>WEKY01055288.1:736-16290 GCA_013390045.1 Picathartes gymnocephalus
AAAAAAAAAAAAGAGTTTTGAAAGAAACAACCATTGTCAAAATTGGTAGTATTTACAAGCAATTATACTCAGAAAACACACTCTTCTCAGAGCTATGCTAATACAGGAAAGATGGACTATGGGGAAAGTATTTCATGGAGTTGCCTATGAAGTCATTCAGGAATGTGAGGCAAAGTGGAAGAAATGCCTTGTCATCTGTCAGATTTAAGAAAAAAAAAGAAGAAAGAAATGAGAAAATAAAGGTAATTACAACTGTTGACCTGATAACCTGATAATGAAATCCTGAGATTCCAGATGTCAATTCAAAGCAGCTACAGATAAAAAAGCTTCAAGAAAAGAAGCACTTCCCATTTAGTAGAAATTCTGTAAGAAAACCCTCAGTCTAGTTGCATTCAAGAGGTTGACTTTTTCATCTAACACCAAAAATAATCTGAATAAGATATATGACATATTTGATCAACAAACTCTGTATCAAGACACATACACCCAAAGGAAAAAACCAAACAAGAAAACAACACTGCTGAGAAAGATTCCTGTATAACTTGTCATGTTACAGGCAACAAAAGATATTACAGTCAGTCCCACAGGAAGTATGCCTTTGTCAATTCACAAAAGAATAAGACTTGCATAAGAACAGAAATAACAGTAACTGAAAAGTATTTCTAATGCAAAAAATAGCAGAAAAGCACTAAAAAGCCATTTCCAGTATTTAGCCAGCACAATCTACACCAAATAGAAAGATGAAAAGTCAGACATGGAAGAAAATGACAGCAAAGGAATCTGCCTCACAACGTTATCTTCCATTGTTTTGAAAGAAGAGCTAAGGTTTTTAATGCTTTGTTCTCTTGCAATCATTAAGAAAGTAGGATGCTCAAGTATCTTGCTCCACACAGAGGAGATTAAGGGGAAAAAGGAATAGCTGAAAGTCTTGGGAGTACTTTCCCACTCCTCACCTTTTTTCCAAAACTTTTTTTTTTTTTGTATCAGTTGTAATAGGAGCTATAATTAAATTCTGAAACCTCAACGAACATCCAGGAATTCTACAGACATTAATAAAGAAAAGTAATTAAAAAAACCAGAATCTAATGGTCTCCTGAAGGAAGATGAGGCATTAGTAAAGCGGGAGCAGATTCACACATCAACAAGACATCACCAGAAGTAGTACAATTACTTCAAAACCAGGAAGCTGATAATTTTGTATCCAAAAAAAGAGAAATAACCTACAGACACACAAACAGCATATGCTTCTGTGAGCATGATTAAGTGAATGACTGGTAACTGAGTTTTGGAGCACTATATGTAGCCTCAGGTCACTGACTTTGAAATTGAAATCAGCAGTCAATGGGTGGTGCACAAGGCTACCAATCGTAATTGTATCCATGTAAGCATTTTAAAGAATGTAACTTTTGAGTTTGATAAAAGTGCATTACAGCAAAAACACAAGTTTTGAAGGCCTGGCAACAGTATACTCCCCAAATACCCGGGCCACTAATGTCTTGGCAAAAGATTAGTTTTTCTCATACATTGTTAGCAAAAGAAAAAAATTCCCACCTTCTTTACACTGGCAGCAACTTGTTCCCATCCCTACTGTGTGGGAACAAGCATTTACTCATAGTAAACTGAAAGAATTTCAGTGAAAGCTGGCTTGGCAAAATACTATCATCTGGATCAGTTCACATTTTGTTCACCATATATAGGAATAATTTTGCTGAGATAAATGAGCTCATGGACAGATGAGAGTTCTAGGTGGGATTAGTTTCACCATTAATACAATGGAGCAAAAAACAAATTAATAAAGAATTGCTAAAAGATTCAATACTTGATAGCTTTGAATAAGGCTCAGTGAGGGATTTTTAAGGAGAGGCTATTGGGATCATCATAAACATCTAGTATATTTGGTTTGTTACTCTATTCTTCTCATAAAAACAATTTTCTAATTTTGCTCCTGTTAAGCTTTCCTAGTGAACAGGATGCTTGCAGATACCTACAGATGCATAATCCTTAAGAACACAAATATTTTCCCTGTTGAGCTTGTCTGCTGTCCATTAACAGCTTTTACACCTCATTTGTATAACCTTGGTCTCTACATTATTTGTTAGAAGTTGTCCTTTATGATATGGTTTTGATTTTATGTAATGTGGTTAACAATTCCTTCTACAGTTTCCTTTTCTCACACTTCCTGTAAAATTCCATTATTATTAATCCTTAACCCTTTTTTTCTAGCCAAACTGTTCTTTTATGTTATGATTGCTTTTACAGTGACTACAGCATTTCAGTATTTTCTATTTCAAAAATCACACTTCAGCTACAGATGTACCTTAATACTGAAGATGTTACTTACATTTGCAATTTACAAAACTCAGTTTAGCTAGCTACCTTTATCTCCAAACGCTGCCCTTGGATACCAAAACCATGGCCTGTACATAATTAGTAGCCATGGAGACCATGAAAACACACAGTATTAGACAAATGCATGGACCAGCAGGCTTCTGAGTTGCAGTTAACGACTTAAATAAGTGCATCTGGTCCACTGACCACAATTATACAACTAAACTATCCTCATCTTTACCCTAATCCCTCCCCCATTTAAAGGAAATATCCAGAATCGCAAAGCCTGGCTTACCCAAATAGCTGATGCCAGTGAATGGCTGTTCCAGTTAACTCCATCAATCACATGGATAACAGTCCACTCAAGAGAAAGGTAATGACTGTTACCATCAGCAAGAAAGTATGCAGGATGGAAATGAAATTAGATGATGATCTTGCATGCAGATGTTTTAAGTAGTTGGTATACAGGCAGATGTCCAACAGAAGAAAAATAAGTCAGTAGCACATCATCTGCCATTTAGTACGTATCAGGCCAGCAGTCTCAAAGTTAGCATAATAGCTAAATTGAATGGCAGAGATATGCTTAGAAAAACTATACTGAGTGCAAGTAAGATGACAAATTGAATGACGCCAAAGAAATCCCTCAAGCAAAAGGGAAATCAGACCTGGCAAAAATGTGTCACTTTCCCTTTTTTTTAAATTACTGATATATACTATAATAAATGTTTATGTGTGTATGTATATTAATGATATGTATATAGTCTTCAAAATAGTTCTGTCAGGCATACTACAGTAAAAATAATAAGTTAAAAAAACTAAACATTGGAAGTTTTGACTATTAAAAAATTAATACATTCATAAAGTGACCTTACTTGCCTGTAAATGTGTAACATTGTGTTCACCTTTTCCCAAATTTAACACTGCAAAAATCTAATGTTCAGCTTTTCTAGTTACCTAACATCAAGTTCTCAGATGTTCAGCTCTTTGCTAAGCACGAACGCCTAGCACAGCCTTCATATTCATCTACTACTAAGTGAATCAAAGATCTTTACATACAAAATGGAAAAATGTATCTTGACTTACCCTCTCCTCAAAAAAAATTCCTGTAAGAGGCAAATCCTTCCCTTCCTTCACTAGGTTTTTTTTAACTGCTTATTATTCAGCAGAGGCAGTTTCTTTGCTTGTCCATGAGGACAAGCTAGTAAATACGACCAAGAGGACACCCGGCCTGACAAAGCAATACCTGCAAGAAAGGAGACAACACAGCCAGATAAAGGAGTGTCAAGACTACCTTCACAATTGATGCAAGTGAACTATACAAAATTAGCACATGATTACATCTGTTTGAGCTGTGTTGAGAAAACAGAAGTCCTGTCTCCCACCTTTACCTATCCCACCTATACAATCCAGCTCCTCCCTCAAACTGGCACTCCTGAGGTCCCTTGCTGAGTTGACTCAGTTTGGTTCTGGCTGCAGAAAACTAATTTCTCAAAAGAAGAGCAGTTTTCCACTAGGTTAGCCAGTTAAGTTTGTTTTGCACAGAGTGACAAATTGCAGGTAGAAGAGTACTAAGAAAGAACAGAATAGAAAATATTTACAACAGAGGTTAAAAATTGCCAGCCTTGTTCACCATTCACCTACTGGAGCAGAAGTATGCAGAGTTCAGTGCTGAACCAGATCACATAGCTGATTCAGCTCAAAAGGATCCTTTGTTTTTGGCAGGGTAATTTTCAGCTGTTTCAGTTCGCTGCCTGCATAGCCACACGACAGGTTATGCCAGCACAGCACAGCATGGCAGCGAACAAGAAGAGTGATGATGGAATCATGCCCAAGATTAAACCTGGACAGAGTTCTGTTTGGTTCTAAAGCAGTGGCCACTTATAGCAGACTGCATGGTGCACCAGAAGAAAACTATCTCTGAGTAACTCACCTTGACATGTAGTGAATGCAAGAATATAAAATCCCTGACAAGGTGCTGCATGTATTTTCCTAACAGGCAAGTCAGAGAGGTACAAGGAGGGCCTGTTCAAATTAAGGATTAATTTAAACATGCTTTTTCTGTCATTTCCTCATCTATAGCTTTTACAAAAAATTGTAATTCTATAGCTAGTTTTGGACATTTGAAATACTACATACTACTGAACTTTACTTCAGGCTATCTTGAGAGTCATTTCAAGGCTAGTTAACAAAAGACTTTTTTTTTTTTAATCATTTTCTCGAGAGTATCCCGAGATTCAAAGATTATGCCCTCACCCACAACAACTTCACAAAATGCACAGGAACAGTTCAAAAGCCAGTATCTTCCCAGTCACCTTCCACTTTTAGGAATGTCTCCTTATTGCTATCCACTGGAAGACCTCTCTGGCATGCACAAGAATTGTAAGAGGCACACACAACCCCATGGAGGCAAAAACCAACAAATAGTGTGTCTATATTAGTTCTTGAGCTTGGATGAAGGATGTGGCTTTTAAGCTGTCTTCCGAGAGTCCCCAGTCACCACACGTTGGTTCACACTGCAGAGAAGAATCAAAGTATGAACACAGAATTCACTTTGGACTGAACTACACGAGATGCACTCCATGAGTGCACCTAATACACTCCCAACAATTACTGAGGCCATTCCATGGGTTTTGAGCTAGTGTGAGGCAAAACACACTCAGCAGTCTGTAGGTGAAACCCCAGTACTAAGATCTGTTTCTCTAAAGCAGCAGTACTTGATATCAAAGACTTTACTTATATTGAATGAAATCACAATGGGTAAATTAACCTACTGAATGACAGTCAAAAGACATATGTAGGTACAACACAAAATATTTTTTTTTAATTGCCTACTTATCATTGAAGAATTGAGAGCACCTAATTATCCAAATATAGGGAATTTCTGCATCTGTCTGGGGTTTTTTTCCTGCAATGGCTGCTAATTGGAATGTCAGCATCTAGGGGGTGTTAAGTTTAAATTTATACTTTGAAGGAATTAGAATATATATTTTACTATTGCCTCAAATGGCTCCAGGCTGATGTTTTCCCAACATCTAAAACATCGAAAAAGCTCCTGAATGTGCCCTAATCATTAGCTACTTTCTAGATGCTAATAGGATCTCAACCATTCATTTTAAAGTAGTTTTTCTCAGCCTACTTTTCATATGCACAGCTGAATTTACTTTCGGGAGGCTGAAGCACAGGTAGAACATTTTTAGCGGGTGTTGGTTCAGTGCAGAAAAAGGTTCCTAGGAATAATCTGAAGACCTGCTAAAATCATTCTGGAGTATACTAAAAGCTGCTACTGTTCTGGTAAGAAAAACTGAAAATTATTACTCTTTCACGTCTAAAATCCCCCTTATGACTTGATGAGTCCTCAGCAACTCACACTTAACAATAATGGAATACAAGACATGCTATCAAGGAATTAAAAGATTTTTCTAATATTAAAGATAATCCATGATGTCTCAGTTTAATGCTATACAGAAATTTGCCTCAGATGCCTTTTCCAGAAAGATGTTCTGTTCATCAAAGCATTCACAGAAAGTCTACTTGAACCCTTTTCTGACAAAACAATGGTGAAATGACAACTAGTATTTTCTCTAATTCTCTTTGATCAACTGCCAAGCCAAAGAGAAAAGTCATGTACTGAAACCATTGTGCATAAACTAGAGCTATACCTTTTGGAATAAAGAAATAGGACCAGGCAGGTGAGTTTCCTTGAAGCTTAACAACCACAGGAAATTCTTCATCAGTTGCTTTTAACATGAACTTTAGAGTTTCCATTTTGATTTTTGATGCTTAGGAAAAAAGCCTGAGTCTCACTCAGAAAAGGTCTTGCACACTGGAGACACTGGTAACAGCTTTAATTCTTACCATGCTGGAATTTAACTGCAAGATCAGACCTTAAGGCTTGACAGCTTACCTTCCTACTCTGGAACAGAGCACGTTCCTAAAAAATATATATCAGAATAACATTAGGTTCTGAAACATAAGATTCTGGGACAAATATACCCAACTTGAACCACACACATCTTACTAACATGACCGTTCCCAATTTGACATGAGCAGTTTAAAGCTCTGTGCCTTGCCTTCTGTCCAAAACATTATGTCATACAGCACTACCCTGTAGTCACATTTACTTGAAAAAGTTATGAGATTTCTCTCAAAACTTTCAAAATCCTCCTCAGTCTCCTGGATTGTTCTAATCTTTTACTAGTTTCTTCATTTCTTTATTTTGTTAAATTAATGCCATAATAGATGTCCGCATGACCAGAAGGGTTTGGAATCTCTTGTAATAGGAGGTTAGGAGGGAATGCAATTCCCCCTGCAGACTTGTCAGTCTGTTTGATTGCAGCAATCATTAAAAAATCCTACCATCAAGTACATTTTACAAAAACTAGAAGTACTTAGCCTTAGATTTAGCTAAAGCTAGTAGCTGTAGATTTATACCTCACTGATTTGCTACACTATCAAGGGAAAGGAATACCATTAGAGTAACTACCTAAGAAGGAATTCTTTCAGGACATCATAAAATCAGGAGAAATACCTGGAGACTACAAAAACTTTCTCCAAAAATTCCACTCTATATACTACTTCTTTTATAACATTCTGTCTCTTTTTTGAAGTATTAAATCAGAGTGTATCAGCAATGATGAAGTTTTAATCAGCAGGAGTTACACATATAGAAACACCTGTTGCAACTATGTCAGTGAGTTGCACTATGCTTTGTGAGTATTATCTCCAGAAACATTTTGTCCCTGCACTCTCTTTTAAAGATGTTTCACCACTTTTTTCCTCACTATGTTTAATTTACAGCTTATTTCTTCAAGAAAGTTGATTTTGAGGAGCCCTGACTTGCTGTAGGCTTGTTTAATGTCTCGCCTTTAGTATTCACACAACTAAAAACAGAAATTAGGCCAAAAAAAGGGGAAATGAGAAGTATGTATTCCCTTTAATCTTATGGGGTTTTTTTTGTTTTGGGTTGGGGTTTTTTTTGGGTTAGTTATTTTTGTTTGTTTTGGGTTTTTTTGTTTGGGTGTTGTTTTTTTTTTTCCTGGAAACAACAAGCTGTTTTCTCATCAGATATGCACTTACTTTAGGCATCCTGCTGCTTTCTCCCAATTTTTTTCCGAGGTGAAGTTTCTGACAGGGAATCCATAGTAAGTCCTTGGTTTCTCACCATCTACACTGCTATGCCACTACTCTACATCATAAGCAAGAATGGTGTCAGTAGGATACTATGTAATATCTCTTTGAATACCCAGAAATCTTCTTCTTCAAGAAAGGTACTGCCATCTGCACTTTCGTAGGACAGGATTTGGAAGTACCTTGTAGAAGGATACACACCTGCCCAACATCTTCTCTTTGGCAGTCTCACTTGTCTCCTTAGTCCCATGAGAACTGTTTCAAGAAGGGGTAAGAAATATTGCAGATGTGTGTTGGTTTGCAGAATTCCTAACTAGTGCAATATTCAATGTTTCTTCAAGAATTATTGGATGAAGACTTTACAGACTTCATCTCAGGCCTTGCTATCAATTCCTTCCTAAGTGCCCTGTCCCACAGCATTAAAAGCAGCTAGATAAGAATAAAGGGGATTTCATTTTTTTTTAAGGACGAGCATCATTTGCAGAGGTCCTAGAAGCCTTTCCCTTCTGAGTCAGATCTGCAAGACACTTGGCTGCAATTCATTTTAATTCCCAAAGAATGTGTATTATTTTTCATCCACACAACTTCCCACAAAATGATTCTGAATAAACAACTTACTTCCTAGATTTCAGTATGAATTTAAATCCCCTTCAGCATACATCTAGAAAAAAAGCACCAATAATCCCATCTCCCAACAAATCCAAAATATAACATCTGAGAAAAAAAACCCAAGCAAACCACAAACCCAAACAAAACCACACCCTATAATTTAACATATATCTTAACTTCTACTTCCCACTTTTAGATCTCAGAAGTCGCATATGATAGCCAGGAAAACCAATAAAATACATACACGAAAGATTTTTTAAAGGAAAAATATTCCACATAAATTCCCTACAATATACAAGACAATGAAGAAAACTAACAATTTCATAACCACATAGTAAGTACTAAAAAGACACAAGAATTCTATAGTTCAAAGCCCTTCACTTTACTACATAATAAGTGATATAATTTAATTAGAAAAAGAAAAAGTAGAAACATGTATTTGCTGTGATCATAAGAACATAAGCAATACTTAATATATTTATTATATAGGTCTACTTATACAATCTGTGTGTTGAATACATAATTAAATGTCATAATACATCTGGAATTATTAAAATTACTGTCCTAGGTAACTCACACATAAAGCTAAATTAATGTTGAGTCAATTCTTAAAGGTCTTGGTATATATCAATAAACATTTTACTGCTCAAAAATAGGTTTTGTTATACATAGCTATTCCCTAATCACTGAACTCAGACAGTGGAAGTCTTGTTGTTTATCTCACAGTATAAAGAACAGACAATGCATTTTATTCCTTACAAAACATCATTCACCCACACTGTAACAGTAGGATAGAGCCCTGTTTTGCAGGATTTTGCAAAATGTACGCAGAAGATTATTCTTAAGGGTTTATGCTAATTTTTTTCCACTTGACAAGCTAGGCATAATATAGGCCTCAGTAAATTAGTTTGAAAACAAAACAAGTAAACAAAACATCACACACAAATCTCTTACTTGCAAAATGAAATTTTCTAGGATAACTGACTAATTAAGTCTATTTTTCCCAAGCACTTTTTTATGCAATTACTGTTCTTTCTAAATTTTAACTTATTTTTTCAATTGTTTTGTGATTTAGCAAAATAAAATAAAATAAAATAGCCAAAAGGCTATGCTCTTTTTTTATTAATTAAAAGCATCCCACAGGAAAAAGGCTGCTACCTGCTCATTTCCCTTATGGTTATTACCCTCCTGCTCTCCACAGACACCTTTTTCAGGCATTCTGCTAAACTTTCAAGAAAAATTCTGTCATACACAACACGACCAATATAAGACCATTTCAATGTAAGAAGTGGAGAGTTGCATACTGCATCTACATATATGAACAGAATGTAAATGATTTCTTTTACTTAATCCTTCAATACATTATAAATGTCTAACAAGAACTAAAATTTGTTCTCATATTTAGTTATCATGTCATCTTGTTGCATAACAATCTCACAAATTGCAGGCAACAGAATCTATACTTACTTACCTACCAAAAAATCCAGACAGCTATGGTTAAAACAACATTAAAGGTGGAATTCTCTGTCTGTGTATCAGAATTTTGTATGCTAGACTCTCCAAAACATGGCCTGATGATCAAATATTCTGTTACTGTCCAATAAAGCCAGCAGACCAACTAAAGGTTATCCCAGAACTAAGCCTGTCCTCATGAAATTCACAATCACTAATTTTTAACGTAAATAACATGGAAAGTTTTCCTGCAGTACTGGAAAAGAAGACAAATACAAACCTAGAAAAGTAAATTAAAACATGCTGTAATGGGTACGCTCTGTGCTGCTAAATATGAACCACAGACATGGAGCGTGGGTGAAGATGGAAGTCTTTCAACTGTATTTGGATAAGTAAACTCCAAATCAAGAAACACTGAGTACACAAGACTTCTTATCCCTATAAAAACACATAAACCTTCAAATTCATGGCTATTTCTTATGCAAGTAGATATTATTTCCCAACTATACATGTGTGTTTTAATATCTTTCTTTAGATGCTTTTACTTTCAGTGTTTCTACTTCTTCCCATTCAAAAGAAACAGTAGTGTAGCAATCACATTACATTTTAAGCACAAGAGTCTGCTGTATCAGAGAGATTTCAGCCACCTATCTTTGTACCACATCATACACTAAAAAATGGGAGGGAAAAAGCAAGAACTTTCTTCCTTTAAGTTTAAAAGGTAAAGCACAGTTAGACTACAAAAAGGAAATGAGGTGATTTTATGGCTCACATTCACAAGACACTAAAGCTGATCATCATAGCCATATAAAAAGTCAAAAAGAAATGCTTTTGTGAAGACGTACAGCTACGAATGGCAAAGAAGAAGATCTAGTTTCTATGGATAAACTCAACATTATAACAGTCTTACAGTTAAGAAAGATGAAAATCAATGTTACTCAGAATCCTGAATGTTTTAATGGAAGCACAGCATTTCTCTAACTAAGGCTACTGGGAGAAGCTACTGCCTTTAATCTATGTTTTGAAGATGAGTGCCCAATAAGGTCTAATTCTGCAGAGAAGTCACATCACAAACAAAAAAAACGTAAGCAACTTCAATTTAGACAATTAGGGCAATTGGACAATAACTCCTAGCAAACCTAGTGTCAGTTCTCTCCCTGCCACACACACCTCTATAAGAAAGTTTCCCACAAATTCCAGAGCATGAACAGAACCACCACCACAAAGAGATCTTGCAACTTGCATGTTATTAATGAAGAGTTAGAGGAAAGTCATGAGAAGGTACCTCATAAAATATGACTTTTCAGTTGGAAAACAGACAGCCTATACATTCCTAAAACCGTCTGACCAACATATAGTGACACCCTAAGTATTTTGTTTCCCACATTTCCCAAAGATAATTTTTACAAAACATTCATATCATTGAACTTCAGATCTGGCCAGGCAACCTCTTTGGTTGCAGGTCTCAAGTAGATAACGGCCTCGCCATCCCAGAAAAAAGCTTGCTTCAAACTGATACATTCAGACGCGATGTCCACGTGGGCTCAGGGTCATTTCAACCAACTAAGGAGTCCCAGGCACAGACACCGGTGTAATCTTTCACACTGCAGGGTTACAGGGACAGCAAGGTCTGAGGTTACACATTCATAAACATTTATCTGCTTTATTGTGTAGGCCTATGGCAACAGTTATATTTGAAAATGTTTGAATCTTTACAAAGAGGAAGAAAGGAAGGACAACGTATCTAAAGAAAAATCTGCCTAAACCCCTTACTCACTTTATGAAAAGGAAAGGTTGTATCACTTTTAAAGCAATACTGAACACAGTAAAACTATCCTGAAAAAAGTTAGTCTGAGTGCTTTTTCCTAAACAAGGAAGAAGCAATACAAAATGAGGAGCAAAGACAGAAAATGGTGTTTATGTCTGGCGATGACTTTCTCACAGACCTGCCTCAAAAGCAGACAAACTGAATGAAGAGTTATTAGCCAGTCCAAAATCTGACAATTTTTTATCACGAATAGTCTGAAAAAAGCAAACATGTAACAAAACCTCAAGTTTTGGCCAGCTCCATTACATGCTTATTGCAGAGAAAACAAGGAGAGGCAAATAAGAAAAAAATGGGGATGGAGAGGAAAAAACAACAAAATAGGAGCAACCAGAGAGAACCACAGTCTGTTTTTTTCCATTGGGCTAGTGGAGATGGCAACATCATTCAGATCTCTCTGGAGGGTTCCAGTCAAGGGTCTGCTTTAGTCCCTGACAAAACAAGAAAGGTCACAGATTATGTAACTTTTACCAATGCCACCACCAGTGAAGGATGACCTAATACTGATTCAAGTCTGGGCAGAGCACACATTTTCCCTAGCCAACTTCAATATTACAAAAGTCTGTACTTAGTACACCAGGCTCAATAACCTGACACCACTGGTGACTGATTAACAACTGTTCTGTGAGAGATATCCCAAACATGAAAGGCTTGCAAGGGGCAACCAGACTAATTCTAAGAAAGTACTGATGCACAACAGTACATACAGAGCATGCATAGAATCCAACCTTTACCATAAATGTGGAGATCTCTCCTCTTTTTCATTTATCTACCCCAAATTTCTTGTTTCTCTATGACTGTTTCCTTTTTAAAAGAAGATATCCAGAACACTTAAATTACTAAGCTTTGGTTAGTCCAACTCTGATATTCCATCACAAATCTCCCAATCTGACAGCTAGCATCACAGCCCTCTTAAAATGTATTTTGCCATAAAAGAAACCTCATGACAACGTAACACTGAAGCTCTATTAGTAGGTCATGCGCCTGCACTACATATCAAAGGTAGCATAGGGAAAACCTAGGTTTGGAACCTAAGTGAGCAGTATCTGTAATCTGAACACTTCATTAAACCCTGTTGCTGAATATGACACTTTCATGGTTCCACTCTTCACAAATTACAAAACTTCTTGAAATGATAACACACAAAGATTAGAATTCAATTTTCTATCCACAAACTAGTGAGGCTTCCTATTTGCGTTAAGACATAACCCTCTAGTTGACAAGTTTCACAGTTTTGTAATCAGTCAGTTGTATATTTCCTCCTGTTTCAGTAAAGAAGCTTAATTCTACAACTTTCTATATAGGGACTCAAAAATAAATATGAGTGGCATGTTCAAGTCCATAGATGCTATATACACATCTATAAAGTATTTTTCCTGATTTCAGGAAGACAGTTATTTCACGTTGAGAAAATGTCCTAATTATGGACTCTATTCTTATCATTGACTCTTAACTAAAAGACCTCGACAGTTTGGGTATAAGAGAAGTTAACAAGTAATTTTTGTAAAAGAAGCCCAAGGTGCTACATTCTGCATAAATTTGCATTTGAACACAGTTAAGTTACTCTGGTAAACAATAATCAAGATTTCTGTTTCCCTAATCCACTGTACCTGTCTTAATTTGCCACAAGTGAAAAAAGATACATTTGTTTCTAGATGGAAACTAGCAATACATACACAAACACGGAGGTCTACCAAGCAAAACTAAATACAGTAACTTACTCAAAACAAAACAATGTAATGAAACTAAGCTATATGACAAACATTACTCACTTTCAATATACTCTGGAGCCATGTGTATCAGTCTCTACAACAGATAACAATGTGCCCAAATAATATTTATATGTCCTCATTTAAAAATAAACACACAACTTTACTCCAAATTAAGTCAACAGAGTTAGACCTTCCTAAGTAAATTTAAATTCTATCTGAATATGACCACAAGGTACACTACTGATTTTTTTCTAAACTGAGTATACTAGGTCTAACAGAAGCATAAATCTGTATGCCTACGCTGATAAGACTACAAGTATATACTGCTAAGGAAACAAACATATGCATATGATCTTAATTAGAAAAGCTAAAGGAGTCATGTTATGTTAATTATCAAATTTCTGATCACTAAGCTATTTTAAATGATAAAAAAATAGTTCACATACCTAACCTTTTCATTTCTACGCTTATTCCTCCATACAGCAGCAATTATTAGTTCAAGAACCACTTATTAGTTCATTTCTATGAGAAAAATTCAGAAGAGTACATTTTTTAATTTGCTGTCTTTTCATAGCTGAAACAGCAGAAACAGCTACGGGGTCCAAATCCCCCAAAGTACAAATATTCTCTTCCCAGGTTAAAGGAGATGCTGGAGTGGAAAATAATTAAGGTTGGCCAAATATATGCTATGGCATTTGTATAACATTTTATTTCGTGCTTACAAACACACACAAAAAGGGGGCTAGGAAAATTGTAAGAAACCAAGGTATCTACTTTCAAAATGGCAAAATAATTATTTGCAAAAATTTTTACCTTGGAATTCAAAACAATTACATTAAGGGAAAAAAAATAAAACTGTTCTGTTTGGTTTTGCCGCTTGGCTTTCCTCTAAAAACAGAATACTAAAATTAGGCCAGAAGCTCTTCTCAAGGAAATTACAAATTATGATACAAAGTTAAAAGACTTTAACAATGATCAAACAGGATTTACAGTACAAAATAAGTGTATTCTGAAAGATTATCTGAGCCTATTGAGAGACGAAATTGTTGTTTAAATTATTATAACACCATATGTGCCCGGTACTGCATTCTGGGAACACTTACAAGTGAAAATTATTACAACTCTCTGATCAAAAGAAAATAATAACACAAGTTACACACCATGAAGTTGTACAAAATATGCAAAGAGCATTCTTTTAGCACTCCCTTCCCACTTTAACTTTTACAATAACAGGTAGTGGCACGCATGTCCTATCCTTCAGTAATAAAGGGAACAAACCCCCCATGTGACTTTTGCATCTGGTCCAAAACGCTCTATCCATATTAAGGATCTGACTGCCTGGAATTTGAATGCAACGCTAAGGATTTCCACTTGTATATACTGTGCTTCTCTAGCGGTTTAGCGTCACAATCACCTTGCGGCCAAGCGCTTCCCAGGAAGGGAAGGAGGGGAAGGGCTCTAGCCTTCGTGACATCCCTTGTTCCCGGTAGCGGGATCAGCACCCGGCAGAGGAACAGCGCCGGGGGCTCCCGCGGGCTCGGGCCGCTTCCAAACGCGCCGCTCAGCTTAAACATCGCTAGCGGTAATAAATAACTTCAGGGTTAACTCCAGGCCTCCTCTCCCATCAGTGTCCCCTCTTTCACTCCGAGCATCCTCCTACTCCTAAGCGAGCTTACAAAGCTGCTTTCCATGAACAGTCATGCCTTCCCAGGCTCCTGGTGAAACCTACTGAGTTTGACGCCTAAAACATTTGCCAAAATCTCTCGCCCCTTCCTTGCACAGAAACGGCGCTGACGCCCGTATGCACTGGAACCCCTCGGGGCTCCGCTCCCGGGCGCACCGCGCGTCCCCCGCTGCGCCGAGCTCCGCGAGGCACCAGTAAACCCGCCAAGACCCCGGCAAAGGAACCCCCGAGCCTGGCACACCCGTACCGGCCCCGGGAGCCCTTCTGTGCAACCACCGCAGGTCATGTACCACGGGTTTATTAAAGGATCATCCGTGCTCTATGAGCACCAGCATCAAAAATGCCCTCCTCCCCCTCCCAACAGAGGGCACACAAGCATCCCCACCCACCCCCTCCTAATTCCCAAAGTAAAGGCCAGGGAGGGGGAGGGGAAGGAGCCATCCCAAAGGAGCTGCCGTGCGGAGTGTGCCGCGCTCGGGTATTCCTGCGGCCGGGAGCTGAGGCCGCCTCCTGCCCGGGGAAGGCAGGCCCGGCACCTGCCGGCCCGCAGCTTGCGCCGGCCGCGGGCTCCCTTCTTCAAGACCCTCGCACTCACGGCTCCGCCGTGTTCGGAGGAAGCTCGGCCACGTCCCGGCCCCGCCATCCCCTTCGGCATTCACCTACCCGCGCCCTCCGTCCCCTTCGCGCGGGTTATCCCCGGGTCAGTCCCCGCGGCTGTAGCGCCCGCCCGCCTGCGGCAGCGCTGCCCAGGGCCGGCCGGCCCCACTCACGCTGTCCGCCGGCGGCCGGAGCGCCGCCCCCACGCCCCGACCCCGGC
>WEKY01055288.1:16600-61168 GCA_013390045.1 Picathartes gymnocephalus
GCGGGGCCACGGCGGGGGCGGGGCCAGGGCTAGGACGGCGCGGGGCGGGGTGCGAGACTAGCGCGGTGCGCGCGGCGCAGGCAGCACCAATCCAGCGCCGAGCATCCAACCCGACCCTCAGGATCACGAGGGGCTGGCAATTCAGTTCCTCAGTCTTCGGAAAAGGGGGAGAGACAGATAGCAAAGGGTGGTAATGGTCCCTGCTCTTGGGTAGCAGGAAATCACAGAATCACGGATTCAGTTAGGTTGGAAAAGACCTCTGTGATCGTCGAGTTCAACTATGACCAGCCTTGTCAAGTATGACCAGCCTTGTCAAGTAGACCATGGCACTGAGTGCCACATCCAGCCTTTCCTTAAACACTTCCAGGGACGGTGACTCTACCACCTCTCTGGGCAGCCCATTGCAATGTCTAATCTCCGTTTCTCTGAACAATTTCTTCCTGACACCCAACCTGAGCCTCCCCTGGCACACCAGGGGCTGTATCCTCTTGTCCTGGCACTGGCTACCTGGGAGAAGAGACGGACCCCTACCTGGCTACAGGCTCCTTTCGGATAGCTGTGGAGAGTGATAAGGTCACCCTTGTCTTTTCCAGGCTAGAAATACAGAGATACAAAATCTCCAAATTCTGGGGCTCAGCAAGGTGTTTTTCCTACCTTCCCAGGCCTCTTCTCTCGCTTGCAAGCCCCTCCCCTTTTCTCTGAGACTAAAGCTGTTGTTACACAGATAAAGCAACCTACTATCATCTCTTTTTTTTCTTATTTATGTGACCTTGCACACTCTCAGGAAGCAAATATTTAAACTCGTTTTGAATGAATATGTAGGCAAACGTCTTCCACATTTACTAGCACCATCATCAACTACAAATGATAACCCATTGTCAAAATTCAAGTCCCTTGATTTCAGCAGATCTTTCTATTTTTGGATATTCCTCTTGCATTTTCAATACTGTCTTACTAATAGCAGACTCCGTATTAGTCTCCTTTTGACTGCCTACTAACAAGCAATTATTGAAAGCATTTGTAATTTGCATATACATAAAAGAACCACTTCAGGAGTTTTCTCCTTAGCATATCACTTTCTTAGATGAACGACTAGCACCAAAAAAAAAAAAAAAAGGGCTGAAGAAATATCCTCTGTCTTAGGGAAAGTCGCGCTAGTAGCACTTTGATGGGGTGGTGCACCAGCACACGATATCAGTATTTCTGTATTGGCGCAGCAGTTGCAGCGTGTGCAGCCATAGAGACTGAGAATCCAGGCTCCAGGGATCTCTGGTTATGCAATGGTATAATACAACATATGTGGGTGGGTGTAAGCCTGAACCCAAAACAGCATGGTTACTGAAGATATACTGCATCGCTGGTGCTCATACTGCTGTTCCCTCACGGGTTCAGTCACTATGTGTTGAATATTCTGCTGTAGACAAGGCAAAATGATTTATTTTTTTTTTTTTGCAAACGTATCTGAAATTATCTAAAGTGCAAGCAAATAGCTTGACATTTTGTAGCTTCCTGCAGAGGATTCTCACACCCTACACTAAAAACAGTATTGTTTATTCAGAGCATCTCAGTCTCCCTGTGTTGATTTGTTGCTCTTGTGGATGGTAAGAAGGAGGAGCAAAATTCAGTTATCACTGGCAGCATTAGGTTTATTACTTCCTGACTTATAAGTGCCTACTAGTGGGATTTGTATGATTTGGGGTTTTTCTGGGGTTTTTTTGTTGGGTTTTTTTTGTGTAGAAATGTAGTAGATGATTGTATTAAAGCAACAAAATAAGTTTACAAATTTTTAAAAGACTGAGTAAAGAGGAAACTGAAATTGATAATAGGGGTTTTGTTACTGTGATCTGAAAAGCCTTGTAAACTAGATGGTAGATCCATAATAGTTCACGAGAAGGTTGCAAATGGGATGATGTCCTGCAGTCAAATTTGTGACAGAGTAAGAAAAGTTTGTGTGATGCAGAAGCCTTTCACTGCAGGGATATATTCTTGATAATGCAATCTAGCAATCCACACTGGAGTTCATATTGACTATCCAGAGGAAAACAAGTTTTCCTCATCAAAGTCAATATAAATCTGATAGTCGCATTTTGTCCTGGTCATGTCAGAGTTAAGTATAACTCAATTCAGTAACCTCTCAGCAAATTTTTTACGCTGTTCGCTCTGCCAGCTGGTAATTATCAATATCTCTCTGTCAACTGAAGCACTGTCTTTTCATTAAGCTGGCTCTGCCAGACATGTTTGTTTCATGTAGTCTACTGGGAAACATGGTGGCCTTCTCAGTTTGTCATGAGCACTACAGAATGACATCTTTTACTCATTTGGGGAAAACAGTTTGAGTGGACAAGAAGTTCCTGTACTAACTTCCATAGTTACCTGGAGAAATCTTAATTAAAAGAAAAGAGCCTTCAGTATGATTACAAGAAGATAGCAGTATGTTCTCTTCATTACAGTGTGGGAAAGAATGATTTAAACTCTCTTTGAAAGTTATCAGAGACACTTCATATTTAGAATAGGTATTCAGTACAATTTCTATAGTTTTGTTGTCATGTAGGTCTGATTCTTTTTTCAGTGACTCCTTAACTATAATTTCTTAACTCTCTTCTGTTTTGATTTCAACTGGTTGGATGTTTGGATCAGCAGTGGGACATGGCTCTTAAACTGTGTGCCATTGGTGCAGATCCTGCTGAAGACACAAAATAGCTGGTTTAATAAATCATTAATCAAATTTAAAACATTTTAATTTGTGCCACCTGTGCAAGTCCAATTAAGATCAAGAGACTAGCTGGCTCAATGGTTAAGTAATAAGAAACAAAGTTGTACCTCCAGGTTATTCATGTGAGTCTATAAAGGGTTAGAAAACTAAGGCTGAGACCTTAAAATAAAATTAAATATTCCAATTCAGCTATTGTTTTAAAGTCAGTCTACTACAGGTTATTATTTTCTGATATGTTTAAATACTGTGTTGATCTCTAAATTTTGAAAAATAATAGTACAAACATTTTATGGGTAGCCACTGATACAGCACAATATTCATCACTCTCAAAGAAGGTGCAGGAGGTGGTTTCTCCAAACAATCCTGTTCCTTGGGCAAGCATCTGGGGAAAACACAGATCATGCACCATATTTTAGCTATGTAAGGTTAGAAAACCATCTAAATGTCCTAGTGGCCTATACCATAGTCCATCCTTGCCATCCCAACATTGACAGAAACCTCCTGAGAATCCCTTCTCAGGGTTTACACCTCCAGTCCTGAGTAGGAACTCAACTTCAGTGATTGTCCTATTTGTGAGAAGGAAAATGTGTTTTGGTTGCAGTAAAACATAATTACTCCTTGCATTGCACCAATATTTGCACAGTTAAATTTGTCTATTAAGCAAATAATCTATGTCTGTGAGATTACAAGATGAGAGAGGCTTTTAACTCTTCCACTTGGTAACAAACTACATCACAATTTAACTGATGCCTGTTTGCAATGTGGGCATTTGCAGCAGTGACAGGCATGTGGAAAACTCCAAAGGGAAGATGGCCTTGACAGACATCCATGCATACTCTTTCCCTCCCTGCCTCCTCCCACTCAGCTGCCTACTGTGGTGCAACTTTTGAAATGGCACCATATGCTCTAGCATACAACCTCACATATATTCTTAGAAACAGCAACATCTGGAAGAGTGAAATTTACTGAGCTTATATGGTATGACTTTGATGGCTCTGGTAGTGACAACCATTTGAGTTGCCTCCATTCAAACCCAATACAGCCTTTTTTTCTTTTACTCTCATACCTGGTCAGACCAAAAAAGCAAAAGCTCTTCCTTTCCCATCATCCTTCCCGTGATAAAGGTTATAGCAAAACCCTGTATTCTTATTATTTAATGCGCAAAGTAGGCCTATCCAGCTTGTCTTTTCTTTATCTGAGATTTGAGATGTTATTGTTTTGCTGCTCAGTTGAAGAAATGTTTCTGTTTCCATGAGTCTTTGGAAAAGAATGTTCTGTAGATCTTTGTCCAGGAAATGTTGGACCACTGTGGCTTTTTGCATTATGTAGACACACAAATTTTTGTCCAGACTTTCCCAGACAGAGTTCAAGAAGTCCTAGGCAGGGAAGTTCCAGACTGAGGTGTATCCTCAGCTTGGTAACAAGGTTTGAATCCATCGCTAAAGAGCAGTGGAGGTCCTGCAGATCCTGTGATAAGAATTATCTTTTGATTCATCATCATTATATTTTTGTCCATCATCCATTGAGCTGGTCCTACTACTTTCTTGATCCTACCTTGAAAATGATGCACCAGATATTATGCTGTAGTTAATTCTAATCTGACAAAGTAGGCTTTTCTTGAATAGCAGTACACTAAAAAAGGGTTTCCTTTCTTTCAGAATAATTTGGAAATGGGGCCAGCCAAAGGCAATCTTGATGCTCCCAGGTGCCAATTCTTCTGGGTCACTGCAGCCCTTAGTGCAGTGTACAACCCATCTGAGAGCAGAACCAAAGCCTTTGAGATGGGTTTGCAATATATGTGACATCTGACTACAAATGCAGTGCAGTTGATTCACTACTAGTATGGGTGCCTGACAAAAATAAATGAATCTTAGCGCGACTCCACAAGTGCTGTTGACACATTCAATTGTCTGTGCTTCGTTTGCTGCAAAACAGTAGCTATTTTAGAAAAGCATTTGATGAGTTTAGCATACACAAAGAGTAGACAGATTTAAAAGACATCTTACTGGAACATTCTATTTTTGAGATTTCACTTTGACAAAACTGCCTCATTAAGGACTTGGATATGAAAAGCAGGAAAATGCTTTTGGATCTCATGTAAACTAAATTCAGAATTCTGATGAGCTGAATCAGTTCTTTCCATACATTATTTTCCTTTTTCTGTATTTCTCCTTGTTTCTGTGTAAAAGATGACATAAAACCTTAAGGTATCTCGATCTTGATTAATGAGCAAGACAGCTACAAACTGTATGTAATAAGGGAAAGAGAGGAAAGAGAAGGTAAGTATTTTGAACTCAAATTAAATTATAAAATTTTGGAATGAACTAACCTCAAGTGATCATCACATATTGTGGCCAAAAGTGAAAAAATAACACTTGCTTCTGCAGGAAACCTTGCTGTGTGGTTTGCTTTGACTTAGTAGAAGCATTAAAACTACTAGAACAGATTCTCTAAGGAAGAAAAGAACAGTGTATGGCAAAGGGCAGCTGCAGCCTCCCACCAACTTGACTGAAGGCGAATTTGCCAATGTGCATTGTCAAACATTGGGTTTCAGCTCTAAACAATGTGACAGTGGCTTTCAGAGGGTTTTTCCACCTTCAGACATCTGCAACTATATCAACAAATAAAATTCAGGCAAAAAAGCAAATGACCATGCCCTCTTCAGTCTTGTCAATCCTGATTTAGAATATTTATGTCATATTTATGGTATAAAGTGGTTGGCTTGTAGTCAAATTGCATACAATGGGGCACATGAGAGTCCTTGTACCCACAACTGCCTTTGTTCTTTGATAAATGAACCTTGGAAAGAACACCCATTATTCATGTGTTAACCACGTGATTGGTGTGCATCATTCTCACTAGGTCGCTCTGCACCTTTGTGGGTTTGTTTCTTAGAAGAGTTCTTGGCCCAGCTGTGGCTCAAGTCTTTACCTTCTTTGAAGCCTGTACCAAAGTGCTGTTGATTTGTTTAAGGGGCTGAGTACATCCACCACACCCAGAAATTTTTATTTTTTTTTTTGTTGAGATTCATAGACTATGTCTATTAAACTACCTTTGATGCCTAGTCAGTGCTGGTATGAGAAGATTTGGTGCCTGTTCCTTTTCTTTGAGTTTGGTTGGTTTTCTGCTGTTCAAGAACAAAATCAGTACCTTATTTGCTGTTTCTTCCTATACATCTGTGCATTGTAGACCAGCAAAGAGGGTTGCCACCTGTGTGACTACAAAATTACCAAGTGACACAAATGACACGGCACATTTGCAAGATATTTCATGTAGTCATATTAAATGCAAAAATATTTTAGTATGTATCATTTGTGTATTATTAGAGTTTCACATGTTTTTGGTTTAGACAGGGCTAAAAATAGTTGGATAGACTTTGTAGTAGATCACTTAGTCTTGTTCTAGAACTCTTTCTTACCTCAGCTTCATCTCAGATGCTTCTTAAACTTCCAATATAGTCAGACTGTTGGTATCAATAGGCTACCTCTTCCACAGTAATCAAAGTTCAAGCAGAAAAACACATAGAGAAAAGAAGCTTTCCAGTAAAAACCCTTTATTTTTTTGTCTTTGCATTTCCATTACAGTCTTTAGTCTTGTATATACTTATCTTCCATCTGTCCTTTTGCATAGCTTATTTGAAATGCTGGTATAACAGCCATTGCTTGAGTATCCAAATATATCACCATCAGTGTATTTATCCTGATGGAAGATTAGCCACTGTTACTCTGGTTTTACAGAGAGGAGGGTAACAGAGCTTCTGGCTGCATCACAACCAGCTGATGGATGCTGTGGTATTATGGTTACCTGATTAAGGATCTATCACAGTCTCCTTGGCTCCTACTGAAGCAGCATATGGACACACACTTGGGTTTCATATCAATAGAAAGACAAGCCATTCAGCTGGGACCTGAAAGTTCCAAAGTGTTTCAGCTCTCCAGTCAAATAGTGGCTGAAATCTGGATTTAAATCTACAGCTCCAAGTGTGCCAGGGAGCAAGCTGTCAGCTGTTCCGGATTTGTAAGGCTTCCAGATCCTTCTTGTTTACAGAATTTGTACTTTGAGTAAGTAAATAATTATTCTTAAGCCAGAAGGTGAATACCCAAGCATGACTGACCATTCAAGGTATTAAAGAACTCACCTGGGAAAAGAGAGACCTGGGTTCTAATCACAATTTTAATCAACTTTTAATCTAAAACTGGAACGGAAATTAGAAGTAAGGTGTTTCTGTTTCAAGATCCTTGCTTCTAAGAGAACCGTGTTAATGAACTAAACAAATTTTTTCTCTCTCCCCCAGTTAACTGAAATCCTTCTTGTCCTTTTTGAAAATGTTTATGAAAATGTCAGCATTTCAGGTTCTAGTGTTGCTGTATCTAAGAGAGGGTATTTATAGCTGCAGGTGCATCACTGGTTCATCCTACTCCACTCTCCTTGCCCCCCACACCCTCTCTCCACACCTGATCCCCACTCCTCTCCGGCACTGCACGCATTAGACTCCTCTGTCAGCCAATGCATTTCGCTCCTGTGGCAAAAATCTGTGCAGCATTTAATATGGTCTGGCAGAAAACTCACTCACAGATGGGCCTGAGGAGTGCCAGAGACCACAGCAATCAGTGTGAATGGGAGGAAGGGACCAGTTGAAACTTGGAAAGGGGAAATGATCTTCCTCTTTGGTTTCTTTTACTGGTTTCCAACACTTCATGGAATGGCATCCTGAAACAGACCAATTATGGGAACAAGGCGGTATTTCTGACTACACTAAAAGTTTGCATGGTCCAACTCTTGTTACTTTTAGCCACTTTTATTAGAAAAATTGGTATTGTACCACTTCATACTAACCTTGTCTCATATTTAACTGCAATATTTTAAAATCTTTTGTCTATTTTTCTGTGGCTGTAACTGCTTATCAAATTTAAAAGAGAGGCATCACTTGAAATTATATTTTAAAACATGTAACTTATTCATCTAGAAACAGGCAGGAGTTTCAAGAATTTACTTAGTTAACAATGTGCATATTTACCTTTATTGTATAATTCTGATGTATCAGTTTTTGCTTGTATGTTTTGAAATGTTTGGAAATTAACTGAGATTTATTATATATCTTTTAAAGATTAAGAAGCTTAGTCAAAACTACATGTGTCCAGAAATCTTTCGCCCCAGTTCAGTAGCTGTTTAGGCAAGCTGAAGATGACTCTTCAAATCCTTTAGAGAAGGCAATACATTGGTACTAGGAGGACCTTTCTGAATGTTTGTCGTAGTTTCAAACTAAATCCAAAATATGGCACTGTACCAGCTACTAAGAAGAAAATTATTATTATTAATATTAATAACATTATTATTATTTTCTCCAGCTGAAACCAGGACAATATTTTGCTAGATTGTCTCTCTGAAATTAAAGAAACTGCAATGTCATTGTCAATTTCCATTTTGGCTAAAAATAATTTGTTTTCAGACTTACATAGTGCCAAAATAAAGCATTTTTTTTAGTTCTTGACAGCAGAAAGCTCAGCCTGTCTTTCAACATTGATCCTGCAATTTCAAAATGCTCACTCTGTAGCAGTGTAGTTTGTTTCTGCCAGGTAGCTTCCTCTCTGATATCAGTATTAGCATCTCAACACCCATCAATCTAGCAGATTAGTCTCCTAGAGCAAGAATTTGTTTCAGCCATTTACACAGTACTGTCCATTTTATTGAACAAGATATTCCCAAGCTACATTTAGTACAGTATTTTCCAGTTCTTTATAGGAGATGTATTAACTTTGCTTGGTAGATTAGTTGAGTATTGGGTTTTTGGGAAATGAAAAGGAAAACTTTCTGCTGTTACCTTGGAATTTTATCCGAGAACTTCAAATTCAGTACTTAAATATATCCAAGTAGTTTATATTTGTTTTACTTAGGATCCCACCTCACTATTTGAAAAAACACTTTTCTTAACCATGACTTGAGTGCAATTCTTTCTTGAACTTAATTTTGGAAGAGATTGTTAACCATTAATTTTCTGTGTATTTCAGGAGCATACCTTCATATCTCTGTAACTCCTTTTCTGTCTTCAATGATCAGGCTGCAGTATAACTGTTAAAAACTGCTAAGTATAGAAATATATCTGTTTAGTAGGTGAGACCTCTGAAGGATTTTCATCTTTGTTTTGTAGAAACAAACTGGTTTTTGCTTTTTGTGTTACATTTGCTTTTACTTTTACATTGCTATGAATAAGGGAGGTAGCCTTTCAAGTAGAAAAAAACCCCTGATATTTCCTCACTGTATCGTCAGTTATACAAATAAGATGCCTTTAGAGATGCCCACACATAACAGATCTTCTAAAACATGCTCTGTGTATTGATACAAAGTGTAATTAATGTTAGAATTCAAGTACAGTTGTATAAGCTGTTGTTTTATCTGACATAACACATTCTGGTAAGGGCAAATGCTGTATGTATTTAGGATATCATTGAGTTTTGGAATTATGGATAGGTTTTCACCATCAATATGTATCAATTCATCAATTGGTATTAAATTCATACAAAGCTGTTCTTGGCTGTGGAGTGGACTTCTGTAATGACAGAATGAAATTTGCAACAGTTTGAAAGTACTTTTGTGGCCTCCATTGCCTAGGTCTTTTAGGGATTTTCTAAGTCTGGATAGAAATTGTCAGTGACCCTGTAGCACAGTGCAGAGTAGATCATACTGCCTCAGGGTATGAGGTGGTACTGCAGCCAGGCTGCCTGATTACAGCAGTAACTCACATATCGTCTAGACTATGTAAAATAACATTTTCTTTTCATGTCTGATAAATTTCATTGGTATCCAGTTGAGCATGTGGTGAAACTGGATTTTACTGCTGCTTTTGCCTCTCATAGCTGTGTTTCCTCATCCCCTCTTTTGCGCTGGCTCTAACAACCACATGTACACAGGGAGCAGCAAAGTCACCAAATTGCACTAATGGAGTAATCTTTTTTATTTTTTGGTAGTAAGTTCAATATTCTGTTGTATCAATGAGTTGGTATAACTAATGATGGCAGTAATTAGAAAAGGACAGAAAGAGAGGAGGAAAAGGTGTTGGAGGGGAAGAACAGGCTTGTCCCCTTCATTGGCAATATAATGTGAAACTTTACCTCTAAGAAACCTTATGACAGTGGTGTTATTTTTAAATGTAGAACTGTGAGAGAATTATTGCTGTAATGTGAAACTGCACTCTGACTGTGTCCTCTCTAACATAGAGGTCCTATGATTCTTCTTGTTTAATTTTTCTCTCTTCTAATTGCCCACTTTTCATTTGTTGTGGGAGTTCTAATTTATTTCTAGGATGACATGCAAGCTATAACTCCCTTTTCACTCTGTAGACCCTATAAATGGAGGATTTTTGCAAGTGCTTGGCCTCTTTACTCTCCCTTAATTCAAATTCTAAAATGAGATTCTTTACACCTTTGAGCAGAACAGTCACCATCTGCCTTCCTAAATCAGTGAGGCTCACTTCAGTGAACTAGAAATCTGTACTCCACTCTTACGACTCTTGGAACCATAGAATGTTGAAAGTCATCTCTGGACATCATCTGGTCCAATTTTCTTGCTTAAAGTAAGATCAACTAGGAAAGGTTGCTCAGGGATGTATCCAATCAAATATCTCTAAGGATGGAGATGCCACAACCTCGCTGGGCAGCCTCTTCCATGTGCTCAGTCAGCCTCACAATAAACCATCTCTTTTTTTTTTTTTTTGTGTTTAATCATCCTGTACTTCAGTTTGTGTACTTGTCCTTTCACTGGGTAGCACTGGGAAGACTCTGGCTCCATCTTCCCCATTTCCCCCATATGTGAAGTATTCCAGCCCCTTAATGATCTTAATGGCTCTCTGCTGGACTCTTTCTGGCATATCCGTGTCTGTCTTGTAGAGGGGAGCCTGGAAGTGAACACAGCACTCCAGGTGTGTCTCACCAGTGCTGAGCAGAGGGAAAGGACCACCTCCCTCAGCCTGCTGGCAATGCTCTGCCTAGTGCAGCCCAGGATGCTGTTGCTTCTCTTTGCTACAAGGGTGTATTGCTGACTGTTCATCTAGTTGTGCCTCAGCTCTCCTAGGTGTTTTTCTGCCAAGCTGCTTTCTAGCCCCTCAGCTCCCACCCTGTCCTGGCAACTGCAGTTAGCTGAAGGCCCCTTGCAAGTCTTTAATTAAAAGATGAGGGAAAATACTTAACAATTAAGAGTCTTTTCCTTCTTGTTCTTTGGGTCATTGAAATAGAGTTACAAGCATGATGATGATACTCCGCAGGCAAATATGCTTCTATAAATACTCACAAGTAAGAAAAGCAGACTAACAGCAGCAGTTAGCTGTTCTGTGCCTCAGAATTCAGCCATTTCTGACAAAAATTATTCTCTAAATGTATTCAGGGATATATTATACATAAGTCCTGGAGGCTTTTTAGGCAAGAGTGTTTTCTGCCTAATAAAGTATTCAATAGCACTTTGTATTTCTTTAGCTGGCAAATAGACATAAATATGCTTGGTTTCAAAGGGAAAGCCTGTCTGATATGTATATACTGTATAGGATCAGGAGCACTTTCATGAATAAGCCAACAGATCCCAACAGCAATTCATATAAATAAATGCTGTTCAGTTTTAGAGAAGACAGTAGAGCAGCAGAGATGGCAACCATGGTTATTTAATCACAAATCGTGTGATAGTTTGTTAGATTCCCTGCTCCTGGAAACTGAATCTCAGTTTGACTTCCAGCATTCTTGGCTGGAAAAAAAATTGAGAAATTGACTTGACATTTCAAAAATATAATCAAAAGAAAAAATAGTTCTATTTTTCCTTCAAAGTGTCTGAACCAAACTCTCAGATTTTGATTTCTAAGTTTTGAGATGTTCAGACAGGTACTACTGGACTCAAATTGAAGGGTTACCCCTGCCCAGTTCTGTGGGACCATTCACAGCAACTCTGGCTCTGCGGCCAGGTTGTCTGATCCTGAACAGCATTACAGGAGTGCTTTAAGTATTGTGATGTATGATATAGAATATCTTTTGTGTTAGGCATTGGCACACCATTTTCAGAGAAGGGGACTCACTGGGGATCAGACAGTTGTTTGAGGGAATTTCTCCCCACCATACCAACAGGCCTAAGTATGTGGCAGGGTAACTGGTCTCAGGCTTGGTGTACATTAATGGTCAAGATTATGATTACAGCTCTAAGGAAGGGAAATCCAAGACTAGTGCTCAGAGGAGATTGCTAGTATAATTTAAAGTAGGGCTGAAAGCAAAAGGAAGTAATTGTTTCTTAAATCTGCATTTATCATTTTCACAAGATTCTTGGGAGATATTTTATTCTTATATTTTCTTCCTTTTTTTGCATTGCATATCTGTACATGATAGTGCATGGCAGGTTTTTTTCAGTTATGAAAATCAAGAGTCACAGTTCTGATGGATCTCAGATAAGACCTAGTGTGGGCCAACTGAGAGCTAAATCCATCTTGCTTCTTTCAGATGGGTAAAAGAATTTCTATGTCAGCAATTAAGTCAGCAATTAATTCTTACTTTTTAATGCAAGGTCTCAAGGATTTATGAGAACTTCACTTACAGAGGTTTCATCTACCTTTAAGTGGTAGGTACAGCTGATGAAACAACTTTAGGAAAATGAGGCAGAGTTTTCATAGAATTTTTGGAATGTACATGTCCTCCATCTCAAAAATGGGCAAATTGTATAAATTTCATTTTACAGTTGAGGAAACTGGGAAGGGAAAGTTCAAGTGACTTATCCAATGTCATAGAGATAAATAACTTTGGAAGTGGCTGAATAAGTTCAAAATTCTTCTGTTCCATTTTCTTTCCTATGGACAGTTTTTACAGACAATAGAACTATTCCATACTTATTAAAGAAAACAGGGGGTTTAAATATGCCCTATAGTCTTAAGAGAAGAAGAGGCTTCCCAAATCAGAGCTAGAATTGAATGGATTTGGGTAATACAGGCAAATCAAGATATTGATTATATGTCCACCAAGATGTAGAGTCCTCTTTGCCTCCAATGTTATAACAGAGTTTACTTGTTTCTGACTATTTTTGCTCATCTTTAGAGCAGAGGGAAATGGTGGAATGCCAACACCTTTCCCTCATCCATTCACACAGCACTGTAAAGAAAAGCAAAGGTAGTTTCAAGCACTTCAATATTTTTATGAGAGGTTTTGGTTTTGGGGTATTCTAGTTCTTCTTCATCAGACTAATTCCCTTTCAAATTTCCTTGGAAAATTATGCCCACTAGTTAACATTTCAAACTTTTGAAACCCCAAGCTAATTAGGCCAATGGCATTTTTCATTTGTTTCCAGAAGGTTATGGATTATAGAGAACTAGA
Source organism: Picathartes gymnocephalus (assembly GCA_013390045.1). Taxonomy (NCBI): domain Eukaryota; kingdom Metazoa; phylum Chordata; class Aves; order Passeriformes; family Picathartidae; genus Picathartes; species Picathartes gymnocephalus. Next base: position 29,645 of record WEKY01055288.1, read on the forward strand.
AGTGAGGAAACAGGCTATATGCTTTGCATATCCCAAAGGATGAGATAGGGAGCTGTGGAAAGGGAGTTATGATACAACTGCTCTGGGGTAATGGAGCCTGCAATCTGCTTAAAGGTAGAAAGGAAAGAACCAGGAGAGGAGCACAGGATTGAGAATGAGAGAGAAGAAAGTCATGAGGACAGTATGGAGATGTTACAGTCAAAAAAGTCAAAAGACTGAGCAAGAGAAGAAGACATCACAATTGAATACTGGGTGTGGAGGGAAAGGTGAAGGGATGGCAAAGAAGTGAAAGTGGAGAATTCTGCTTTTGCCTTCTGGTCAGAAAGTAACGTGAAAGGAAAGCAGATAAAGGACTATGGTTAAAATCTAGAAAATATCTGAAACTGCAGAGGAGACTACTGTGGTTGAAGACATGAGAATCTTACTTTGGCCCTGCAAATTGTAAATAATATACATAGCTTCTGTGGGTGGAAGTACATTACTTCCTATTGATGGCATAGAGGATCTGCTTCTTCAGTTAGTGCAGCAATATATGAGAAGCAGTTTTTTAAGTTATCCCTTCTCTTTGTTATGCTCTACTGCTTTTTCACATTTACAATTTTCCAGATGCAGGCATCCATTTGACACAGTAAAGGAAAAAAGACATACACAAGGATTTATCCCTCACTGATTCCTTCAAGAATTTTGATGGACTTTTCTTGCTTAAGAAAAACCCTTGTTAGAGCATTTTAGATGGAGGTGTATGGATGCTTTTTAGTAGTGATTAAACCACACCTGTCAGCAATGAAAAGCTTTTTTAACTGATGTAGCATAGGTCATTTTGCCTGTAATTTAAGGACAGAAGAAGATTATACCACCTATTTAGTGCTTTCTTCATCTTTAGAAGAGAAATTTGTAATAAGTCTCCAATGTGGAAGACTGTTTGCTATACAAAGAGGCAAAGTCAGAGGGTGTTTGACACTGCAAACTAATTTTGTTCTAAGACATAAAATCAAAATCATGATAAGGTGAGGCATGCATACAGCATGCACCCAGATCCTGGATCAAAACCAAGTAATTATAAAACATGAATGATTTTCAATGAAAGAAATATTCTGAAACAACTAGCAGTGTTCAAAGTGGAGATTTTCAGAAGAGCCTTGCTCCCACACAGAGAATGAGCTTTGATCTTTGATAATGTGCCCGATTCACAGTTCATTGTTCAGTAGTCAGGAACCTGCTCACTCCGAGGGCCCCTAAACAGCACATTCCTTGCCCAAGGAGCTCGCATCAGGCCCAGCGGCCATTGCAGAGATGAGCCTCCTACTCCCTCTAGTGCAGCAACTGTGCATTCAGGCACTGCCTGCTACCGCTATTAAAAAAGGTTCAGTGATATAAAAGAAGTTAAAGAGTAACCATTTTTGTAATAGAAACGGAATCAGTTTGTCTGTTGATTTACAAAGAATTCAGGGGTACTGTCAAAAGAGCAATCTTTTTGCCAAGTGTTTGATTGTTGTGGCCTTTAAAGGTGCTCATTAGTCTAAAAGGGGAGGTATCCTAGCTAAAACCAGATCTGAATAATAATGAGGGGCTAGAAGTTAGAGGTTGTGTTTCTAAGGTACCATAACTTGGGAATTACAAGTCAGATGCAGATTTCTCAATTCCCTGTACAGAAAGTAGAGGAGAGACCAAAGCTGGAGCAGCTGGGCTGGGGAGCTGCCTGCAAGTAGCAAATATGGATTTGGATATTTAGGAAAGGGAAAATATATGCCCAGAGTTAGCTCCTGGCTCTCACGTCCCTGTGCCTATGCTGGCATCGCTTGCACAAGTGGAGCGAGAGCACTTTTGTATGAAGATGAATAAATCTGCCCTCCTAGTTATTTCTGGACCATGAAAGATCAGGATGGTAAATTAAAAGAGCTTCTAAAAGGTGATCTAAGTGCCTGGTAAGTACCTCTAGGTTCCCACTCAATTCAGCCTTTTGAAGACTCTGCTCTCTGCTAGTGCTACTATCAATACTTTCCCTTTCCATAGCACCTGCAATCCTAGAAAAGCCCCAGAATTTGTGGTATGACAGAGTGGGCTGCAGAACACCCCAGATCTCTAGGAAAACAATTTCGTTTTTTTTATGTTCTGGCCATACATTTTATATGGATAAAAATTTGTATGGAAGAGGTATGACAGAAAGTGCTGATACCCTTGCACTGCCAGAAATATTTTACATTTCAAATTGAATCAGTTCAATGTTATGATATTCTTTCCCTTCCCCAGGTTATTGCTTGTGTGCCTCTTCATAATTCTCTTCCAATCAAATTTATTTTTCTACTCCCACTCAAACTCCTGCCATCTCCCTGGCATCTGGTGACTCTCTATTGTGGACACAGCAGGGACAGACAGATCTTATTTTGCCATTAGCTGTGACCTTAAGGATGATTACATATGTTTTCCCTTCTATTTTTAAATTATCCGTTATCAGAGTGTTCCTATAATTTATGTATTTAATCCCTTCTTAGAGATCTATTTCATAATGCTTAGTATCATATAAGACATTTTAAACATATATTCTGCTAAATCAATGATCTCCAACAAAGATCACACATCAAGCATTGGCAACACAGATGACCTAATTGTTACAAGATGCTTTGCTTGACTCTCTCTCCCCAGCTACTGCCAGTAAAAGGGACTCCTTTACCCCATTCTCCCTCACAGTAAATATTTTATTACCTGAGGCACCTATTGTGTCACCTCTAAAAACGTGCCCTGGAGTGTGTGGGGATATGAGTCTCAAAGGTCCCTGTGCATAGCACTTCACTGGGATTCACTACCATGAGGGACACAAGGCGAGATGGGCAATCTTAACTTGTCATCAGACATGGCTTTTGGACAGCAAAACAAAAACAAAAAACAAAAACAAAAAAGAGATTTTTTTTAGTTATAATGTTGTGGTGAACATCACAATCTGACTTCTAAAAAGAGAGAATATCTTTTATTAGATCATGTGAGATCCCTGGAAAAAAAAAACAGGTGGACTTTAGACTACATAATTTAATAATTAGAAACCGAACTTAGGGAACCATTGCACAACTTTGGGAAATGAACATTAAAACAGTAAAACAAGCTAGAAAATTGAGAGCTTCAGTTTGGTGGCCATGTTCCTTTCCCCCTGCTTAGCATCTCTGCAAGAATTCCTAATGTGTGCTCCAGATTTTCTCCAAGTGAGGGGCTGTTCACAGCAACAGCAGATTTTCAAGTTCGTAATTTCAGTTCTTAATAACTTCCATTTCAGGTTGTGGATTCAGACTTTGGAAAACAAATGCAAATGACCTAGATGGCTGTACTTGGAGCCAGTCATCTGGACCGATTCGTCTCTCCAGATCTTTTTTACTCAGTAAGAATATGCCAGCTATGCCAATGACAAAGATGGTTCTCATCACTGTCAAGAGTAGCTGGAGCTGAGCAGAATAATTGCGTGTGCAGACAAATAAAATCATTTAGGTTGGAAAAGACATCTGAGATCATTGAGAGTAACCATAAACCTAACACTACCAAGTCCACAATTAAACTAAGTCCCTAAGCACCATAGCTACACACTTTTTAAATAACTCCATGGATGGTGACTCAGCCACTTCCCTAGGCAAACAGGTCCAATGCTTTAGAACTGTTTCCTTGAAGAAATAGCCAATCTAAACCTCCCCTGGTATAACTTGAGACCATTTTGTCTCATTACTTGTTACTTGAGAGAAGAGACTGATGCTTACCTGCCTGCAACCTACTTTCAGATAGTTGTAAAGAGCGATAAAGTCTCCCCCGAGCTTTCTTTTCTCCAGGCTGAACACCCCTGCTTCCTCAGCCACCCCTCACAGAACTTGCACTCCAGACCCTCTACCAGCTTTGCTGCCTTTCTCTAGACACACTCCAACACCTCACTGGCTTTCTTATAGTGAATAGAAATATTTAAGCAAAGTGGTTGTCCTGGTGTAAATGGTACGGTAGAAGGGGGGGGTGGACAACCTGCTGTTAAAAATTGCTAGTTTTTGTCTAGATCAGTTTTCTGATTTGGTTGAGCATGAAGCTGCATGAACACTGCATCCAGGTGAGAAGAACTGACAGAAGATATTGTTCCTTTTTAGCAAAAGTCAACATTTGTCAGGCTATAAAGCCTGTGCAGTCATGCATGTGGAGTCCAGTGCAAGGTGAGTGTAAGTCACAAATTAGTCTGTTTGGTCCTTAAATGCCTCCACTGAAACTGACATAAAAAGTGGACTATTAATATAAATGCTATTACTTTGGTATTATTTTGGTCTTTTATTACATTGTCACTATTTTTACAGTATCTAGCCAGATGTTAACAGGTCATTGAGACTTCAAAACTTACCAGGTAGAAGTTATTTTGTTACTTTCTTAAAGAATATTTTTCCTCAACTAAAAATGGCTTAGTATATATTCTGCACTTCTTTTTTCTGAGTTCTAGACACCAGCTAGTAGTTAGCATAAGGTTGTTCTGATAATTGAATTCTTTGCACAGTAGGTGTCATCTGGCTTAGCCAGTGAATTATGAAACATACACTTTTTAGATGGTTTGTCTTGAGCTGGTTCCACCCCAGTACAACACAGGCAATAACTCTGGGCTGTTCTGAAGATCCATTATACATTTTCTTCCTTGCCACTCTCATTACCTGACAGGCTTATCCCTCTTGGTTTGTTTTTTTTTTTTTAAAGCCTGAGAGAAACTTGAAAGTCTCATAAAAGTTCTGTTCAATGTCACTCATTTTCCCCTGTCTCCATTGATGACTGTGGCCAGATGTTTAAAATTAAAAGGATAGCATACATCTAAAATTTCCGGTATCCCCAGAAACCTCAGGTACTTAACATCTCAAAATCTGGGCCATGATTTCAATATTTATGAGATTCAAGTTCTCTCTGAGATTTTAACAAAAACTAAATTGTGTTTTGCTGCCATCAGAATCCACTGTTATAAAGTGAGATCCGATAAAGCACTACGAAGTTTTCTCTTTGTGTATAAATATTTATGTATGTAAATAGGTGTATGGTTAATTATAACTGACAAGAACAGACTGACACAAACTCAGATCCTCTGTCCCCATGGACAGATACAAGTTGCTTGTTGAAGTGTTGTGGCATATCTCATGGGCTGTGTACTGAATCATTGATTAAATGCTGCAGCATGTGGATAGCTGAAATGCCAGTGACTCTTGAGCAGGGAGGGAGGAAGGAAGGCATGTGCACTGAATAAGAACACAGAGAGATCATCTGGTTTATATTTCTTGATATTTCATAAACTGGTCAAGAACTGTAAGGTTTTCCTTTATATTTTACTGAAGTTTGAACAGAAACCTTTGCTGAAGACTGCACAGACTGTAGCTCACACATTGACACAAAATAGAATCCCTCATGCAGGAAAGGGTTAGAAAAGGATTTAATAAGAAGATAGGACAAGCTGCACTTGACAGGCACAGGGCAGTTTGGAAACAACCCTCGAATCTGACTCTTTCAGCACAGGCAGAATCCCTGAATCTGCTTATATATTTGGAAAACGTTAGCATATAGCTGACACTTTTGAATGAGGCTTGTATATTTTTTGGTTTCTGGTTTGGGGTTTTTTTTCATTCCTTTTGTTCCTGTGTGTTTTGTTTGCAGGTAAGCTTATATCTCTGCTAGGTACATCAAAAGAAAAAGTTATTGTACTTCTGCTTTTACCCTTTATTAGACTTACAATGTTACTTGAAGGGAAAAGAACTGTGCAGCTGAAAACCAGAAATGTCTATTTAATTAAAATATATATCTATTCAATAAAAATATGACTAAATGTGTTATAATGTGTAGCTGAAAACACAGAATTCTTTGGCATGACATTTTTGGAACATAGAGGAGGGGTATTGCCTTTCAATACTTCAACTTGTTTTTCCAGCATGGCATCATGCACTGCTTATGCATACCTTGAAATATTAATGTTTTTAAGTGTACTTTTTGGCCTTTTTTTTGCCATTTCATGATGAAAAGCTGAGTAGTTTCTAATGTGCCAGCATTATAACTACATGCTGCCATCATTATACATGTTTTCTGCAAGACATTCCTTTATTGGATGAAGGCTGTTAGATTGGCATTTTCTGAACAATAGCGTGCCATGTGGTCTACTCCTGTTTTGTAGAGAAGTCTCAATTTTGTCTTTGCAACCCTGCTTCAAGGAAACCTGAAGTTTTTTCTGTAACTAAACTTGTGAAACTGTTTTGAAATGCCCTGGTCAACAAATATGCTGCATGCATGTGTAATATAAATGGATGTAAGGAACCTGGTAGGTAATTTGCCTTCTGTATAGAAGCAGAGATGTCCACTGATCAAGTGCATAGCATTTTCCCCTTCCTTTCCCCATATATTTTATTGCTACAGGTGGCAAGAGACAGGCTCACCAATTACTTTTCTGAAACAAAAGAGAACTAAAAGACCTCCAAGCTACAAAGTCAGGTTGTGCTCTTAAATATGCAGCATTTTTCCTATTCTGGGTTATCAATCTTCATGGTCTCGGGTACAAAGAAATTGGTATCTGAGTGCTAACAAATGTAGAAGTGCCTGAAAAGAAAGAGGAAAATAATTCACTGCAATTCAGTTTTGTAGTAATTAACTAGAAAGATGTCTCTTAAAAATTTTTGCAGCTTACTGGCAGGTATATTCCTGTATTGCAAAGACAAAATTAATAGGTTCTTTTTTACTCGTGGAAGGCTTAGGTATAACAACTTGCACCTTCAGACTTTGCTGAAACCCCAATGAGCCTAGAAAGGCAGAGTAACTCAGGTGTTATACTCCTGCAAAATTCACTTGTTATAAAGCCAAATGGGTTCTTAATGCTAAAAATTATTTGCAAGGATGATGAAAGTGCACCTGACTTCGTGGCCCCTATTCCAAAGCCTTTCTTATTGCAACCTATACTTTGCACCACGCACTTTATGTAAGTTGGGCTGTCAGTCTGTCTTTTTGTGCTCTTCCTGAAAGTCCTTGCTGTGCTGGGTTCTTTGGGTCACCCCTTTAGGTATGGTGATTTTCAAGTCAATCTCCCATTTATGCTATTGCTGCTAGTGGGGAAGTTGCTGCCATACTTTTACTGCCTTCTTCTCTTATTAACCTTTTGTAGTCCTATCAGCCACACTTCTTTTTACTCTCCTCTGTCAAGGTAGTTGATGACAAAAGCTTTTATTTTTTTTCTAGTTCTTACCTTCATATTCTTTTGCATGTAGCCTGTCTGCTTCTATTACATAGCTCTCTTCTAGAGCTTAGCCTCTTCTGCTATCTTTAATGTATAACCATTCCAAATGACCTGCATTGCATTGCAACTTGAATATTATACTGCTGGATTAAGGGGCTTTAATGAGTTCATGGGATCGTATTGTCTTGTGCATAATTTATTAAATTGGAATCCATGACAGGAGATGCACACAGGGCAGGTCATGTTGACTGTTCTGTTGACTTTGAAGCTTCCATTTGCAATCTACTTAACTGTTCTTTTTTTGTATGCAGCAGTCCTGAAGAAACTTATGCACTTGGTATAGTCAAAAAGCCTTCTGAATGTTACCTATTTTAGGGAGATGCATTAAAATATTTCTATGGAAATTCAGAAATAATTTTCTAGAGTAGAAGATTATGCAAAAATATTTGAAGACTTGTTGGGTCAACCTCAACTTCTTAATTTCACAAAATTGGTTCTTCATTGGCCTGTATAAATCGTACACTGTTTTCAGAGTCAGCTGTAAAATGTATGAGTGAGTGTTACTATCTAAATGTCCTCACAGATTTATTTTGAAATTACTGCTCAAGGGAAAAAGAGATAAAGGTTCGTGAAGTAAAATCATTATGTTGGGTGCACCTGTTGGACTTCAGTTGTGGAAACCCAAATTCAATATTGTTTTGACTACAGATTCAGGATTGCAAATAACAGCTGAAAAAGGAGAGGGACTGCTAAAGTTAGGAGCTAAAGCTTTATGAGATGCCAAGTACTGGATAATAGCAAATACTACAAGTTGGGACTGAGGTTTAATATCAGAATATGGGCTGTGACTGGAGTAGCTAAAGCACAGGGAGTAAGGACAGATGAAACTGAAGGGCATTGGTAAGCAAGTCTGGAGATACCAGAACTTGATAAGCAGAAGGCAACAGATGAGAATTGAAACGCTGCTGCAGGTGTGGGTAGAGGAAGAGCCTCTGGACCCCTGACCAGAAGACCAGATATTGCTGTGAATTTGTTTAAGATGCATTATTAGAAAGTACAGTTTTAAGTGAGAAGTACCAGCTGCTATAGCTTCCATCTAAAATTTCAAATTTCAAATTTTTAATCTGTCCTTTTTGATGGAAGAGGAGGTGATTTCAGTCTCAGAATTGCTAAACTGGTTGTTACTGCTCTTGTCTAGTGGCAAGAATGGAATACAGAACCTTGCATTATTTTACGTTTTTTGTTTTTTAATTTTATTTTTTTATATAAAGCTACCTAAAAATAGAAACAGAAAACCTAACTTTAGCTTTCACTGTCCCTGTTTGGAAAGTTTGGTCAAAGGCCTATGGCAGAACTGTGTAATATCCTCTGAACTAAAATAGCTGTCTATTAGAGTGCTTGAACAGCTCCTTTCTCTTACAGAGGGAATACCTCATACATAGTTTACATCTGCTCCACTACCCACAAAAAGTAAAAAAATCCATGTTTTTTATTTTAAAAACAAAATAAGTAGTCATTAACTTTACCTGTTTTAACAATAAAACAAGATGCAAGATATTTTGACAGATGTGACATTAACTACATTTGAAGTAGTACCATGTAGGCTTCTCTTTGGTGTCATTCCAGATGAAAACATATGGAAAAGGATTTTTATTATTATTTTTAAAACACAATTATTTTAATCACAAACCTGGTTTTTTTCACCCTAAGAAATTTATAGATGGCAGGTGATGGACAACTACTCAACATTTTCTCATGTTTGGTGGTATCAGTTTTCTGTGAATAAAAGATACTCTAAAAATCCTTGGGAATTTATCACTCTGTTTTGTTTTTTTTTTGTTGTGGATGTATTTATAATGTGTATTATAAAAGATGTGGAGTAATAGGGTTTGTTTAAATTCACCAGTATTGCTCCACAATCTTTTATTTTATGCTCTGAATATAGTAAGACAATAACCAAATCAGTCACTTTACAAAACCAAAAGACTCCTGTAGTTTGCTTATGTGTGACACCTGTGCCTGGCTTGCTTGCTACTCATTTCTTTTAGACTGGCCAGTTATTAGGTTTCACTAAGTAAAGGATGTTGTTTCAGCTGTAGCAATAGTGATTAAGCTCTTTTCAGAACAGAAGGAAACAGCCTCTTCCTCAGTGGCTATGCAGCTCTTTTCTGACTAGAATAGTATTCAGGACATTAGTAACCTTGGGTATTGGTTGCTACTCAGCTTAATAAAGCTTACCTTTTATAATGAATTTTAGACCACCTAACATAACATGATATGCTGATTTTTGTACTTAATCCTATGACATTTTCTGCAAGAATTGGATCACAACATAAAAAGTCATTTCTGATAGATAAGTTAGTGACCATATTCTTTTATTTCTCCTGCTCTCAAAATGTTCACGTTAATTTGCTGTAGGTATTTTTGAATTTATTTGGAAAATATTTTCACTACATTAATATCTTGTGAACAGTTTGTTGTGAATATTTATTATTTAACATCTACATTAATTCAGCGTTAGTCATTTGACAGTTTCTCTACTGAGTTACTTTGCATCTTACAAAGACATTTCACATTTAAAGTATTGTGAAAAATCCAACTCAACATAAATTTTGCTACTACTTAAACTTTTGCTTAAATTCTCAATGGCAAATGAAAATAAACCTTGATTATTTCAGAGCTCAGATAAACATCAGTGGCACTTTTTTTTTTTGCTCAAGCAGCTCAAGAAATTGCTGTCTTCTGACCCAGATTCTCCCTGCAGACTCAGGTCAGTACAACCTTCTTCACTTGGTCCCTATGGGCTGTGAAGGAGTTGTCACAGTCCACTCCAGAAATGGCTTCATTGCAGCAAAATGCATTTATTAAATCCTTTGGGATCTTTCCATGTAGAGCCCTGAGATGTAAGATTTCTTTCACATGCTTTGTAACTAAAGAATACAGTAAACCACTATTAAACCTAAGAAGGTATTACTTGAAATCAGGCTTGTACATATGGATTTATACAGTTAAAGAGAATAGCTTTATTTGTCTATTCTTTGTGCCATCTTCTGGATTCTGTATAGTGACAGACATATACTTAACACTTACTAAAATACATAAGGCTTCAAATTGTTGTATTTAATCATTCATGCTTGACAATTTTGGCTCTATCTTTTCAGTGCTTCTGTGTTTTTCTAACTGTAAACAGTGTAATTCTTTCATTACAAGGTGTTGTGAGGGTTATGTAATTGTTTATAAAATACTTTGAGATAATCAAATGAAGGACAATTACAGGAGTGCAACACATTTTTAATGTGATTTCTTTAAATATTGGTCATGGACAGAAGCTATGCTATAACAATAATTATTCTTGAGCAACATCTTGAATAAACTTTAATTGAATCTGCTTTTAATTTTAATTTCATTATTAGTATCTGAAAAAAGTTCATATCTAGGGACTTTAGATGGGATATCCAGTGGTGGTATCTGGATAGCTGTGAAGGATTTCCCCTGAAGACATGTAGAACAACAGACTCTGTAGTGATGATCCACCTTGTTTCCAAGGTGGCCAAAGTCCTTACTTCCAGCCAGCATTGCAGGTTTATCTCTGTGCAGTTAAGAAACCTTTCTCTTGGGACAGGAATGTGAAATTAGCAATGCCTTGGAGTTGCTTTCTAGATGTTGGAGGAACCAATAGGGAGGGCAAAGTAAGGAATTTGGCAGCAAAGTGAAGGGAGCAGAGTACTAAGGGGAAGACTCTGGTGTTTGCATTTTCAGTGGAAGGCTTCCAGAAAAGAGTAACTGAGAGGGACAATGACATCTTGGCATTTGAATTCTGAGGTATCTCAGGATACCAAAGGGTGCTCAGGAACCCTGAGAACAAATTTTCTGCGTACAAAATGAAATCTGGACCTATTGATTACTTCACACCTCAAGCAAGAGCATCAGAGAATAAATATATCAGTGGTCTTGTAAAGTCACTAAATATTTCATATTTATGAATGAAGTCTCTTCTTCTGATGTTCTCAGCTGATATATTCATTGCCTTTTATTATCATATAGGAAGATTATGCCATTTTGATGAAAAGTTCATTTATGAATCAACCTGCATCTCATATATATACAGGACATCAGAGCATCTCGCCAGGATTATTTTCACACACACACAAACATGATTTGACTCCTTTTGGTTGTTTACTATTTATTACACAATTGGAGCAGCAATTTTTCCCTCTGACTTACTTTTTATCTATAACCATTGGGTGTTCTCCTGGATATTGCTGCTGCTTTGCTTTAATAGTCTTTAATAGTCAGAAGAGGGACTGAAGAAGATACCAGAGCAACTTACGTTCTCCTGACAGATTATTTTCTGTGTGAGGACATCCATGGCCCTTTTAGAAGCTATTCAGGTGACTCATTTTGTTTAGTAGACAGAGAATAATATGGTGGAAACTTTTTTGGACGTTTTCGCATATTAAGACTTTCACTGGGAGTCTTTCTGTGACCCTGCAGTCTTTTATACTCGGATTCTCCCTAGATATTTCTTCATGCCCTTGAGTCTGAATGGGCCCAGTGTTGGGGGGATTTTCATAAGACATCCCCATGAGGAACTGACATCCAGAAGCTGACTCTCCAGATATTAAACATTAATATATAATGTTCAATACATTTATAGCTCACTTACATAGCATTTGTATACCTCTTATTATGGATAATTTATGCAATATCACTCCCACACCACGACTTCCAGTGCTGCTTTTGGATGCCAGTCCCAGAAAATATACTGCCTTTGAGAACAAATGCAAAGATGGGTCATTGTCAGTGTTTGACGACTTTTCCTTATACACACCTTTGTTTCCAATTTGTTTTTCTCCATGCAGTTTAATTCCCTTATTACAAATACCAGCCTTTTTGTTTCTCCACATACAGAAACTCAGGCAGCAGACTCCTAGAACATTTTGTCCTGGGGCAATTTCATCCAAGCACTTGATATTGCTGGGCAATTTGGAGTTGTAATTTGAGAGGACCACCCTCACATTTCTTGAGTGGATGAGGAGACAGAAGGCATTCCCATCAGCCTCTGTGTGAGAGACAAACTCAGATCAGAAGAAAAACACCATTGGAGCCTGTCAGTGTCAGTTTGTGCACAGAAATAGAAGCCCCTTGGTAAACTAAATATATTAAAACAAAATAGGTAAAAAGTAAAGGGCACAATTAACCTCCTAAACCTACCATTCCTCAATTTTAGCTCAGTCTGTTTTGGACCAAACATTGTTTTTCAATGTTTCCATTAATTGAACAGCTATGTAGTTTATTAAGCTAAGAAAAGAAGTTGAGGTGAAGATTTAAAGAAACAGGTTAAGAGCTGCAAGTGGTGGAAACATTACAAACTGGGAAAAGCAGAAGAAAAGAACTAAAAAGAAAATAAAATGGAAACAAGACACACATACCACTCATTTTCTACTTCTATACTGAATAGCTTTCCCTTATTCCTTTATTTTTGTTTGAAGAATTGCAGTCCATCTGGCAGAAGGGTGTATCTTCTTTTTTGTGGCTGATGTATGAAAAAATTCGAAGCCAACATCAATATTTTACAAAGTTGAACTAAGACAGCATAGGCCACCATAGCTTCAACTCTTGTTGCTTTTACCAGAATATGTGTAAATCGTTTTAGAATGTTTTATGGCCAGTGATTTTATTTAAGTAGGAGCCTGTGCAGTTATTGATGCTTGGCCTGAGCTGGTTTCCTGGGAGCTGTGCATGTTCACCGAAGGGGAGAGCAGACCAACAGGCAGCTATTGGCAACGGAACAGAAGCAAGGAATCCTTCTCAGGTTGTTTCTGAAAAAGACGCACACTTGAGCCTCTGGAGGCTGTGCCCAGCTGGCCACACTGGGGATAGAGACAGCAGCTATATAGAGGTGTGGCCTGGGGCTGCAGGGGACCACATGCAGGCACAGTGGTGCTCCTCAGAAGCCAAATAAAGCTGCTGCTGCCTGTGTGAATCAGCTGGTGAGTCAGCAAAGCCTTTGCCAGGAGAGCAGCAGTCACAGCAAAAGGGATGCTAACTGGGTTTCCTAAGTAATAGCTTTTTGTTGTGCCTTTTGGGTTGCAGAAAGTGAAGAAATGTGCAGTTTGCTGTTTCACAGAGTGATTTCACATTTAACCTGGCAAGTTCTTCAAAAACTTGAGAAAAAACAAATGACTGAGAAATGTTGCAGAGCTATTAGGGATGTCTAAAGGCATTTGAATAGTGTCAGACATGTAAGGTTAGATGTGTTTGGTTTTTGAAATTTGGAAACTGTTATCAGAGGGACATAGGAAAATCGACTGGAGTGTTCTGGAAGTATCTACATCCAGGGCAGATGAGAGAAATCGATTGCTAAGAACAGATTTAGGTGAGAAAGTTAGTTTTGGGGAAAGCAGCATTTTTTCCCCAAGGCAGATGGTCATGATGCTGGTTTTTTTTTATGCTCAGCTGGTTAAGGCACAAGGCCAGTAGTGCTCACCATGTAGTTGTGCCTGGGTTTGGCAGGTGCAGAAGTGGAGGAGGTTGCCTTGACACATAGGAGGTGAAGAGGAAGCAAGGCCAGGTGCGTGGGACACGGCAGCTTCTGCAGGCAGGCTGTGATGAACAGGAGGTGCACATCTCACTGGGGAGCACAGACTCCTGGAGCCAGGGGAGGGGCAAGCAAGCAAGCCTGCAGGTCTGAAGCAGGATTATGACCACAACTGGTAAAGAAACACGGATGTGAATGAGTGAGTTCTTAAATTGTCTGTGAGAGTAGGAAACACTCTTCCACTCTCTCTCATGCGCACACCTTCCCTAAGTATCCCATGCATGTCTCTGCATGGAATAAAAACATATCCAAGACAAATCAGAAGAGCATTATGCATCTTCTTAACTGTGCTTGCTCAGTCTTCTGATTTGATGGTATGTATGCAGTTCCTTTGCAATATGACTTAGGACCTTTGTTCTCTTTGATTTAGCAATACTGAAATAATTTCCCAGCTTACACTATCTCAGCTGCTGAGAGGTGGAAGTGATATTGGTAACCAACATTATTCACTTCCTCGGAGACAACCATAAGACAATAAAAGCAGAGCCATTCCTTCTGCAAACATCTGCTGCCCTAGGAGATCTCTCATCTATTTTGATCTCTCATAGCTTTGATTCTAACAGGAACTTGGAAACAAAAAAAAACACCAAATAATTAATTTTCATGGTGATCCACAAAAATAATAAGAAAAATAAGAGCTATGCTGTTGTACCTAAATGTTTGACCACAACAGCTGTCCTGTCAACCTGAGGGAGCTCAGTCTAGATCCCGTGGCTGTAAACAGCAGAGAGATTCCCCTGGCTCTTGATCCCTTTTTCCTCTTTGCTCTTCCTAGGAAAGCAGCTAGAGAGCAGGCAATTTTAGCTGGCAGTGGCCACCTGTTCTCAGCTATTATTTTGCCAGGATGCCCAGCTGCTTTCCCCAGCACACTGGACTCACTGTGCATGAGCAGAGTAGTACATGGGCACAGCTTGTCCTCTGCCTCCTACAGCAGAGAGTGGCAAATAATGGCCCACAAAGGACAGAGATTCACAAAACTTGCTCTCACGCCTCTTTTCCTTGGTCTGGGCAAGGGGGATTTGTTGAGGACATACACAGTAATGGGCGCATGTACAAAAGGCAGTGGACACAGTCCCCATAGGGTGAGCTCAGGCGTATGGTAGTGGGGCCAGTATGCCTGAGGTCCATGGCCCCAGATCCTCCTGGATAAATAGAGCCAACATAGGTTAACAGAAAGCTAATAATTTTGCTCTTCTTGTGGCAGTGGTTGCAGACAGATGGAATTGTCTTGCTTATGAGTTGTGTCATTAGCAATTATTTGAGTGTTAGCAGCCATATACTGAGAACCTTCTCAACCTCAATAAACTAGACCTAGGACTTGCATAAACATTTGGATTTACTGGAAACACAAGTGCTTTAGTTGGCTGCAAAGTGGTAAATTAGTTCAAAGCTGAAACCACCTTTCAGCTGCACACAGTGTCATTTGCATTCAAATACAATGTTGTAAATAACACTCTTCCAGTGTTCTTTATGAGCAAATGCGTGGTATTATTTTAACTGAAAATTTGGGAAGCCTGCCCAACATGAAGCAGCAAACCATTTCTGTCTGAAATAGATTATTCTTTAAAGCTCCGAAGATTGGAAAGAGATTTCTTTTCTCTTGAACAGCTGGTACTAACAACATAGATGGCAAAAAAATTACTTCTTTACTTTTAGAAGAAAATGATTACTAAATAGTCTGTAGGCTCGAAAAAATAGAACCAAGGTCTCCAAATATTTTAATTTTCTGACCTGAATGACATAATTTTTCTTAATTCTGCTAAATGCTTTAATAGCATTACTATTATTTTAAAAAAATTCTTACTATTTTTAGTTTTTATGCCTGCTGACTTGTAAAAGGGATGATGTTTTATTTGGCTTTGAGATGTTAAAGAACACAACAAAAGCCTTGGACAAATTCTGTACAGCAACTAAGAGATACCTAAGCCTGAGCTTGGAAAGGGTGTGGGAAGTGGATGACAGTTGAACAAACAGCTCTTAAATTGTTATTTTGCATGAGGAAGTAGAAAAGAGCAGTTAAAGGTGACAGGGTATTGCAGCTGAGACTGTGAGGTAGGAGAGTCTGAGATAATGGACAGAGATATGGAAATACTGACAATAGATACTCAAACAGTTCATTGTCCTTGGACTAGAAGTCCAGTTGCCAGTTGTCCGTGGACAGTCTACCTGAACTGCTGTTTAAACTGGAGGTTCAGAGGTGCCACAGCTGTTTGCAAGCAGGGCTGGCCCAGGTCCCCAGGGTGGGTTAGCTCCCACCAGCATCACATAAGCACAGCACAGCTGTGGCCCATGCTCCGGTATTTGATGAGTATCACTTAGTAAATGTATGGCACAGATTAAATACATTTCTCCTGCACAATATGTAACCGCCTAACCATGGGGCTGTTATGTCTTCACCTTATTTCCATTGCACTTTACTTTCTTTCTCTAACAAGGCAGCCACACTGTCCCCCAGACAGTGCTTACTCTGCTATATACTGCATCATCTCCAGAGCAAAAGCGCCTGTGGAGGAAAAACTAGGCATAAATTAATTTTATGCCATTTATTTTGCAGATGCGTATTTGAATGTTTTATATATAGATGAAGTGAACTTCATAAGGGATTTAATCCAGTTGTCCATGGCCCAGCTCTTGGAAACAGCTGCAGCAAGCGGCTGAAGCATGCATTCAGTATCTGCATTTACGACATTTGCAGTTTAAGGCTGGCCTCAGTCGTATCTGGAGAACAGCATGTGTTCCAGACACTGTCAGAGGCAGAAAACTGCTGAAAAAATCTGCCAAAGCAACAGCTGAAGCCACGAGAGCTTTCAGTTTCTTACAACTGCATTTAACTGTGTGCTTAGGAGCGACTCTTTAAGTAGCAAGCAACCATGTGAAGGGATGCCAAGGATTAAAGGAATCCTGTCATGAGATAGTGGTGACATTTGCCTGCCGCTTTCCAAGTGACAGTGCTTGCCAAGCCTGGGGGAAGCCAGTGACAGCCCACAGTAGCAGCATCAATTTAGGGAGCAGATTGGCAGGAATGGTGCCTGCTTTGAATATGAGTGCTTGAGCCATGCTCATGGTAGGTCCAATTTGTGAATCTCGTCAGAAGAAAGAGTGTTACAAAAATCAATTATCTTTTACAGACATTTTCATTTCTGTGTACACATTCAGGTGGACCTAGCTCAAACAAGTGTCTTGCACTGATAGGTCAGTGCCCGTAGGGGCAAGCACAAAGTGACAGGGGTCTTTGTGCTGCCATCTCAGAAGTGAACACAGGGAGCAGTTCTCTCCCACTTCACAAGGTCCTATGACTTTTGTGACCCGATGGAAACACAGAGCAGCTCTGAATTTCCCACCTGTGGGAGGCTGGAAGGCATTCACAACACCAGCAGGCTCATCAGGACATCATCAGCCCTCTGGGTGGCTTCCCTGAGCTCTCTGAACCCCAGCAATCGCAGGCGTCACTACCTCTCCATCTGTGTGACTTTGCAGAAGCATACTGAGGTCTGTGGAGTCCATTGGCTGTTCTAGCAGTCCTGCGTGCGTGGTAATCACCTCTTACCCAGGATGACTCAGAGCACTGGAATGGACTTCAGCGCAATGACAAAAACTTTGCAAGAGGTTTATTTTTGCGTTTCTTTTTTTTTTTTTTTCCTGAGATACTATATTGCTACTACTACAGAGAAAAGCCTTGCTGAATTTATGAACAATATGCCTTACTGATGTTTCTTACAGTTAGCCTCAGGAAAGTGGAGCTTTTTTAGTGTTCTTATTGAGAAGTACTACTTCAGAGAGATAACCTGGAAAGGCCATGAATGCTATGCAACTACTCATATTGAAGAAAAACACTTCAATTAATAAATCCCTATTAACATCTCTAATTCTAACTTTCCAACATTCATAGAAATCCCAAGCCTTTCTTCCAGTTACTGTTTTTATGTACTCTCAGTTATTTTTAGGAATTTCAAATGTTCAGTCCCAAAGTCTCAACATTGTGTAAAAAGTTCTTGTTCTTGCTTTGTGCAGCAGAAGGTATTAATTTAGCTTAGAGCAAGAAATCTTGTGAAGAATTGTAGGGTGGAAAATAAAACCAAATTGCATGGTTGCTCTGAAAAGGGTAACAAGGTCTTTGGAGATTATACTACCACCTAGAGACTGAAAGCAGCTAGTCAAAACAATATGTACATAGCACAACTACAAACCCCATATTTTGTTCCTGGTACCTATTTTTTTCTAGCCTGTTTCTTACATCTTTGCCTAGTATTCTCAATGTAAAGATATGCTCAGTGATGTTAAGGAGTTGTATAAGCTAAAGTAGTTGCTAGAGAACAAAGAAGTGGAGCTGGTTTCCAACTTCCACAGCTCTTTCTGCTCTGAAATCTCTAAAACCCTTGTTTTGTTTTTTCAGCTGGTTGATACAGATGTCTTGAGCTCTAGTTAGATTTTTCTGCATATATGACACAGAGATAAGAAAAAAGAACACATTTTTCCTGTAAGAGCAAAAAAGAATTTTCTCTCCCTCTGTAGCAACATTAGCATAGATAAGTACTTGGGTTTTAAAGAAACCCCAGAGTATTGCTTTGGTTGCTCAGATAAGAATGATTTATCTTCTTAGATAATAACAAAAATCAATGTATAGTGTTGGTCTAGAGAGCACTGTCTTCTGGAAGTGGGAGACAACTCATCTTCTGGGTGACAGGCAAAAGTAATATGGCTTCCAGAGTAATAATTCCCTTTAATTTACGTAAGAGAGAAGGCAGTTTGTGATTTGTTTTTCCATTTACTGTAAATTTCATTTGATTGAGAATGGTTCATGGTCACTTGTCCCAAGCTAGCACTGAATTTGTATAGTTACTCACAACAGCACTCCAGCTGACAAATTGAAGCTGTATTTCAGCTGCACTTCAGTAGTGGCTTTTATTCCCATTCAGGAATTAACCCCATCTGTCTTCATGCTGCACTTCAGTGAGGGCACAGGATGACTGCAGGATTAAGATAAATGCCCTGTACATCCAATCTCTTTTCAAATACTTCTGAGTGCAACTACAACACATCTACCTTTGGTTGCAAAATCACCAACTATGGCATCTAAACACACACAATGGCAAACACATACTTTTTTTCAAGAATGTTTTACTTACCTTTATTAGAGACAAACTGGTCCAGCCTTGCTTTGGACTCGGGTAACATTTTATGATGAAGGCTCAGTTATTGCTGCACTTATTTCTATCATTTCAGGACTCTATTGACCATATTTCACACAATCACAGAACAGGTCAGGGTGGAAAGGACCACAGTGGGTCATCTGGCCCAACCTCCCTGTTCAAGCAGGGTCATCTTAAAGCACATAGCACAGGATTGTATCCAGATGGTTCTTGAGTATCTCCAGTGAGGGAGACCCCACAACCTCTCTGGACAATCTGTTCCAGTGCTCAGTCACCCATACATGAAAGCAGTTCTTCCTCATGTTCAGGTGGCACTTTCTGTGCACCAGTTTCTGCCCATTGACTCTTGTCCTCTTGCTTGGCATCACCAAGACCAGCCTGGATCCATCCACTGACATCCTCCCTTCAGGTAGTGATAGACATTGATGAGGTCCCCTCTCAGTCATCTCTTTTTGAGGCTGAACAGGCCCAGCTCCCTCAGCCTTTTCCCATAAGAGATGCTCTCTTGTTGTCCTTCACTGGACTCATGCCAGTAGCTCCATGTCTCTCTTGTCCCGAGGAGCCCAGAACTGGACACAGCACTCCAGGTCAGGCCTCACCAGGGCTGAGCAGAGGGGCAGGATCCCCTCCCTCAACCTGCTGCCCATGCTCTTCCTCATGCAGCTCAGGATCCCACTGGCCTTCTTGGCCACAAGGGCACTGCTGGCTCATGGGCAGCTTGGTGTCCACCAGCACCCCCAGGTCCTGCTCCACAGAGCTGCTTCCCAGCAGCTCAGCCCCCAGTCTGTGCTGGTCCATGGGGTTATTCCTGCCCAGGTGCAGGGCCCTGCACTTGCCTTGGTTGAATTTCAGACAGTTCTTCTCCATCCATCTCTCCAGCACAGCACTCTGGGATATCGGCCACTCCTCCCAGCTTTGTGTCATCAGTGAACTTGCTGAGGAGGCACCTGCCCTTTCATGAAGTCATCACTGAGTAAGTTAAACAATTTCCAGTAAACAGGGAAGGACTATGAGATTTGTTATGAAGTTTGTTCAGCAGTTCAAGATTGCAGTGCCTAGTGATTACATCACATATATTTAGAGCTGGAAATTGCTCCTTAACATGAGCTTCTAAAGCCTTTTTAACTTCAGATATTCTTATAGCTCAAGTTTGTCACAGCCACCAGCTGCTGTTGTTTATAAAAATATAAAAATAAATTTAAATAAATATTAAATAAGGCCATTTCAAGAAGAAAAACACAGTTATGAAAGAAAAATTTGGATGTGAGAATTGCTTTCTAATCCTGTCTTCAGTTCAAGGAAAGAGAAATATTTTTCCCCCTATCCTAAACAATTTCCTGATATGAAAGTGTGCTTGTACTGAATGTACAATAGATGGAGAATCCTTTCAGAAAATATCAGGAGGAGACAGAAAATGACCTGAAACTGAACTCCTCAAATAAGAAGCAAAACAATCTGTTAGATGCCAAGAAGTCTACATGGAGTCAGTAGTTCATTTGTCTTCTGTGCTTGTTGTTCAAGACAGGAAAAATGGGATCTCTTCAACCATCACTTCCACAGTATAAAAACAGATATAAAGCTAGAAGTGTTCTTAATTGCCCCACAAGTGGGAGCTCTCCATCATTTATTACATCTTCACACCTCAGACACAATGGGGTCAATATCTGAAACTCATACTCATCCAAGTGTTTGACCTCATTACTTCTCATATCTGTTATGAATGCCTAGAAAAACTCTGACAAGTTCTGTAATCCCAGGGTTTGAAGGACTTCATGCCTAGCATCTTTAACTCTCTGCTACATCTTATAGTCCTGGACTGTACTCCTGAGTCTGCCCCAGGCCCAGTGATCTTTGTGCCTTTTCAGTAGGCACAGTTGTCCATCACATGCTAGTATCCTACAGGTTCACATGTAACTCCATAACTGATTTACGTGCAATTTCAAATACTCAATACCTCCTTTTTCACTCCAATTACCAAGTTCCCTCTGCCTTAACATGATCACAGTTGCAATTCTCATGGCAATGTTTCCAATTGCTTTTGGTATAGGGAGTATGGGTTGCATCTTGCTTTATGCACTGCCAGTATCAACCTTTCCAATAAGCTGGACTTAGATTAGCCCACCTAGCCACCGAGTATCTAACAAATACTGTCTTACACAGTCTACTCCAGACAACTTTTCTCCCTCCTTCAACCCATATTCTTCTTCATGATCCAATATACTTTCTTTAAAATACATGTATATGTGGTACAAGTCCATGAGCACATAAAAGACTAGAATTAGCTGCAGGGCAGTATGTTTACAAATTAATAAGCAATCACATCTTGCATTGTGAAAAAGGAGTTGAGAAAAATTTGATATTTGATCAGATTTACCAGGTTTCACATTGACCTGGTAGCAGTCTGTTTTGTAGTTCTAGAAATAAGTTTACAGGAGAGATGCACCTTATAAAGGGGGAAATAGAATAACACATGGCAATTTCATTACAAGTACAAATCAAAAGAAGCCCTTTGAAATACGTTTGGAAACTTTGGTTTGAAGGTGTTTGGCTTTTGGAACCTATGAAAGGACAGTACACAGCAAAAAGCAATCATTGTGGAGTCTGACATGTCTGATGGGCAAGTTTCTGGAGAATATTCTGTTCCTGGCAAGCTCAGCAATAAAGCATGGAAATGACATTGTCGTACCCCTGCAGATGGCAGCAGTACTTCAGATTTCAGTGCCACAGCACAGGATGTGGTAGAAGCTGAGTCAGATTCCCATAGTGAAGGTACTGTTGACTGTCAGGCTCCTAAAGTGATGTGTTGCTACTCATCAGCAGGTTACTGATGACTTTTTCAGTGGGAAAGGAAAATTTTAATATTTGCCAAGTAGCAGAAAGATGTTTCTGAGCCTTGTGGAATCCCTCTTGGTTCCAAGCATAATCAGCTCTTACCCTGCTTTATCTCAAGTACTGCAGGCGTTATTTTAAAACCAATTTATATTCTTCAAGCTAGCAACAGCATTTGACTTTGTTGGCTTGGAGGAGCATAGCACAGTAATAACAGCAATACTTCAATAATAAATTCAGCTGTAGCAAGATGTTGCTAAAAGAAGTCCTTTCAGTGGCACATAGCTAGCCCTAACAACTGCAGTGTGAGGCAGGATGATCAAACAAACCAAGACATCTCTTTATTCATAGCATACAAAAAGGGTTTGAAGTGCTATCATTCAGCCACCTGGAACTTTCTGTGCTCTGCATGGATCCTAAAAGGTTTGAATTTACATGTAAACAACTCCCCCTCACACCCCCCCAAGACTGTTAACATTAAAATATTGACATTAAAAATTTTATTAATGTTAATAAGACTTTAACTTAAAAAGTTTTCAGTCGAAGCATCCAACTAATTGGGGTTTAAGTAATGCGAGAGGTTTGTGTAGAGCCATATCCTTATCTACTGCCAGCACAAGAACAGGGAGGATCAGCAGTACATACTGGGATATCCCTTTTAGCAAGGTCTAAACTATGTATCTACTCTTCCGTCTATTGAGTTGTTTGGAAAGAAGGACAAGTAAAGAACTGTATTCTCCCTACAAATCTGACAAGCAGCTACCCAAAAGCCCTCAATCTGCATAAAATACTACCAGTTCAGCTCCACACCTGCAGCTTCTTGGTCCAAGCCTGAAAGTTCTGCTGAATTAAGCCTGAGAAAAAAATCTAACTCCCAGCATTCCTACTTCCCAATGACTTGCAGAAACTTCACCTGGACAACATAGTCTCAGCCACAGGAGCCTGTCAGGCGGAGACCCAACATCCTTGTCCCTGTGCCCACCCTGGCAGCCTATAAACGGAAAGATGCTAGCAAGTAAAAATAACGAATTTCTGTAGCAGTTCTGGAGAAGAACCAAGAACTCCTGTGTGAATTACCTATAAGGCATGATGTGAAAAACAGTTCAAATGACCTGAAGTTACTGGTAGTTATCCATATATACAAGCTTTCCAAGTCCCAGCAGCCTGTGAGGCACATCTTGGCAATAACCACTTCATCCTCCTGAATTGCCATGGGCAGCTTTCATGGCTGTCTGTTGCTATTAGAGGAGAGAAGACTGTTTCAGTTGGAAGGGACTACAACAATATTAGTTTTCATTCAGCTGCAGATAATGAAGGCCCTGCAGAGCAGTACAAAACAGAAGAAATTAGGGTTTCAACTCTGCATCCCTGACAAAATATCCTTACTTATTTAGAATATGAAGTAGTTTCCCTTCCTTTTTCCAGCTCTGTTGACCTAAGCTGACATCTTCAGCTTTTATGATTACATGGGCTCTTCTTTCCCCTGATGTGTCTCTCCTTTTTGTCCTTCTATCTTAATAGAAATAATTTAATAAAATAAATTATTTATATGTAATGATGACAGTAGATCTATCATCATTAGAGATGAATAAAAATTCATCTGTAGTTTTTATTTCCTACATTTACCTCTTCATCATTTCTTCAGTTCCTAACACTAAATTTTATGCTAAAAACAATCCAGAAATATATGCAATCAATGTCATACAAGCAAACTTATTCAGGCAAGCTTACAGTTTGTTTCACAGGAGTTCCTCTAACTTTAAGGCAAGGATTAGGAGCTAATCACATTTATTATTTTATATCTATTCAAGATTTTGGCTGTAAGGTTTGGTTTTTCATTTACCTCTGCTCCCACTAGCAATGAGCTGTAGCATAAATGCACTGTTTTCATAAATGCATTGCTTTATATTACCTAGTGTCTTTTTATTTTAAGCACAAAGTCTTCGCACAGTTAGCATGATGGTGAGGCTGATCCTTAGTGGATGGTTGTCTATTTCAACATCATTACTAGGTTTATGCCATTTCCCAGCTTAAATCAGAGGCAACACAAACGTAATAAATAGGAAATCATTTAATAGCAGTTGAAGTAAAACAAGGACTGTGAAGTCTGAACTTTAGATGGTTGTGTGGATTTCTGTACGATTTCAAAATTGGATGGGATGGATTTCTTGGGTTATTCAGAAGATTTGTGTCTAAGTCTGTAAATTCTGCCCACTGCTAAGATCTGTTCAATAAACAAGTAATTGCTAGCCTAGTTTCGACTCAGCACTTTTGTGTTCCATCTCCTGCCCTATACTATTCATAAAATTTCTGGGTGCTTTGAAAGACTGTGCTTCAATAGCAGGGGAAACTATCCCTGTAAAGCCTTGGGATTCATCAAATGAAAGGTGCTATGTAAGTTGCTACTTGTTTTCCTGTTTAATATACTGTGAATTGATGAAAGAAAGCAAGAGAGTGATAGTTACCTCTCAACATAATATAAAATTTGCCCTAGGTGGAGACACTTTTTGCTGAACACTTCTTTCACCCAAAGAGAAAAACTAATGATGGCATTTGCTGTTTTCATAAAAACCCAGGAGAGCACTGACTCTGACAGGCTGCTACTCCCTGATGGCTAAATAGCTAAGGAGAAGTAACGTGAGAAACAACTCTGCTGAAAATAACTCCAGCCATCATCACTGAAGCACATGGACTCATTCCTGCCATAAGTCTGTATCCCCTGCAGCAAAATAAATCCCTCCTATTCTCCTCCCATGGTGGTACTTTGTTGCTTAGACTCCCTTTAGCATTGTCACTTCTGTTTTTTTCCTTTATTCCACTGTGTAAACCACAGGACAAAGGAGAAGGGAGGAGCTGTCGAAACCAATGTGCCATTCTGCTGCTGAACTACTGAGCAAAGAGGATATTAAGAAAGAAAACTGCAGCTTAGATGCCTAGGTGTTCTGGGAATTGGATTCTGAACTCTGTTTTGGGTATATTTCCACATTCTGGAAGTCAGTGAGAGGGAAAAAACAGCACTGTAGCCACCTACAGTGATGAAAATACAGGCAGAAAAATAATAAGATAAACAAAGTCAATAAGAAACAATAACATTGGAAATCTACCTGGGATTAGTAGTACAACCCAGTGGAAGACATCATCAACATACATCTGCAACAGTTGATTCCAGGCAAACCTATGCACTGTCCACACCTGTCAGTCTGCAAGTATAGAACCAGATGAACCACTGGCTATGTTGATGAGTGGCAATTTACTACATGTGGACACTTGGATAGTCTAGTATTGGTGGGGGTAGCTGATAGGCTAATTGTTTCATAATCATCCAAACCTTAACATACGCTACAGTTATTAGAACAAAAAGCAAAATGGTTAGTATCAGCAAAATGACAACAGGGTGAAGCTCTCGGTTGAGAATTCCAGTAGCTGCTGGTGACCACCCAAAAAGAGTGTCCCACTGTTGGTGGTCTCCATCTTTCTTACCTTCTCCGTCATATGATGTATTTCTTCTGTGTTGTGATGGGCAGTAATCAAAGTCTTTTGTCCATTTTCTTGGGCTTGTTTCAGCAAGCATCTCAGTCTTTGTGTTATGACAGTTTCTTTACCAGTGTGGGGTTCATACCAAGGAGAGTAGGCTGTAACTTTGAATCAGAGATTGGATATGCTATCAATTTTTACAATCCAATGAATATCGTATTTTGTAATATCGACAAATCTGTAAGCAAAAATATTAGAGTGATTACTTGTATCTACAGTAATATCTACAAACAGAAAACTACAAGTGATTCTCCTCCCTGTACATCCTTTGCCAATATGCACAAGTACAGTTTGCAGGTTTTTATTAAGATGAATCTAAAAATAACAAACATTTTGCTCAATATCAAGAAAAATATCTTGAGCTTTGATGGTGTTACTTTCACAATTGAAGGCTTTTTGGTCTCATACAATGCAAGCATTGACATCAATATTCTGCCATTTAGTTCCATCTTTTTGGGCCCATAGTCCATGCTTTAGAGGACAGAGTATACTCCCATTGTGATTTAATCCTAAGGCAATAATATGGTGTATTTTATATACTGAAGTATTGCAGATTGGTAACACAAAAACTGTGGGTGTTCTGCTGATGGGATCATAGGTAGAATTGTCTAGATACCACCAGGGTTGGGATTTCTTTTAAAATTGAATAATATTATCCCAAATTACTTTTTGAATTTCAACAGGTAAGGTATCTTCTTCACCTTCCCTTATGACTGAAGCTGTCATTGACTGCATCCACAGTTGAGCTTGGATACAACTAAGAGCTAAAGAAACATTGGTTCAAACTGTGCTAAGTGCATCTCAATATATTGAGGATCTTTTTCATTACTTCCCTCCCACTGAGTTAATATGTCCATTAGAAACCATTGATTAGTTCCCAAAACCAAAAGGGAAGTTTGTAGAGGGTGTTTCAGTTTACTTAGGTCACTAGTTATTGTGACAAATTTGCTCATTAATACCTGAGAGTCTATGTCATTTAGAACTCCCAATCCTGTTCCCAGAACACCAGTCACATCCCTTCTAGTTTGCCTGGAAGAAGAGAGGGTTTGTTTATGCAACCATGCTGCCCATCCTGTATAGGAGGTTTTCAGGAGCAAGCTGGTTGGACTGTTGAAACATTATTCTGCATTAACACCTCAACTTACTTGAGGGACTATGCTGGGTTCAATAACAATTGCTGTTGACCTGTATTTTTTATTAAATAGGGACAAATGTTATAGACATGAGAAGACTTCAATAGGAGGCTGAGTTGTTAAATATGGGTCTTCAACAAAAATTTCAAATTGAAGGCCCAAGCTCAATTGAGAGTTGGGGTCTGTCCAAAGACACATCACAAGCATTGGATGGGATATTTTCAAGGTATGCCAGCACTCATGCTTAAAAGAGCAGGTATGTATGTTGGTTTTCCCTTTAGCATAGTTTACAACACTTACTTGCTCAACATAGCTTACAAAAATGTCACAACAACTGTTGTCAGGCATTTACCATTACTTTGAATTAGGCATCCTCTAGAGGTGATGTCACCTTTCATTCCCTTTAGAGATGGGATGTGTTGATTTTCACTCTTATCTGTGATGATCCGCTCTAGCCTATAAAAGGGATTGTTACCTTGCAGGGCCATTGCAAAAAAATTAGGCAAGGCATAGATATGTCTACAAGTACATATTCTTCTATCCATGGCCATCCCATTGTACATAAATTTCACAGTTTGTGTTCTACAATTAGGAAGTCAAATGACAGTTCTACACCCTGTTTTCCCCATAAACAAAATGCAAGCACATGCTGTGTAAAAGTAAAATTGTAACAGGATTTCTTAGTTTTTCTTGCTTTAGTAAAATCAGTGTGGTTTTTCATGAGTAAAGCCATTGATTGCTCTGCACCCTATTCTTGTTTCTTTCCCGGACATTGCTTAGAGCGCTGATATTTCAGAAATGTCATGATTGTTGTGAGCTCCTTTTCCATCCCACCCACCTGTGAGATATAATGAATCTTCATGTACAACCACAACAGCAAGGTTCAGATTGGCCTTACTTTTGTGTGGAATCCCAACTCTTGTGGTATATTTAACATCAGCTTAGGACCATGGCCATTCTGTACTTTGATTATGAGTCAAGAGGAATTGCATTGTTGTATTATGAATAGAACAGTATAATAAATCCCATCTATTGATTTGCTATCCTCAAAATTTAGGTTTTCAGATAACTATGCACAGCAAAAATAGTATTACAGCCAAAACTAGTGATAGTACTCCTTGTAGACATTCAGGGTTGCTGTAGGCTAATCCAACTGCCAGCAGCCGTGAAGAACTCACACTGAAAGTTTATGGAATAACTCTCTTCATTAATGGAAAATTGTGACAGGTTAAGATTTGAGGACTGTTGGTGGTAGTATATGACTGCAAAAACAATTGCAAAGCAATACAGACAAGCTCTGATCCCCTCTAAAAGTATTCAGCATGCACAGATCATGGTTCTTATCCAATAGGCACCCCTATGGGCGAGAAGAGAGGTTCAGTCTGTCATCTGATCCCAGTAGTTACAATGGAGTCTTCCCTGAATTTTCCCCATTCTCAACTTAGTTGTATACTATTTCTTTATGTTTAGGTGGAGCTTGAGTGACTGGAGTCATACATACCTGTGTTACTGAGCAGTGTAAAATTCTGTTGCTTCACTGCTGAAGAGTCAAAAAAATACAGAGCAACTGTGAGGAGTGAGTAACTTTGGGATGGAGGCGTGTGTTAATATTACAGTTAGGTTCTAAAGAACCAAGTTCATCTGAGGAGAGCGATTTCTTCACAGCTGTCGGCTCAGCAGCAAGACATCCCCTCTCTCCCCTGGCTGACAGGTGCTATGCAGTTCATCAGCTGAAATGTACCATCCAGTTCCCCTCCCTGCAAGGCTTTCTATAGAGCCTGGGCACAGTGTCTCTGGTCTGCTCCACCCTCCGTCCCATTCCCCTTTGCAGGTGCTGTGCTTGCAGACTGTGTGGGGGGAATCATTATGGAATAGGTTTTGACCATGCCAACCACATTCCATACAGGGAGCATCAACTGTATTTTATCCGATAATTGCCATACCATTATAACTTCTGTTAGGATATGAATAGAGCTTCTTGATTTTCTCTGATTTTACCCTCAGCCAGCTTTCCACAGTCACAAAACTCAGGACCTCCTACTAAGTAAAACTGTGCTATGATAAAGAAATTTAACAACAGCTGCCTGAGATGAAAAGTTGTCCCAGTAAAACCCTTTTCAGCCAACAAGAATGGATAAGGCAAACAGGGAGCTTACTTAGATTGAGTGGTTATTCTGCAGTAGTTATTATATTGTGAAAGTGAGAAGACCTGGGTATCAGGAGTAATAAGAAATTCCAGATGCATCAAAAAAAGAGCCATAAGAGGAAATCAAAATAGCCTCCACTGCCTCTGAACAAAGAGTTTCTCTTAATTCTGAGAAAATGAAAAAAGTTGGCAAGTATGCCTCACAGCATTGCAAGATCTGAAGATATTCCTGTGAAAACACCTGTCAGTATGGGCAAGAGTGATTAAACAGAGCTAGATCTGAGACAGCGTTTTCAAAAACCTCAGCAGTCAAATTTTGCAGACTGGTGTATATGTGGTTGTTCACAGTTATATATGTGTATTATCCTGACTGGTGTTCAGCATAGGATATCTGGAAGCAGCCCTAAAATGCACTGCACTCAGATACAGTCAAGAAATAAAGCAGAACAGGGCTATTATTCAGGGAATAACTTTCTAACTGACATATTCAGAGTTTTTAAAAGTGCCTCCTTATGCTCAAATTAGCCTTGCTTCTCTGTATGAGTGACTGTGTTTTGCCATAGACACTTTGAAAACTGTTGATGGAAGGTAAATTGCAATACTGGTTGGTTAGGGTTCGTTTTTAAATGACTATTAAGAATTTATATTGCTTGGTGCAATTTTGTATTTTGGCTGATGAGTTAGACCAGGCACTGAATTTACAGCCGAAGGATAAACCTGCTTCAGGAATAAGAAAGAAAAATCCCTTAAGTTATTTACAGTGTACATTTCCAAGCCAAGAAACACAGATGAGCCTGATACAGGCCACCTGGCATGCTACAAGAATTGTAAACATTATTACAGAAAACTGTGCACCTGGGGGACAGTTGAACCTCTTAAAGGGGCTAATGGCTTCCCACCAAATACAGAGTTAAAAATCCCATTGCTAGACGGTTGGCCTGATCCCCATCTGAATTTTCTCAAAGTTGATGGGCTAAAGGCTGCAGAATGAACACATGTTCATCGAAATGGGAACAGCTTAAAATTTGAATTCATGTGCTTTCTAGGTGAGATAATGGTCAAAGCTGGAAATCTGATGAAGACCTAATTTGTGCTTTTTAAGCTGTTATCAGTCAAATCTGCAACAGCAGGGCATGACTGAACCACATAGTCAAATTGATACGCTCATCCATTACTAAGTACTCATATTTTCCACACTTTCCTTGCATCAACACTCCTAGGATTTCTGGAAAGGAAGCAGTGAGGGTACACAGGAAAAAGTTAACAGGTTAGGAAACAATTTGAGTGACTGAGCAGAAATTACTTCTGAGTGAAAGTACTCAGCATGCCAAAGTGGCAGCTAATATCTAACTAGTCTGGAAGTTATTTAAGAAATCTGGTGGTGGTCATGGCTGTAATATCTCTGACAGAAATACGCAACTGATGGGGATTTCTTGGGGAGACACAATTAGTACAAAACTAAGAGATAAATTCACTTCTGCCTTGAACAAAATATAATCAAACTCATGCAAGGATATACATGTGCATTTTAAATACTGCAATTTTGTATCTTACAATCAACATTCCCATAAACATGAAAAATTGAGATGGTGGCCTGGTGCAGTGCAGGCAAAAGTGTGTTGCTAGAGACCCACTGAGGTTGTATCAGGGGATGGAGTCACAGGGGGAAGAAAAGACTGGAAAAGATTGGGAGGGAATGTGGTGGTGCAAAAGATCTGGCCAGACAGCACAGAAGGCAGAAGCTGTAGGAGTCCAAGACCCCTGGGAGCTCTGCTGCCCACAGCTCATAGCGGCTCAGCCATGCCTCAGCGTGTTGCTCTCCCAAGGCTCCTTGGGGGATGCAGGAGTATTTATCACAGCTGTGGGTTCCTTCTGCTCTTTGCCTTTCCCAGTTTCTCCGGTAATATTCTCTTGTTTTCTGTATCCTTGCCTGGTCTAGAGTGTCCCCCTTGGCTGCATTTTCTTTGCTCTTATCTCTACTTGCCAGCCATTGATCTAAACATCTTTGGGAATAGAATCATACAATATAAAATAATTTCAGCTGGAATGAATTTCCAGAGGTCATTGGATTTAACCTCTTGCTCAAAGCAGGGCTATTTGTGGTCAAGTTGCTAAAAGACTTCATCTCTAACAAAGGAGATTGGAGCACAAGGCCAAAGAAGCTGCACAATATTTGATCACTCTTATTGCAAAGAATATCAGAATTTCCCCTTTCACCCTGTGCCATTTCACAGAAACTTTTCCTGGAAGGATCTGATGCAATCTGCAAGTGTAACGCACACAAATAGATAGGTATTTGTTTGGTATTTTTTAAAGCTTAATGAGCCATTTTATAGAGCCTCAGACTGATTTGGACAACTTAAGTATACAGTATAGGAAGCAAGAGAAAAATATGGCGTATCATCCTTTATGCAAGTTTAGCATAGTTGCCTTAAAACTTGCAGAAGGCTTTAGATATAAGGTGAACTCTTTTCAGAGCCCTAGAAAGAGATTAGAAACATGGGAGGGTTTTTGTCTCAAAGTGCAATCTTTAGCAGAATTTAGTGCCTTAGGCTGTGCCAGACCTTCAGTAGGGAGCAGAGATGAAAAGTTCCTCCTGACCTCCTTCCTTGTCCACTAGTTAGCTACAAGAAGGCATGGCAGGGAAGATGGGCAGCTGTAGATACAAGCATGTCTGGAGACTGAAAAGGGTGCCAAATGCAGTTTTCTCCATGGGATAATTATGGATTGTGAAGGGAATAATGAGTGCCAATTTTAGCTGACATACTAGTCCTGAAGCTTCAGGTAAAGGTTTTTGCACAAAGCAGAACTTGGAATCTGATTTTGTGGAAGTGCAGATATTCCTTCCTGGTGCTAAGAAGTGTTGGCATTTTGAAGCAGGTAATTAAGTGTTACAGTCACTCTAGTGGATGCTATGGTGAACCCTAAAAAAA
>WEKY01055288.1:61206-96353 GCA_013390045.1 Picathartes gymnocephalus
AAAAAAAAAATCACTTCCTTGCACAGGAATTTTTGAGTTCTTGAAGCTCAGGTCACCTATTTACATGCCTCTCGTGTTTCTCTTCCCATTTCAGGGATTAGCTGCCCCAGGAAATCCACACATTTTTCTCCTTTTGTTGAAGCTTTTAAGACAATCACCATAGGCAGTCTCAAGAAGAATTAGGTATGCACAGGACAGTTTCAATCAGTCAATGAAAGCTTCCAATAAGACTGCATTTTAAAGACCTAACAACATTTTTTTTACTACTAAATGGTTCTGTTACCATAGCACAGCTTCCAGGAGGATCTGTTCTGTGATCTTCCCAAGAACAGAGGTGAGGCTGACAGGTTGGTAGTTCCCAGGGTCCTCCTTTCTACCCTTTTTTGAGATGGATGCAATGTTCCCTACTTCCAGTCACCTGGAAATTCACCTCACCGCCCTGACTTTTCCAATGCCAGGGACAGTGGTTTAGCAACTACATCAGTCTATTCCCTCAGGACTCTGAGATGTATCTCGTCATATCCCATACACTTATATATGCTCTTCAAGGTGTTTTTATTTTACTTTGAGCACTACCATTCAAAGGTTTTAACAGATAAAGTTAATATAGGCACAAAACTGATGATAAAATTCAATTCCTCGCCACCTATCCCCAGGCACAGGGCTCTGGACTTTGGTGTTACTAAGACCTTTCCTCCCTCTAATTACCAGTTTCTGGGGTATCTAATTTATGAGAGCTTCCTGGGTCCCACCCATCTCAGATCCTGAGTCTATTGATTCATCCCTTTATTACTTCTTTCATTCCTCTGAAATCTGAGCTACATGGTAAAGGCCTGCCTACTTGGAAATTAGTCTAAGTTCTGCATCTTACTGCAGTTAGGTTAGAAGAGTACACAAGCAATAAATATTTAGCAGCTCATAGCTGTTTCAGCTGCTGTTGTCCTCAGTGGTAGGTTGTCAGTGTTCATCCCTCAAAATCTTTCAGAGTAAGTTGACTCCAAACAACAAGAATGCTGCAGAGATCATCCACATCAAGAAGCATTTGCTGAAGTTTCTTTCCCATGCTAAGGGCTTGTCTGTGAGTGGAAATTTACTATCACTTGGAGATTCTGAATTGGCTCTTGGTGTGAATCTAGGCTTGTAATAGCTCTAGGCTTATACCAAAGCAGTTATTCCCTAATGCCTGTCCTGATTATTTTAAGTACAGACGAACTGTAGCAGTAGCTCAGCCAGAAGCAGCAGTGAGTGTGCTGGAGTAAACAGCTGCTGGTGTTTTATAGAGGAGGTCACAGAGCCATGCTTTGAAGTTGGACTGCTTTAAATGTTAGTTGCTGCCTGGAGCACTGTTTACAGTAATGCTCCCTCCTCTGAGGTGAGCTGCTGTTAGCAACAACGGAAAATTCTAGTTGAAGAAAAAATTAAATATTATTAGACACAGCTAAAGAAAAACCATTAAATGAAATTACAGTAGCTCTTTTAGAGAAACACTGTTACTTGGCAGTGATGTTTGTAAAGTTTAGTAACTACTTAAATTCAATTATCTGACCTCAAACATTTATTTCAAGAGCAAGGATCATTTTCCAAGTGTAGTTCAACTATGTATATTTTCAAAACAATGTTTACCTGATGTAAATTGCATCTTTAATAGCTTCTTTCTAGTCTGCCCCTTTTCCTCCTTTCTAGATCGATGTCTCTAAGTACAGATGCCTCCTTAGCAGGGAAGGTCTACTAAGCAGAAGGCAAAAAGTAATGTCCCTGAAGTCCTACCACTGAGCCTTCCTAAATCCCAGAGCTCTAAATTCAAAGGGTTGGGGCTTGTCTGGGGCTCTCAAACAGCCAGTGGCTGCTAGTGGACCAGGCTGTCATATGTGACATTTCAGAAGTTATTTTCTTGAAATAAAGGCACTGAGAATCTCCATCTTCCCCATGCACAGAGGGGCTTGCCCTACAGCTTAACTCCTCTTTGCCTTTTGATGCCAGACTTTGTTTTAACCCTCACACTGGCTCTCCCCGAATGATTATCCCACTACTTGCTCTGCCCCCATGCTGAATGCTGCAGTGGATGTATACTTTTGACAGTTTATTGCAACAAAACAGTTTTGAAGATGTGGAGTTTGAAAGTATTAAATTACAAAGCTGCTTTCTTTCAGCTGAGGTTTCAATAAAGAAGCATATGTTAGAGAATCAGAGCTGAAAGAGAAAGTTGTACTTCTACAGGAAAGAAAGGTATGAAAGGTCATACCTGAAAGCTTGGAGCAGGAAACAAAGAAATTTGAAGTCCATGAGGCAGTTTGGAGGCCTCAAAAATCCAAGTCCCATGATGGACAGTATCACCCTGCATTTGGATATAGGTTGTGACACTACAACTTGCTTTCTTACTATGAGTGTTTTCCAAGCCAAGAGTGACTTAAAATCCTCTTTCCCCAAGAGAGTATTCAATTTTCACCAAGACACTTAACTACAGATGAAACCCAAGCTGCACTGCTGTTTTTAGAATCTTACACTATTCAGAAATATTGAACAAATTCCAGAACAAGAATTCATAATAAACACAGAATTTTCTTTGAACTTCTCACATTTCTGAAGACAGCCTAAGCAGATTCGAACCCAGACCTATGTACTTGTATAATACCTTACATACAAGCAAAAAAAAAGGAAAAAAAAAAATCAGTATTCCTCAACTAGGATATTAAATGCCACATATCTTGGGTGTTTCTCTTTTGCACTGTGCTGTAAAGTCTCTGGTAAGTAACACAGATGAATCCTACAGAATTATCCTAGACATGTAAAGCTTAATTTCCATAGGGAAAAAGCAGCAAAAACAGAGAGCTTTTCTAGAGTCAGGTAAGGAATACATAGAAATGCAAATAGACTATAGTTGCTCGATGAATAAAGTGCCCTGTGATGAAGGGCTTTGGTATCTCTTTTACCCTTTAATTACAGAAGGGTGGAAAGGATATTTCTGTGGCACTATAAAGTCTTGACTTCTTTGTTGATGCCTGGCCTGTTCTCAGCTGCTGACCCTATCTGGCAATATACATTTGATGCAAATAGGTCAAGCTATGCTTGTGCCAGCTCTATACTGTTTGATGGTTTTGATATTCTTAGAGCACTACATCATCTGCTCTGGCACACATTGACTGGAATAAGTCAAATCTAAGCCAGAATGATGATTTGGAGAGGCTTATCTTCAGTGAACCGAGACTGCAGTCATAGCTCACCCTGTTTGCAGCTGAAGCTGCCTCTGCCTGCTTTAACCACTTGCAGCTTTGCTTCCTGAGTCACAAGAGCCCAATATCCCTTCTGACATGCCAAAGTCACACATTTTCTTCCCAGCCTGATCCAGCTGGAGTGATCCATTGTTAAACACATTTATGCTAGCCCAGGTCATTTTGGCTGAAGTTGGTGAGGGAAGCATTAATGTGGGTAGATACCAAAGGAAAGTAAGGATTAGAAAAATAGATCTAGTACTTGTTTAACTAAGACCTATTTAGAAGAAGAGCTGCTGTTTCAGCAAGAAAAACAAAAAGGATTGCTGAGTGTGCAAGGCCTAAACTGTGTTGCATAGACAAAGACAGAGACTTAATATAACTATTAAATTACATCTACTTTTATTTTTACAATTGATAGATTACTTGCATCTTAGTTATGGAGCCTACAGGACAAATAAAACCACTGCTATAAAAGGCTACAGCACTGTGACATTGCGTATTATAGAGACAGGGAAATTGTACAGTTTTTCTGGATCTCCTACTAAATACCATCCCCTTGTACTCAGAATTCAATCCAGTTATACAGAAGGTCTTCTACCCGAACTGGTAGGACATACTACTGGAATGAGAAGAGCTATTTTGGAAGACTGACTCTGAATGAACTCAGGATCGTATGGTGTGACCTAAAGTGGACCAAAACTAACCATGTACCACCCAACACAATTATGCTGTTGCTACTACCACAAAACAGGCAGAAGAAAATAAAAACATTAAGACACTTACCAGGTAGGATAAGATGCCTCTTTGATCTACCAGATAAAGCTACAACAAAGACAAAAATTAGATCAAACACACCAGGTTCCTCTCCATCTGAATTCTTTAAATCAAGACAAGATCTTTGTGGAAGGTATACCAAATTCTGGTAGAAGTTGTAGGCTGCCCAGAAGAATTGTTTAATAAAAATCAGCAGACTATCAACTATCATACACAAAGTATGACAAAATTATCACAATTCTTCCACCTAAAGAGTTTCATTGAGTGGGTTTTGGTTTATTTTTGAAGTCTTTTTAGGCAGGGTAAGAATTTAATTGCAAAGCCACAGAATATCTCCAAGTGTCATAGCTCTGGGGAATTGCTCTACTTGATGTACACATATCAGATAAACCAGGTACTTGTCTCTGAAACAGAAGCAAGTACATAAATTGAACTAGCATTTACACTACCCAACATCAGACAAAAAAGACAAGACCTGCCTTCACTGCAGTTTAGTGCCCAGTACAGGCCACTGAGGCAATGCACACAAGATAATTTTAATGTTGCAATGCATTTTCTTAGCACCCACACAGAAAGTGTTTTTACTTATTGTAGCCAGTAGGTAGTAAATAGTGAGTCACTGTGCTCTCTCCCACTGCAGCTTCCTTCCCTTCTCTGGCCTATCATCTAGGCTTAAACATTCATTTTCATTCTGCATCCAATGTTTCTCTCTCTTTACAATTACCACGGGAACTAGCACAAATCAGGCCCTTTTTCAGCAAGAGATTGAAGACTCGATACAAAAATGGTATTTCATTTCCATAACAGCAGCCCAAGTCTATTTTGACAGGGGATTCAAATCCCTTGTCAGGGACTGGCAGCAGGCTGGGATAGCAACAGGGCAGTAACAAACACCCCCCCNCAACCATGCTGTATCTGAGCAAGAAGAGCCAGGGTACCCACGGCCAGCAGTATCAGGGTCATTTACAGCCCAGGACAGCACAAAGGTACTTCAGCCTCAGCAAGGTCTAACCCCCATCCCCCGAGGTTTAAATGCAGTTCCAGGGCCAAAGGGTGCCAGGAGGATGGGTGGGGGCCCAGGTGAGGCTAACCAGGGTAATCAGTGCCTGCTGACCTGCTCAGGGCCCTGTCCAAGTCACAGCCCCCTCTGGCTCCTGCGGGGAGGAAGGAGCACATTTAGGTCTGAAGGGAGTTAAAAACACTTTTACACTTTAGTGCAGCTTAGACATAAAAAACATTTCTGAGGTGTCCCTATATAGAAATGCTCTTGGAGGTTATTGGTGTGCTGAACTTCACAAGTAAAGAAAAATAAAAAATTAATGCCACATTTGAAAGCTGAAAATATTTAGACATCACTTTTCTTCTACTGATTGTGGTCTTCATGTACCTGTCTCCCTGGTCAAGGTAATAATCTGCCACAGACTCAAAAAGTACTGAGCACAGGGGGAAAAAAAAGTCATCCAAAGGTAGGCAGCTGGCCCTGAGATGTGAAAGGCAAGTTTCCAGCTGCCTGAATAAGATTCTCCAGACTGTTGAGAAGCCATCCAGCTCTATGGAGCATGTGTTGGTGTTTCTGCAGTGTCCAGTGCATGACTGTTGGATGATAAAATGCTGATGTGGGTTGAAAAAAATCAGAGATTTATCTATGAGCAGTTTTATCAGTTTAGCCTTAACTTGGAAAAGGAATTACAGTTCTGTGTAAGGCACTATGTTGACTTTTCTGGTTGAGTCTCTATTGAGCGAGTGTTTTTCTGGGCTGAAATACTGCTGCACTGACAAGTTGACTTGAAACATAGCCCATCTGCCTCAGCAACCTCAAGGGAGTTTGCTGTAGCTTGAAGTTAATCTTTGGTTACTTCTTTGAATAGCATTGTGAAGATGAGCTGACCCTCATTTTCTGCTTGGAGACAGATGCTGGTTAGCAGTGCTGCATGGAATTTGCTGTAGTGTATTACATAATATCTGCGACAAAAATGTACAGCCCCTAAACTGTATAACCAATAATCATGCTAACAATAACAGATAATAGATTAATTATAATGAAATAGAGGTAAACCATATAACTGTATAATAATGTATAATGCATGTTCATTCCAATATTTCTGATAATATATATGGATAATAATTATATAGATCAATAACACTATCCTATATAACAATAGATAGATGTAATTCTGATAATCTCTATCAAAGTCCATTTTATATTTAGGTAAAGAGCTAAAGGTCTCTATATCGAAAGAGATATAGATCTGTATTTACAAAAATTGTAAAAAATTCTATTTGGACTCTTCTTCAGAGTAGTGGTTGGCAGTTTGCAGTGTGAATGCTACAGAAAATATCCTGTATACAAGAATTTCTACCTCTTTTTACCTGTATAAATGATCTTGTCTGTCCCTAGGAAAAGAGTTAGAAATTACTAATTTCATCCTGACCAAACAAATTTACACTATGGAGCTTATTCCCTGTTATTTGGGCAATCAACTAAACCATCCTTTTAAAAGACCTGTATGCTCAGTAAGAAGGTCAGAAATCTGGTGGTTGGTGGGTTTTATAGAATCTAGCAGCTGATTCACTTTATTTATACTAAATCTGGTAAAGTCACTGTATTACTAAGTTTCTGAAGG
Source organism: Picathartes gymnocephalus (assembly GCA_013390045.1). NCBI lineage: Eukaryota > Metazoa > Chordata > Aves > Passeriformes > Picathartidae > Picathartes > Picathartes gymnocephalus. The sequence continues at coordinate 67,817 of WEKY01055288.1, forward strand.
GAATGACATATTACACTGCTCTGGCAGCTCTACCTTGGGCAATAGCAATCATAATGTCTTTTTTAAACTATCTAGAAAGTCTTGTAAAGGTTGATAAGAAATTTTATGCTCTCACTGAGTTGTTTATTTTACCAAGCCAAATGATTCAAGCTAGATTTGGACCAACTTGTGCTTGCAAGGCATTCGTTCTAATAATCTAGCTGGGGGCATAATATTAACTGCAAAACAACTTTGAGACAGTCAATAACATCATCAAGGATATTGGAAAGCTTACTGTAAGGACTGATACATCATCTCTGGCCTATCAGAAACCCTTTGATATTTGAGAGTATAAATGGCTATAGCTCCATCTTTGGAGAAAACAGAAACATATGAACCTCTCTTCTGCAGCATTTTGCTTGCAAAGGAGATAATAAGATTGCAAGAAATTGGGTTGCACTAAGTCTTATTAAGACTGTCAAGAGAGACTGGCAAGCAAGGCAAGCTTTAGTTTCTTGGGCACAGCAAGAAACATCTTTTGCTGCAAAGCCACTGACCTGATTTCAGGTGTTGATTGCTAAAAGTGAATTGGCTTTTGACAGCTCCCCTTCATCTGAGCAAGTGATGACTTGGGTTGCACTGAGGTGAAGGCAGGTAGCTAATTGCCCTCTCACAGTGCTGTTCGTGCAGCAAAACCTGCACTGTCTTTGTGTCAGCTGCCAGAATAGTAGCTTCTTGTCTCCAGCTTTGAAGGGAGTTATATACAGGTGACAGAATCCCAAAATGCTCTTTTGCCAATTTAGTAGGCCAATAAGGATTCATGGTAACATTTTTTCTAGAAAAAGAAGTAAGATGCAAGGAAGGATGTAGGACAGGCTTGCACAGACAGTAAGTTTCTGTTTGTTATTAAATGTTTTTCTAGTGGTAGCTCAAAGAAACCTCAGTCAAGAGAAGTAAACCCTCCTTTTAGAAGTGCAGGTGTACTCCTTCAACTAGCAGCCTGACCTAAAGGTGTCAACTGATTGATTGTCTTATAGGCTGGATATTGTGTACTCAAGCATATTCAGAATTTCCTTTAAAAGGAAACTTCTCAGTTACTGAAAAAGATAATCTTTCAGATATACAAGTAGCACGGAGTTCCCTTCCTAAAGCTGCAAATTAGATTAAATAGGGACTGAAAGCTGCAAAACTCTCATCCCTTATTTAGATAATCCAATTATAGATGTATGCACCTATATCCATCTACCTCCATGTGGTAACATCATGCTTAAGTAGTAATACTGTTTAAAAGTGTTACTAGTGTAGATAAAGTAGGCCTAATCTTGCTTCTTGATTTTGAGTGCAGTGAGAGAACATAGCAATTTGCTACTGCAAATTCCACCATCCCTAACTAATATCAGGTAAAACAATCACTACTCTTTGGTTTAAATATGCTCTCAGAGAGAAATTCAGACGAGATCTCTAACAAGAACCAATTAACTAAGTACCTCTAATGAGTTTCAATAACATTCTAAGAATTATAAGGGCCTATTATCCCATGGAAAAGACAACAGAGAAGAATCCTTTTGCAAAGCATAAATCTCATTTTAAATGAGATCATAAACATGCTGACTAGCTAGCCTAATTTTACTTCTGCATATAATACTGTGTGCTCTTCCTTGCTTACAAAATTTTAACTCCTATTCATGTCATCAGTAGTAGTATTTAGTTTATTTCTAAAGCAACAGAAGCATTTTTTGCTACCATTGTTGCAAGAGAATTCTGCCGGGTAATATGATCATATTTAAAACAATAGGAAACTAATAAGTCTAGGGAATAAACACTTCAGGTGTAAGTAAAATGTTCCACAATTTAATCAGTCAGGTCTGTTCACCTGCATGGAAAACACTGTTCTAAACTGTGCTCTGAGGGAACTGGGAGGGGTGGCCAGAGAGGAGAAGTTTGAAAATTGCCAGATGAAGCTGACACCCCAAAGCATCTCTTCAGCTCTGTTGTTGTGGCCATTGGTAAACCAAAATCATGTATGGTACTTAGGACATTGCAAAAACAACATTGCATTAATTCAGTTACCTTTTTTTTCCCCCCGTTTATCATTCTGAGGCTGCTTTTTTGAGTACTTTTGAAAATCTTAGAAATTTTGATTTTTGTGATAACACACTTTATACTTTTTCAGATTTGGCTTTTATCTATTATAATTTTTCCTGCTTTTTCCCCCCATGCTTTTATCTTATTTGTTCCACAAATATTATCTATCTGCCTTTCTTCCCTTGCTTCCTCTTCTAAGTGGAAACAGATGTGCTACATCTTAGTTTGATGATCACCTCTGCTTTTATTTTTTCTGCCTTGAGATAGCACTTTGAGGACGAATAAGAACCTGCCTGGAGAATTATGTCATTTAATTAACAAAGAAGGTTACTAAATTCCTCGTGTGATTGAAAAGGACAGGGAAAGGCAGAGAAAGCAAAAATAAAAGTTTTGTATGGAGCCCTACAGCACTAGTGAGACATTATCATCACAACTGGAGACGTGCCCTCTCGTGGTCACGCTGCTACAAGAACAATGCCTTGTTGTAATTAAGAGCAGGCTACTGTTCAGCTAGTACTTAAGTATTTTAGTTTGGTAAGACTGGTTTTAAAACATACATGTGAGAGCCCTAAAGTGTGAGTTGGCTGGACAGTACAATGCTACAAGCAGAGAAACAGGAAAAAGTGAAGTTGTGTGTTGAACAGTTTTGGAGTACAGTTTTTGTGGCAGTATTCTGGAAATACAGATCAACTTCCCTACTAAGAAATAAAAAGAACTTTATCAGATTGTTTGACTCCCAATGTTATGTATTGAATCATAAAGCACAATAAGCAGACTTCGAAGGCCTAAGACATAATGACAAGATTTAATTTCTTTCTAAATGTCAGATGTAATTTCTGATAAACAGTTGAATATAGATCTGAAATACAGATTCATTCTGCAGGTAAATATTGTTGATTAGTTCCACAACTGAGTCTTATTGAAATTAACAAGGTATTCTTGTTTTCTAGGTTAAAGTACTCTGATTTAATTAGGAATATGCAATTATGTTACTCTTTGCATTTAAATAACTAGTGCATTAATTTTAGAGACTGTATCCAAAATTGTCCATTCAAGATGAAATAGTTATCTTAATTTAGTTTGAGGTAGGCATCACAACCCTGAGTCACTGCAATTTCTGCTGGAATTGTAGTCCCTGATTGTTCTTGCTACAAGTGTGCTGAATGATGCAGAAAGCAGCATTACATGTGCTATTACACTACTAATTAAAATGTATTTTAATCCCCTAAAAATATAGTAATACCACTTTCATTCCCTCTGCTTACATATCCCAGTAGATACACACACAAGTTTTATTTGCAGTGCAAAATCTCCTAAAGTTATCACTGTTATGTACCTAATTTCACAGAGCACCTTTTGTGCCCATTATTCAGGAACTTGGCCTTTGTGGCTGGTGCAGTCACATAAAGGAAGTTACAGTAGTTGAAACATAATGGCCTTTACACTAGAAAGTGTGCTAAAGGTTATTAAATAACAAATACATAGATATGCACAAAACACAAAGTCAGAAACTCCATAACTTCGTTTTTGTCCATCCCATGTGCATTTCTTCCAGGAGAACTATATATTTCTTGTAAATGGTGTTCCCGTCTGGGCACAAGTACAGTAGTCCTACTGCAGTCTCCATCTAGGTATTAGGGCAATATAGCAGGGAGACTTCCACTCAGTGTAAAATCCACAACAGCACAATGCCATTTTCTCCCTATTATCACCCCAGTTATATGATTTATTATTCTTGCTTGCGATTTTTAGCCAATATTTTTCTGTCAGGTTTCTCTCATTTTTTTTCCCAGCGCTTATCTCCAATCTTCAAAAAGACTTTGATTTCTGATTCTGCCATCCAGCATGTGTTTTTTCCCATCAGGGTTTAAGCTGGGTCACTGCATCCACCCATTGTACCACCTCCACATAAATGTATATTAAATTATTCAAAATTATTGCAGTCTGGGGAGCTCCTAGCCACCATTACTGGAGATCATGACCTTGCTGCTCCAGTGATATAGGTAACTCCTTGAATCAGAGTCTCGGCACAGCCTTTTTTGTTCTCTGTAAGAAGTGTTTTCTCCAGGCTGGTGTACTCCTTCCAGCTTACCATGGTACACGTGCTCTCCATATGTGCACCAGTGCTGCAGTAGCCTGGTGACACTGCAGCTTAGTCAGTCTGTCTATATTTGCTGCTGCCCAATTGCCTTCCCTGCCAGCAGCCTGAAGGGCAGGAGAGAAGGGTCTAATGCATCTCTTTTTCCATGCCAATGCCTCTGGAAAATGCCCCCAAAGCAATCCTACAGCTATTTTTAGCAGCTGTGAAGTTTCTTATGTCTTTACAGTACAAGATAGCAAAGCAAAAATTCCTTACTTCAAGTCTGAAGCAAGAAAAATTATCATAATACAAATTGTCTACTAAACCAAACTTCCATTTTTCATAAATATATCAGTGGAGCAGCTTGCTGTCAGCGGCTGGATGACTGCAATTACTGAATATTTCTAAAGAAAAATGCCCTCCTATAGTTTTATTACTATGGATACTTTTTCCAGTCGAGTAAAACAGTTTTGACTTACAAATCAACCAAAGAGATTTAAATAGATGGATTTAAAATAAGTGCATAAAACTGTTCCAGAAAATCTGGGCCATAATTCATATATCTTTGATTATGCACTTCTAAAGATGGGAAGTTTTCATTGAAGTTAATGAATATTTTGGTTCTTTATCAACTTGTGGATCAGGGCCTTGATATAAACACAGCTGGTGTGTGCTCAACGACATCTTCTACTGCCTTGCCAGTTATGGGATGTTATTTAGTGAGATTTTCTGAGGATGTTTATCAAGTTAGCTTGAGTTTGGCAGAAGTAGATTATGTAAGCACTTTGCGACAGAAACATACACAAAATATGCCTAAAGCTTTAAAACTTCTTCCCAAAAAAATGCAATTTAAATATGAAGGTATATATTAGATATTTCATAAAATATCATCATACTTACAAATTGCACATGAAATTTGTGGGACATGTTTCATATATGACAAAGAAGTAATTAAGATTTATATTTAGTTCCACATCATAGTAAATCTGTTCGATTTGATTTTTAAATTCTCTTACTACAGATTATTATTTGACGTCTATCTAAGTTGTCCATGTGTAACTCCTATTGGAACAGTGGCCCTACCTAAGATATTGCCATGCTGTACCATGTACTACAGTGAAATGGACAGCTAATCCATAAAAAATTCAATGATTTTCCAAAAGAATATAAATTAACACACCTATTTATGGAATTTCTGAAAAAAAATATGGAATTTGTTGGATCTCAAGGTTAGGCAGTGTAAGAAAAGTATGAAAAATATCTTGGATTGGGGTTTAAGTGACTGCAGTCTGTTATCATTACAGGGTAAATACCATTTGATATTTATGAACACACAAAACAAAGGATAGGGAGATGCTGCCACTGGTAGAATCAGCTGACATTAGAAACGTCCTGTGCTCAGGGGTTCCTGGTATCCTGTACAAACGTGCCACCTGTCAGCTGGATGCTGCCTCACAAAGGCAGGGCTACTTTCTTACGGTTAGTGATATTAAGGTGAAGGAACTAATGCATCAAAGGTGATGAATAAAACACTCTGAGTGCTCTGACTGGGTGACTTGTAAAAAAGATGATGAATAAAACACTCTGAGTGCTCTGACTGGGTGACTTGTAAAAAAGAAAGAAAGGTCACTGATAGCTGATATGTAAAGTGAACAACTAAGGCCATTTCTGATGGCAGCACTAATTTTAGTCTCTACTGAATTCTGAGCCTAATATGCTGATGTTCATGCCCTTCATGTGTCTAGGTGAATTGACTAAACTCCCTGTTTAGTCCCTCACCCTTTTAATTCAAATAAGAAGGGAGTAGCTCTTCTTATGGGCAAGAGACGGTATCAAATTATTTCTAATACTACCAGTGGCAGTTATTGTTGGTTTTATTCATCTGAATGACAACTTTGACCTTCAGAGAAACACAGGAAGGTTGTGCTGAGTGTGTTTGAAAATCCCACTGACGATGTGACTGTTCAGAGTGAGAAATGATTTATATGTATACTGTATCTCTGCTTCTGCATTACTCTCTTCTCTGGAAATGCAGCTCCAGTTACATTGCCAAGTTCCTACAAATCTGGACTGGAAATGATGTTTTTAAATTAAATGAATACTTCACCATCCACAAATAAGTCTCCTTTAAGAAAATATCGCATAGCCTCAGTATGATAAAACATAGTGTAGTTGTTCCCTTTGTTTTCTACTGGCTACTGCAACCTTCTGAGAAAACTCTAATGAATGACTCAGAAAAGAGGAAAATGAATTTTTATTATGTGAGAGGTGAAATATCAGAAACATTTCAATAAGGCAGTATTCCCTTGGCAACTTCAAGCTTTTCTGTCTAATGCAGAAAACCAAAGTGATAATTTCAGCACGTGCATGGGAAGGTATATGGGGTGGGACAGAAAACAGGCACAGATACCATCTGATTTTAACATTTCATAGTCATCGTTCTTATAAAGTAATGATCCCTTTATTCTCAGAGTGAATGCCTGACTTAAGTTTGCTCGTTTCTTTCCGTAGTTAGGAACTTTATTTTCTCTTTTTCTCTTTCAGAAACCCCAGCCGAGGCTGACGTGGCGGTGAAGTTTTCCTTCTGGCCACTAGATGCTCGCACAGCCCCACAGCTCGGGAGGCTCGCGGCCGCCAGGCAGGAGCCGGGCTTTATTTACATTAAAAACAAAACAAAGAAAAGACCTTAAGATAGAAGAATACCAGGGGAAAACTTAAGAAAAAAAAAATCTATCATGAATTTCCAGAATCAAGTTGTGTAGGTTATCTTGCTTTGGTCCATGTGTGCGCATATGATGACACTCATTAAATTAATAATCAGACTTTTTCTAAAGACTGGAGATCACATTTGGTGCACACAAAATGTTAGTTGTTTATTTTTCTTCACTTCAGCACATATATTCTGCATTATTTATTGTATAAACCATACATGCTCTGCTTTCAATAAAGAATTTTGTGTATCTCTTCATACCATCTTCTGTGTTAACAGTATCCTCATTTTCTGGCTGTGGTTAATCAACTTTCCATTTTTCTGGATAGCATCTAGAAGGCCAGATGAGTGTATTCGAATCCTGGAGTTAAGAAGCTGAGCCACAGAGGGTAAACCCAGCATTTCTCAGTGAAATTATTCAATCTCATATCCAGTATAAGAAATCAGTTCTACAAACTTTGGTGCTCTAGAGCATGTTTTAATGCAATCTAAGTTCAAAGCCCAAGCTGGCTTTGGTTACTGCAAGGGCTAAGTACCCTTGCAGGATGCATCCCAGATTTGGGAGCCAGAAGGAACAGGAGTGTTTGTCCCTCTGTGATGCTGAACAGATGGGGTGGAATCTATTTCTCCAAAGAAACCCTCAGTGGTCTTGGGTAGTCCCTTCCAGCTTCTCTTGACCCGCGCTGCCTGGCCTGTCTGTTTGGGCCCTTCTGCAACAAATGCATTGTAGAACATATTCCTGACACAATGGCTGCTCTCGGTACCTCATTTAGAGGCCTCGCTCCGAACCAGCGGCACACCAGGCGTAGGAAACCGAGCACGGTGTCAGCCCTATGCTACACCACCATCGCATCACCGAGGGGCACTGTTGCCTTTGGCTAAAGCACCAGCCCTGGGAAATGACGGCTCGCTGTGTGACGGCTCCGTCCCCAGCCCTGGCGCTACTCAAACAAGTAGCCCTACTCCATCAAGACTGCTACCCTGATATCCAGGAATATGTCAGAATTAGAGAAGTAAAGCCTAGTACTCGGACTTTGTGTTGAGATTACCTTTTACTAACAGCTGTGAAATTGCCTCCGAGGGTTATCTACTGGGACTAACGGAGACCGAGTCATTTTGCTTTCAGTGACTACACGGTATGATTCAACTGATCTGAGTAAAGGTAGAGGAAACTAGCACCATCTCAATTTCAGGCTCTCATATAGTCATTTCTCAAAGAGAAACACCAAAACTTGAATTTAAAATACCCCTGATTTATCCATATAATTTCAAACTCCTTCCATGAATGCTGCAGACAACTTCAGGAATCAGATCCTGATCTCGGTTGCCGTGATTGTGGAGTGAAAAACAACAAAAAAAAAAAAAACCAAACCCACACCAGTAGCTTCAACAGATTTTTATTAGATTAGTTCCATTTGTGCTGAACTACCACAAAACTGTTTTAGCCTTGGAACTGGCAGCATAGTTACAGGACTGTGAAGGTCCTGGTCACTGCACCAGAAACAAGATTACAGAAGGCTTTTCCATTTAATTGCATTTCTGCCAGTTTGTAATTCTGGCATGAATATTCTTTTTAAATAGCTCTCTGAAGGCAATTAAAGAAAACAAAAAAATAAGGAGAATAAAGAGACTGTCATTAGTAATCCAAGAAGGGTTTCATTTCTGAGAAAGGATTAACAATGAAGACAAAGAGCAGAATGAGAAGGCAATTGCTGTTGTCATTATCAGCAATTTCTTCAAATTAAGTTGGCAAGTCTTGTATTCAGTGTGCAATATTCATTGCGGATTGGCATTTGAAACGATTTGTAAGAATTAAAGGTAAGTCTTCAGAGCAAAGCAGCAGCAATATGGTCTTGGATTGTGACCTTGGGTAAATTCCATCAGGACTTCAGTGCAGTACTAGCCATGTAATATATCACTTGATCCTGGGGAGATCCTGTATCTTTTCAATGTTCTCCTGATCCCTCAGGGAAAAGTTAAGCACATGAAGTTTTTTGCAGACCAGCCAAAACTTTGCTTTCTTCTCTGCAGACCTATGTAGAAACAACAGAGCAGACCTCTGCAAGATTCAATGAGCAGCCTGGTTCAGAGTGAAGGAAACATTAATAACGATACTGGGTGAAAGAAATTGAGCTGGGAATTTCCTTCTTTGCAATAGTGAAGAGCTTAACCATGTAATGGTGAATTGTGATAGGGATGACTGAAGAACCTCAGCTAATTTATATCATAATAGGATTTGCTTGGTGGGGAGCTCACTCCAGTGAGAGGAATGAAATGTCACTGAACACGTGGAATTTCTAAACAAAAATAGTAACCAATGAACTATGGTGCAATATTAACATTGTTTCCTTCAGCTCATATCATCAAGCAAAGATTATCAAGGAGATGGCAAATGTCAGGGTGTGGCCTGTGCCCATTCTTCATGATCTAAAGTACTGCCCCAAAACAATGGGCTGGTGGCTCCTTAAATCTGCCTTTCCCTGGCTTTGCCAAGAATGCGTTGGAATACCTTGAGTTCATCCTGATGCAGAATGAGAAAACTGCATAAAGCATCCCAGGTTGTGAGATTAGTTCAGACCATGTCATCAAGAAACCTGATGTCTTTGTCTCTGTCCTCTAATATCTTCCAGCTTTGCTTAGCCAAGACCACTGTGTTCACAAAACAAAACTAGACCTTGTTATTGTCATTCAGCCTCACAGTTGCTCTTTGCAGTGCTTCTCCTGGCATTTCCCACCATTCCTTCGTGTCCCGCATCTCTGCTGCTCCTGCCCCTTTTCCCCTCTGCTTTCCCTGCTTTCTCTCCTGCTTTTGTCTGCTGCTCCCCACTGTGCCTCTGTTAATCCTTTTGTTGTGCCCCTCACGCCGGTGCGAGCACCACTCCTCCGTCAGCCTCCTCTGCTCTTCCTGCTCCTTCTCGCTGTGCGTCCCGGCACTTCCCCTCGTATATCTGCCGCTCTGCCATGCACAGCTGCTGCTCTTCTCCCCACCTCCACCACTCCCGCTGCTGCTGCTGCTGCTGCTGCTGCTCCAAAAACAGTTTTGACCAGCTCTACTTCCAAACAATGAGGCTTTGACCTCTTTCCCCTGGGAGAAGATTTCACAGCCAAACACGTCTCACTGGCAGGAGCTTTTCCTGATATTCAGCCTGTTTCCTTCTCCCATTGCTCTTACTTAAATCTCTTTATATTGAACTAACAGCTCATGCCCCAGGCTAGGTGTTTTACCCCTCCTGTTGTGCCAGTTGCAAAGAAGGGCTGGATACAGATAGTGTGGCTAAAACGAACAGGGACACCCTCCTAATATGCAGCACTGTCTGTCCAAGTAAGCAAGCTCCAGCCGTACCCAGAAGGAGCAGAACAAACACTCTTACCATAATGAAAAATAGGCCACATGCCTTACAAAAATTCACCAAGGGCCAAATCTTGATCAGTTTTTATTCGTCTGAAGGAAAGATACTCGTATGGACAGCTGTGTCAACAGCCTGTGAGCCAGGGGCTGAGTGAATCTGAGCTCCTGAAGAGGAGCAGGGATCTGAAATAGGTGAATAAGGCCCAGAGTACGTTTGGCCATGGAGGGAGAGGTTTGAACCCAGGTGGCTGAGGAAAAAACCACTGAGCTCGCGCACAGCGTGAAAGGAGGAGACACTGAGTGGGGAAGAAATAAAATAGACCGTATGGAAGGGAGAGGGGTGGGAGGGGGGTTCAAGCAGCCGGATGTGGGCTGAGGTGCATTAGGTGACATGCAGTGGGATGACAAGGGTTGAGTGGGGCTAAAGGTGAACGCATCCCACACACACAGTGAGGTCAACAAATTGTGGAATGGCTGAACACAAGTGTGAAGAGACTTGTGTTTTAAGGGTGAAGGGCCTTTTAACAAAGTATCAGAAAAGTGCTCAGTCAAAGAAGAGCTTAAGACTGATAGTAAAGTTCCACTTAGAGTGTCTAAGGCAGCCAACTGATGTCTGTAAAACTGCCTCCATGGCTGGTGTGAAACAGAAGTGGTCATCTACCCACACAACCACTGAGACTCCTCCTTGCTAGGCTGAACACACTGTGCCAGGGATGGAGAATGCAGTTTTACTGCGTAGAGCAAGCCAACTGAACTGCTGAAGAAAGGTGAAGATTTTCTGTTCCTTCCTGCCCTCCCAGCTGCACCTTCTGGACACTTACTGGGCTCTGGCACTTGTTCACACCTTTCATCAACTGATCTCACTCACTAAACTATCACAAACATATTCTTTTTTTTGTGGTCAGTTTTCTGCTGGCTTAGTGAAATGGTGCATAGCAAGGGTTCAGAGAGTGTAATTTTTAAAGCACAAACCACAACTGCTTGGGCACAGGATAATGAAGATGAAGGGAAGATGGACCATTATTTTTCCTCATAAGAGGCAAGGCTTGAACCTAGCTGAGTGTACATAGCACTACAACCTGAGTGAGCATCTTCTTCCTTTTCTCAGGTGTTTTAAAATGTGCCAACCAATATGTTCCCATTAGCACGTTGTAAGGGCTGCTCATTTTCCTAGTCTAGACAGGCCTTTCAAGCAGACATGCAGATCTGCCTTCAGGCATTTTGTCAGGGCAATCCTCAAAAGCACCTTTCAGAGGCTCAACAGACAACTTCAGATGGCAATTTGGAATCTTTTTCTTGGTGGTTAAAATAGCTTATTTTGGCCAGTCCAAAAGCTGAATTATTAATACCAGATGAATTAATAGCAGTGAAAACAGCTCATTAGAAATTATAATGGCACTGAACACCACAACAGATCCCCTATAGTGTAAATCAACCTGGTCTCATTTATTTAATGAAGCTACAACTGCTTACAGCAGCCAAGGACCTGCCCTAACATTTTCATGCTTTTGCATGTAGCTAACATACCATTGCAACCTTCTCGCTCAATTTTTCTGCCATTCTTATAATTTTTCCCTTAGAGGGCTTCTTTAGACACAGCAAAGACTGCTTGGTAATTTTTATGTCTAGCCTCCTATTTCCCTTGTTACTCTCCCCCACAGTAATTTGTGTGAGGAAAGGGTAAATCAGAGCCACATGTTCCCTTTATAAGCCCAAGATAAAAGACAGCAGCAATATTGTTTGCTGTGAATTCACTGGGATTAGGCAAAATGCTGTTAACTAGGGAGAAGATCACAGTATCAGCGTGCTTCCTCTGTTTTGCATGTTACTTTGTTGGGGCAAGCTCAGTTTCTTCTATCGATGTAAGGGGCAGCTGAGGGTGGTGCATCATGTGCTGGATTTCCTAGGCAGTGGGCCCATCACCCTTCAACAAGCTGGCACAATTAGATATGCCGTACTCAGCCAACCAAACGTGTTCTACCTAGTGAAGGCACTAGCTGAAGGTATGGAGAACTTACAAATATTTTAAAATTCTTAGGTACTCCCATAACAAAGAGAACTAATCAAAATCAGAGTTTAGTTTATTAATGAAAAAATAGGAGAGGGGGATTACACTGTGATTATTTCCAAGTAAACTGTAATAGTCATGTAAATCTGAAAATATGACATTTTTATTTTTAAATGCCACCATTGTAGTGTGTGTGTATGCTCTAATCTGTTTTGTCTCCTGTATTGGAGAGGGAGTTGTGTATCACTTGCATCACTGGTTACATCCCACCAAGGGAGATACAGTCCAGTCAGTTTCTGCAGCTCTAGAACAAAGATGGGCATTATTACTGGATCAAAGAAAAACCTCCTTTATTAATATCACATCTAGGGTCTGACAGTCCACCAGGCCACACCACAAGAACTATGATCTATTCCAATGAAGTCAGGAGCATCACTGTGGAATTACACTTACATGAGTGCAGACTAAAACTCTTAGTCTTATTCTGGCTGTTTCATCTGTTCCCAGTTACTCTAATTAGCACTTCCCTGAGGACTGATTAATCAACCTATCTCCAGCTGATGAGTGCAAAGCTGACTATTTGAACAGAAATGCATTACTTCACATCAGATATTTTTAGGAACTATTTATTTCATGCCACATTTCCTTAGTTTTGCATCTATGTTGGAGTTATATATGTGCAAAAACGGGTGTGTGTCCTGTGCTTACATCTATGCAGAAAATAAGTTAAATCCACACATCATTTTATCATTTCATGTAATGTTCTTACACTAGACCTGCTGGCCAGTGCTTGTTGGTAACACGTTTGCTTAAAATCAGTGTTTTCCAGTGTTTTAAGAACTAATTACCAATAACATTTAGTGAACACTCAGCGGTCCTGGACTAGTCAATTGCACCACCTGTAGCCATGTGGCTTCAAAGATGACTCTTCTGCCACATTAGGAGTGTTGGAGGGACTTAGGCATTGTTGATACTGGTACTGGAACAATTTTGCCCAAATCAATGATGTTATATTCCTCTCAAGCTTAAAAACTTGGGGGGTGTTTTCTCCACTTCATTTTGGGCTCTGAGACGTGCAGTGCTTTCACTTTCAGCAGAAAACTAACCACAGCTGCAGCGTAAAACCTGCACCAATATTCCATCCAGCTTGCTACTGTAAATGAGGATAGGGACACATCAATTTACAGCACAAACAGCTGGGCTATGAGCAGAAGGGTGCCAGCACCAGCTGCACGGTGCTTACCTGCCAAGCAGTCACCCAGCAGAGCCCAACATAGATGTGAGGTGGCTGCCTTTCCTCCTCCTCCCAGGACCAAACAGTCTCAGGTTACTCCATGCTGGCTGCGGGCAGGAGTATGTCTCTGCACTGGAAGTTTCACAGGCGTTGATGATTTAATGTGTTTGTACCCTGAAGACAGGACTACGTATTCCTGGTTTTCAGTCACAACCTCTGAGCTTTTTAAAACTTGCTTAGGTCTTCTTTGCTCATTTCCTTTCCACCTTGCTGGCTCAATCCAGGCTTTGGTCAGGTGAGATGGCTCTGGGAAGCTTTCCCACTGTGAGATAGCTACTCCATTACCTCTGTTACCGTACATTTGTTTAATTAATTGCTCATTTTGTTCCTGAGCTGTTGTGCTGGCCCAGTGCACTTACGGTATGCATGAGTGCCTAAAAGGTGATGAGGCTCCCAGGGATGACTCTGTCCCTTTCATTTATTTATGGAAGTTGAGCACATGATCCCTTATAAATTGCAGGCACCACTTCCTCAGCCTGACTGTAGATACAGTGCCACAGGCTCCAGCCCCTCTCAGCTGGCACTGATGGCAAGCAAGGAAGGCAGCAAGGACCATGCTGCAGAGAGGAAGACTGATCAGCCCAGATCAGGAAAGCAATTAAACTTTATGTGGCATTTGAACTGTGGACCTGGAGGTGCACTAAATACCCTTTGGCCACTCTAAGATCTTTTTTTTTAAGTTCTGTGACTACTTAACAGAGGTAATTGTAAGAGCATAAATCAAGAGTTCTGTTACTCCTCAAGAGGCCAACATTTATCACAGCAGACTTTAAAATTAATTTGAAGCATAGAAATTATGAGAATTTACATAGCAAATGACTTATTGTCAACAGGCAATGCAGCAGAAGCTTCAGCAGCAGCAGCTGAGACAAGCAGCCTCATCAGTATATGGGCTTATATTTAAGCACTGAACTATGGCAGAAGTTGACAGATGTTCCTTCTGGTAGGAGTGCTGCCTTGAACAGCCCAAACCGATGGTTCTTTTCCCTGAGCTGCTCTTTCAGATGTGCATTGGTCAGTCTGGGTCACCATCCAACCCCACAAACAGCTGCAACAAAAAAGGAGGAGGGGGTGGCACACGGTGGGAAGGAGAGAGCGTGTGAGGGCTTGAGCCAGCAGTGCTGCTAAAAGCCATCCTTGCCAGGCTAGGTTCCAGCAGTCTGAAACCCTGGGATCTTTGCTTCTTTTCTGCCTAGAGACAGCTTTGAAGGTTGCTCAGGTATCAAACTGGGTGTTTCCAGGCACACCCCATCCACCTTCCCAATCTCTGGTGTGTGAGCAGGGAGTGTGTACAGTGGGATACTGTATACATATCCTAATATGCTGCACCTGTGTTAAACATAGTCAATAGACGTTTCACTAATGTATATTTGGAGGATGGGATGAGGGAAGGTGACAAGCAGTTATCCTCCATAGTAGATCCGTGTGTCGAGAGAGTCCACTGAGGCATAAAACCTTCCTTGCCAGGCTACCTGAAGTCCAGTGCAGAAAATTTATTGTCCTGGATCCAGGCCCAAGGAGTGCAGCTCTGGCTCTGCTGCTATTTGAGTAGTCTGGGACCAACAATTTACCTGTAGTTCACTTTTCACCCTCTGTTAAATATCTTAAGACAATTGTGCTGAATGTCAAATGTTGGGTTCTGTATCAGCTGGGTTATGATTAATGAGTGGCTATGATGTGGATGTTGGAAGACTTCCACAGAAAGTAGAACTTCTTTTATCCACAACTCTGCTCCCCCTATTCATCTTCTGCACTTTCCCTGGGTATGTGTAGCTGAATCACTGAGCGCTGATCTGGATTTCCTTGTTCATAAGCACTGCTTTTTTTCCAGTACCAAAAGGAGATGCTGAAGAAGGTTGTTGATTTTGTGTAATTTCTCTGAGGTGCTCAGATACCAAATTGCTGAGCACACTCTTGATAGATGAGATTAGATAAAGATGAGATCAAATAAAAGTTTTCTGTTCCTACCTTCCAGACAGTTGAGATGGAGCTAATATGATGGGCATCCTGGGAACACCTAAGAAAGATAGGTCATTGGGAATCAACTAAATAAACCATTTTCTCCTCCTAGAACTGCAACGAGGCAGACACTGTCACCCGTCCCATTCAACTCTTCCCTATTCCAGGGATGCAGCAGTCTGGGTCTCTAAGTATAATATATCTGGCTCTTTTTTTTTCTTCTTGCAGTGACTGTTGGAAAACTGGATTTAAAGAGAAGTATGTAGCAAAAAAGAAAATTTGTAGTTATGAAACTTTAAAAGTTCACTAGCAAAAATGCTATCTTTTTTCAAATTAGCAAGGATGATTATTCTAATTCAAAAATATTTGATTGGAGAGCTAGAAAACTTGCAAAGGATACTTCTGCTAATGGATTGAACTTGATAATGTTTTGTGAACTAATCCTGTGCCTTGGAAAGGCTTGGATATATATTTTGTTCTAATGAATGGATTCCACAGAACACAAGCTGTCAGTAGCCTGTTAACAACAAGTAAGTTCGGAAGAGTAGTGTTCTATTGGGATTTAAATCTTTATCTCAGCAATAATACTTGACATCTAATTTTGATCAATGGTTAGAAAAACATTACTTACTTCCAGGAAAACCTTCACAAAAGCCGTCACTGGAATTACTTTTTTCTGAAATGCTTGGAAATATTTTTGGGAAAGATGTGAGGCAAAGATGGAGAATCTAGTCTTCCTACATGAATACAAAATATTAGAGAAGCATTTCAAACACTTTCGTTCAGAGACATCCCAGGTCATCCTCCTCCTCTTTCCTGTTCCCCTGGTATTCCTCCTGTTTCCCCCATAAAACCTTTGATACTGTCTCCCATGGCATCCTCCTGGATACACTGGCAGCCCACGGCTTGGAGAGGTGCACTGCCCATAGGGTGAAGAACTGGCTGGATGGCCGTGCCCAGAGAGTGGTGGTGAATGGTGCTGCACCCAGCTGGTGTCTGGTAAACAGTGGTGATACCCGGGGCTCAGTATTGGCACCAGTCCCGTTTAATATCTTTATCAACCACCTGAAGGAGACTGAGTGTCCCCTCAGTCATTTTGCAGGTGACACCGTGTTGGGCAGGAGTGTCGATCTGCTGGAGGGCAGGAAGGCTCTGCAGAGGGATCTGCACAGGCTGGATCACTGGGCTGAGATCAATGGTTTGAGGTTCAACAAGGCTAGGAACCATGTCCTGCCCTTGGGTCACAACAACCCCAGGCAGTGCTACAGGCTGGGGGAAGAGTGCCTGGAAAGCTGCTCAGCAGGAAAGCAGCTGGGTGTGCTGGTTGACCCTCTTTGCAGAAGAGGGTAATTACAGAGGCTTCTGCTACCTTCTTGAAGAAGGACACCTTGTGCAGCACAAACTTCTCTTGGAGTTCCTTCTTGAGACAAGTCTCTCTGACTTGGGGATTAGCACACAATAGAGGCCATGCCAGCAGCAAAGAAACATTCCCCTGCACTGAGCTAGTGCAGTACCAATATCATTAGTTATTTGAAGAAATTGCCAGTCAGGGTAGCTGTATGTCTCTAGACTGTGACACTTCTGAGGCTGTATTGCTGTCTGTACCACTCAGAGCTGCAGTGCCAAAGAATAAAAATATCTTTAATATCATGTCATCCAGCTCTTTTCAGGGATGCTCAACACTGAAGTGACCAAGAGGAGATTTCTAGAGTCTCTCATCTCCTGTGGCATCACTGCTTGAGAAATCTCAGAATCCTTTCTTCTGGAGGAAGCTTCTGGCTATCCTTAGCATCACTGAATGATCCCTTTGTGAGCTTGTGTCCAGACCCTGGACCAGTGCCTGGTTTTCAAATCCCATATACTTTGTGCTAAAAGGGATGTCCCTTTCGGCCCTGGAGTCTCTATTCCACCTCAGGCTGAGACAACAGAGGTTTTGGCCAGAAACTTCTCCATTACCTCTCCAGTAAGAGTCAGTTCTTCCGATGAGACCTGGTCTCCAGAAGTTCCTGATGTGGCGGTGTGCATTCCAGATTCCACTTCAATAATTCACACAGGACTGCTCTGTGCTACTTGCTACTCAGACAGCCTCTCTCTCTCACTTTTCTTTTAAATAAGACATGCTCTCCTCTAATCACAGAGAAAGGTCTCAGGAGCTGACATGTATTTACTCTAAGTGGAGTTCTTGATCCCACCATTTTGAAAAGGAAATCTCCTGTATCAGCTGCAACCCCAAAAAGAGTTTTAGTGGAGCACACTAGGAGAGACTTTCACCATTTGAATTTATTCCTCAATAAAATAAGAGCAAATCTAGAGGTCTCTGTCCGTCAAACTTTGGGGACCTTGGGGCTTGCACTTGAGCTTTGAGGCACTTATGTTCTGTATGTTTACTATACAGTGCTTTCTGTTTTAAGAACACGAGGGCCCTGTCCTTGTAAAGCTGCTTTTTGTGCTGAAGGATTTTCTGTCCTTGACCCTGAGAATCCAAACTAAACTGTTCCAAGTCTGGTCTTAGGACTGCTGCTGGTTCCTTGTGGCCTGTCGAAGCATTTTGCTCTTGCGCTCAGAGAAGATCAATGATTGGCATCACTGCACAGGAACCCTGGGAGTAGCAGCCAGCTCTGTGCAGCAGGGCTGGGGTTACTAAATGTCCAAATGGTCAGACAGAGAGTCTTCCTGGACTACTAAAAATTATGTGATAGACTAATTAGAGAGGACATTTAGAAAGGATCTTCCATCGTAATCCCAGAAAGTCTCAGATTTCACCTATAAAAGGGGTGCTCTGACTGGCAGCTCAAGGGCCACACTTTGCCCACAGAAAATTCCTCTGCTTTGCTGGAAATGGGGAACATCTGCTAGTACTGCACACGTGGCCCAACAGCTGAATGATCCCTATGGTGCCTGTACATAATCAATTATTAAGAGTGAGGGCCTGCCACTCTTGTAACCACATGACCAGCAAGACAGGTTGTGGGGAGAGGGCTGAAGAGGGATTTAGCCAGGATCACCTGGAAAGGCTGTATTGTCCTACCCACGGCTAGCATGTGTGGGGGAGCACACAGTTTGTTTTACACTAGACTGCTGGGTCAGACAAGGTCAGCAAGGCAGTAGATCATACAGCTTTTAACTGTGTTCAAATCCTACAGAGTTTCGTAGAAGATAGAAAGGCAGGCTGGCATCAGCTGTGTCAGTGCTGATACCACTGGCTGGCTTTCTTTCTGTGTAGTAAGGGATTGTTTGCACTAAGAGCAATTATTATACATAAGCTGGAACTAAAAGGTGCATTTTAATACACCAAGCCCAGACACACTAAGTCCTGGTTTTGCCAAACATCTTCACAGCTGCTTTATAGGCACTTGCTTTTGAGTTCCTAAGCCTCAATTAGATGGCCAACGCCCCAGAGCAGCTGATAGCTGGAATGAGTTTTACAGCAGCCAGGGTGCTGAGCAGAGGAAAGCAGGAAGGCTAGAGTGAGTGTGGAACCTCATTGCTCCCTAGAACTTAAGTATTTGAGTGGCCTTGAGTTAGGTACCTGCTGCTTACGATGGGCATTTTTGGCCACCAAGTTATTTCCTAAGAGTAATCATCCCTTTGGACACGAGTAACTGGCTCATCAGGCACGTACTTGACATTGTCAAAACCTAATCATTAGAGCAAAGCACAAGATAGAGCAGCTGTAACCACTTTCATTCAAAAGCAACGCTGGAAGATGAGAGGGCCTAGTGCCTTGTGTGTCATTGCTGGTGGATAGCTACCACACCAGGGAAACGTCAAGAAACAAGGAGGCATCCTTAAATCCTGGTCCTGCACATCTTCACAGTTCCTACAAATTCTGTTATGTTAAGCATGGTGCAGCAAGAGCCTGGCAGTGACTCAGACTGTGTGAAAGCCATCATGCCTTGTAGGCTGTGTGAAGTCCTTATTCAGGTCCCTTCCAGGACAGCTGTAAGTCAGTCACACTGTGAATGAAGGCACACATAAAAAAAATGACACTCTCGGAACAACTTTTCCTGGATTTCTATCTCTTCAAAGTCTGTGTATACAGTCAGTCTCATTTAGGTTATACATGAATAGGACAGACTCATTTGTAACACTCTGTACTCTTTGTAACCCTTTGTACTGCACACCTGCATGACCACACAACCACACAACCTCCTTGCACCTCTGCTCTGGCCATTCTAGTTGAATCACAGCACCAGCTTTGCTAACAGTGTGTTTTCACTGTGGTTGTATGAGGGAGTATCAGTATTAGCAATGCCAAATACCTGGCAGCCAAGAACCAAGCCACAAAAAAGCAAGAGTTTGCTTTAAAACTACTTTGTAAGAAGTAATAACTGTGTAGTAGCATTCATTCTACCTGACTTTTTGCATTTCAGTATTGAGACTTCCTTCCAAGCTTTCTCCTCCATCACCCTCATTAGAAATAATATTTTGGTCTATGCTCTGGGTGTGCCAGAAACCACTAGATATCTAGAGGCTCACAATGAATTGTTTGAATTGACAATATTGTTCAGCTGTTTATAAGATTATCTGGCATTTAAACCCAGTGCATGAAAAAATCTGAAGTGGATAGAAAATGCCGTCAGACTGGAATGGCAGCTGACTTTGCAAAGGTGTAAAGTGCAGTGGAGGATGAGTGGTGCCAGCTGCCTGCATGGTCCCTTGCCTGCCATGGACTTCCTGTGTGGCCTTGGGCAAGTCACATGGATTCCTTGGGCTTCAGTTCCTTATCATTGTAAAAGGTAGAGCATCTGCTCACTGCACAGAGGTGCTGGGGAGATAGACATGTTACAAGGGAGATGTGATGAGGGGTTTCTAGGATTTATTCTACAGAGTCAAAGTAATAGAGAGCCTCCAAAGTAGTAGTTAGCCTCCATTCAGAAACTGAAATTGTTTATCATGTTAAAACTGTTCCAGGAAACCAAGATATTAAGTAAAATACTCCCCTTCCTCCCTCTCTCCCCCTGCCCCGAAAAAAAAAAGCTACAACTTGATACTGCTAAAACACCTTATAAAATCTCCCTTGTCTTTTGCATCAGCCTTCCCTTCAGGTTTTTGCATTTCGAGGGAAATAGCTCCACAGGTCTGCAGTGCTGCCTTAAACCAGGTGAGATGTGTTAGTGATGCCTTCAAACAGTGTGTCTGGTCTCGCTGCAGAAAAGAGAGGCCAGGCTCTGCCAGTAAGACTCTGCCCCACAAACCTCAGCTCAGGAAGCAGCTCCGTCTGAACAGAGGCAGGGACCCTGTGCCTCATACCCCCCGTCCGGCTCTGGCTGCCTGGGACAGAGCTCACCTTACCTCCTGTCAGCGTCTTTCACTCCTCCCTATGGATCTGTAACGAAGCTGAGTTACAAACACAATAAAGATGGACCTCAAGGAGAACAAGACCATGTTTTGTAATCAGCCCTCCAAAACTTTTGTAGGTTAACAACACGATTCCACTTTTGACTCATCTCTAGAAATGAACCTCCTTCCTTTCTGCCAAAAAAGGTGACCTGCCAGCCAGTCTGACGCAAGGTAATTTGTCCTGTTTATCTGATGACTTCGATAAGGCATAGAGATTACTGCTCTTCCTTCATCCTAAAGTCCGAAGTTGTTTATATGCTGTAATCCCCAGTGACTTTTTTTTACAGTGAGAGCTTGAAAGTGACAATAATTTGGAGAAAAATCTTGGTTGTAAAACTCAAAAAACACTTTAAATATGTTCTTGGTGTATTTTCTTCCAGCTTGCACATTATCCCTAGTCCTGGCCCCTCTCAGCAGCCACGAGATAAGCTTCGAAGAAACAAGGTTGTTGATTGACGGCTCATTAGAAGTTGCAAGAGCAACAAAAGGGAGCCTGCAGCAGCCGGAGCTCACCGCCTGCCTGGCCGTGAGGATGCTGGTCAGCACTGGCCTGAGAGGAACAAAGACCGCAGGAGACACTGGAGGAAAACAACATGAAATTTTCATGGTGTGCGAGAAAGGCCAGGTGTAATGGATCAGGGCCAAAGCCTCCCCTGCCCCCACGGCCTCACTGCATAGATTGACTTTCTATATTTAGGCACTTACGCAGAGCACAGGTTGTGCCGCACGGCACGTACACGCGTGCAAAAATCCAGGGTACCCTGACTTTTCTGTGCCAGACTGAATTTATCTGTCAATCCATTGAGTAATGAAAGGCTCCGAGTACATACAGTGTTAATATCTGTACATATTAGATGTCACAGCTCCAGCCTCAGATAAGGTCACACACTGAGCCAAACTCACCCCTGCAGTGTCAGCCAGGCAAGGCTTACCAGGGATGAAATTGGCTTCATGTGACTGCCTATAGTTATGTTTGTTTTTACAAATCTTGTTTATCCCTCGTGTAAGCATTTCCTCACAGCTAGGAGACTTCTACCAGGCACACGCCAATCCACCTTCAACCCACAAACTGGGGTGTCTGTTTCCTTAGCTTCTTTCACGCCCCCTGATTCAAGTGCTGAAGGGCACTTGCTCATCAGACATGCTGGCTGGTGACAGCCTTCCCTCAATCCTCTAAGTGCTTAACAGTAGAGACACATTCATAACAAATTGATGGAAAGAAAATTAGCCTTTGCCCTTTGTATGCAGGGTCATCTGACAATAGTTACAAGCAAGTTTTAGTTAAAATTTTTCAGTGGAATCTTTTTGCTCAAATTCCCTCTTTTCCATGCTGAGAATTCTGTTTGAGGTGTAGGTAGGTGTGCTTGATATCAAAAATCATATTTTAATTCTAGTAGGTCACTTAGGCTTCTTCAGTAAGTGCTCAAAAAAGAACAGTTATCTGTCTTATCTAGTAGCTACTTAACTTGCAGCACTTCCAGTGGTCTTCATAAATAGTCAAATACAGGGCTTTAAATTTATCTCTTGTAAGCTTTCATACTAGTACAAATTCACTATGCAAGAGGATCAAAATGCCTGGATCATAATTTTTTTTGCATTTCAATACATTAAATACATGCAAAAACTTTTGTAGGATACTCTTAAATGCGGAATACCCTGGAAAAAACACTAGACTGGAAGAGAAAATTAGATTGTAGAGGTGGTGTGCAACAAGGTGCTGTTAGATTATTTAACATTAGAAACTCAAATGCTGCTGGGATTTAGGTAACATTTCTGGTTGTATTAAGACTTGACAGGTTGAGGAGAGCCAGTATTTTGTGAAATGGATAAAATGACACCATAAACATTATTATGCCATGGGATTTACTGATAAAACATAAATCTATTTCCTCTGTTCTTCAGTAAGCATAGCTTAATATTAGATTCCCTAAACTTAGTAGTGTTATGTGACCATAAAATTGGGATAAACACAGATATAATCTGGAGTTTGATTTTAAATTAAGAAAATTACCTTTCCTATAACACAAAATAACGATTTTCATATCTTTAATATGCTTTCTGTTCAGTTGTCAAAGAGTTACAAGGGTAATGCTTGAAACTGAATCCTTATTTTAGCAATAGAAAGTCTGAGTCCTGAGCCAGGCAAGGTGATTTTCCTAAGATTGCCTATAGAATAATTCTGAGCCATCTTTCATTCCTTTGTTCTGCCTTCTGCTCATGCCAGATCTAACTTTGTTTTCACTTGAGAATTGCATTTACTTATAGTTAGCTCTTCAGAAAAACTTCCAAGGTGTTATCTGCTGTAAACCACAATAAATTAACAAAGATTGAAGCTTGCACGCAGAAATCTGCTGTTTCCAGGAGAAGTTTGGGGATGGGGAAAAGGAGCTCTGAGAGAATCACCTAGCACACAGCTATAGCAGAAAGACTGTAAAAATTGCTATCTCAGCACAGCGACCCACAAAAAGGCAGGAGATGTAACCTTTCTCCTATATCGTAACCCACCCCTTCCCAAAGTGGCGGCAGGGAATTGAAAGGAAATATTGAAGCAAGCAGC
Organism: Picathartes gymnocephalus; assembly: GCA_013390045.1. NCBI lineage: Eukaryota > Metazoa > Chordata > Aves > Passeriformes > Picathartidae > Picathartes > Picathartes gymnocephalus. The sequence goes on from WEKY01055288.1 coordinate 91,181, forward strand.
GGATTCTTCAGGCGCGGGGCTGTGTGGGCTTCCTCGGGCCCTGCGATACACAAAGGCGAGCGCGGCTCTGCGGGGTCCCGGGGGGGCCCTGCGCGGGAGCTGCCATATCCCCCCATTGTGATTTCCCTTCGAAAATAGTCTAGTGCTTCACAAAAAGCCCAAAACACAATAGTGTGACTCTGCAGTTCGGACCTGCAGGCCACCAAGCCGGCTCTGTGAAGGTGTTGCTGCTGGTGACCGAAGGAGGGGAGATGCCAGCGCTGCCTGCTTTTGCACCTTGCTTCACCGTCAGCCTTGGGTAAAGCAGCCTCCTGTCAGTGCTGCCCTGAGCTGCCGGGGGCCACAGACACATCAGCCGTGGGAGATGCTGAAAGAACAGGCGTTCAAGGAAAACATACATAGAAATAACACAACTGTCAAACGTGCCCCGTGATTTTGGAAAGCCAGCTGGCATCGCGGGCTGATACCACAAATCATTAGGCAGGCAGATGAGGCAGCTATCTCGGCTTTGCTGTCAATAAAGTAGGTCAAGCACCGGCTTGCCTGCCTCTCAGTTACCGCAGCAGTACTATTTGTAACACACTTTGACAACAAAAAGCACCAAAGCTAGAAACTACAACCAGTAACACTCTGCAGCGGTGCTGGGGGCCAGTCGCTCGTCCCCCTCCTTGGCAGGAGAGAGTAAGAGAAAGAGTGAAAAATGAGACCAGGTAGTGGTAGAAAGCAAAGAGACTGGCGGAGCAGCAAAGCAGATGAGAGGAGGAGAAGACGAGAGGGGAGGCAACATTAGCAAACAAGCAGAGAGGTGAAAAAAAAATAAAAGTAGCAGAAAACTTTAACAAAAGAAAGGGGAAAAAGAATATGAAAGTCGATTTAACCAGAAATAGTCCTTCTGGCTAGTCCCCCTAGAAGGAGAGTGATGACTTAGGTCAGGTGAGGGGCTGAGCAGCACCAGAGGGGAAGGCAGGGTTCTTCCGCAGGGAGTGAACAAACCAACCCTGAGGCACAAATGCGTTCAGGGCGCTGCCTGCACGTCCGCTCACAGCTTCCCCCTGCCCCTAGCCTTGCAGCCACTGACAGGTGGGATCCACGTCTCTCGGCGTGGTCTGCCTGCCTCTGCTCACCCTGGCTTCTCCCGTCTTCTCCACTCTCTCCTCCTGCCGTTCCTCCGAAGCCAGCAGCGAGCCTGCTCTCTGTGAAACGCTCAGGAGAACTTTCATGGCCTCGAGTCTGTGCACGGGTGCCTGATCTGTTTCCAACCTCCCCAGTTTTGTTCCCCACTTGTTTTCCCCCTACGTTTGCCTCTAATCAGAAGCTCTGGGCAAGACGTTAAAATCTGAGGCAGTGCTCAGGTGGGACTTCGGCACCCAAGGTACAGATGGACATTTGAAAAGCTGATCATTCGGGGTCTGGGACTTTTCAATAAAGCAGTCCTTTGAACCAGTGTGCTATTTGTTCATTTGCAGACTGTTTTTTCTGTGGATTTTTTTAAGCCATTATGTTTAAGTCTCCCTTTAAAGAGCAGTCAACTCGTGTGCTTCACTGTTTTTTGGGGTTTTTTTTGTTTGTTATAGACTGCTCCATTTTCACTGAGCACCCCTCAAAATTTTTCTTTTCTTTTCTTTTCTTTTCTTTTCTTTTCTTTTCTTTTCTTTTCTTTTCTTTTCTTTTCTTTTCTTTTCTTTTCTTTTCTCTTTTCTTTTCTTTTCTTTTCTTTTCTTTTCTTTTCTTTTCTTTTCTTTTCTTTTCTTTTTTCTTTTTCTTCCTTCTCTTCTCTTCTCTTCTCTTCTCTTCTCTTCTCTTCTCTTCTCTTCTCTTCTCTCAAAAATAGATCATTAAAATAATTGGAAGCAGGTAATGAAAATTGGTCCAGAGAGTTTTATGTTCTGAGTTTTCCACATGTGTCAATCTGCTCTGCCTCTGCACACCCTCAGCACCAGACAGGGAGGGAGGATGGGGGTTTGAAGGAAGACAACCTCCCTTTAACAGAATGGACAAAAGTACTACTTGCCACCTGCTGGCATCTTTTGAAGGAGCTCAGCATGTTTTCCACCACAGAATTGTCCATCTATTATCGTACACCCATAGAACCTGAAGCACAAACCATGTGAGTGGATCCCACTGCAGTATTGTGCCTTTTGCAGAGCTGGGATGCAGGCATCACCCCACCATTTCCCTGCCCTCTGTAGCTCTTCCTGCCCTGGCAGTCCCAGCAGTGGATGACCTGCTGGACTTTCACGAGGTAGCCACAAAAATGAAACGAAGATTGCAAAAAAGAAATAGCAAACACCTCTCCAGATTTAAGGAGATACTTTACTGTAGTTTTGTAAGAGGATCTCATCTATCTCTTTAATAAGTAAAGAATTTGGGTGACACAGGACCTTCTTGTCTCCAGTGGAGAACATTTTTTTCCCGGGGAACCTGAAGCTCAGTTATTAAAAATGAAAATCTGTCTCAGCCTTTCAACTCTGTTCTTGGAAACACCAGCTGTTAAAAAGGGGAGAGTTAAAAAGGAGCCAAACAGAGGGACCTTTTCCAGATAAAGCTTTCCTGCGATCTTGGTATCAGGACGGCTGCGCTCAGCTGCAGAGAGGAGAAAAGGTGAGCTATGTTGCTTGTTACATATCACAGAAAATGCTGTGTTTGCTCTTCAGAAATGCTGCCTACCTGGAGTGCTGAGCTGCACATTCACAATTAAAACTCAGAGAAAACCCTCTTCCCAAAAGTGCCTGATGCAACTCCCCAGGCTGGTGTGGGAAATGGGTTTTCATGAGAATTAGAGATACTGTGATGAAATGGTGAATGGTTATTTGCAAACATCCATTCAGAAAATTGTAAAGCATCCTGTTCTGCCAAATTGTTTTCAGATTTGTTTTCCACGTTTTGAGATTTGTCAGGAACTTGTTCGTTCTTTTCCCACCCAAACTGTAAAGTCTATCCATTCTAGTTATACTGGCATTTGGAGATGATTTGCCACTGGAGTCACTGGAAAAAGAATAAAGCCCTCCTTTTTATGTTAGTCCTCATAAGTATGCATTAAAATATACTGCATTTACAATGAATACAGTGAAAACAAAAACTCAAGGCAGCAAATGGAAATTTTTCTACAGGAAATGGCATTTTTTTGGCTATATAGCAAATTTAAACTTCGGTGTTTTATAAAAAAGTAGTTTCTAACACAAGGAGAGTATATTAATGTCATTAGCTGAAGACAATAAAGACGAAGATCAAAAATTACTTGAAGAATATTCTCTGAGTGGTGAAACAGGGAACACCATAGACTCACATATGAAAATGGAAGGTCTGAATTTGCAAACAGTGTCCCTAGACAGAGACTGCTCAAAGGTAGGAACCTTGCAATTGGAGAAAAAAAAATTGTATTATTCTATTCTATATTTTGAATGCTTATCTTTCTTTTAATATATTTTAAAATAGGTAACAATATGAAGTACTCAGCAGCTTCTAGCACTAGATCTTCCTTTTGAACTATTGACAGAAATAGGCAACTATGGTTTTATTCTCACTTTTACTTTCTAGCTTCAGTTTTAATTTTATTGCACCTAGGACTTCATGCTCCAGTGTGCTGAACACCCTGAATGGTCCTGTATTGCAACATAAACAGTCAGCAGTAGGGGTCAAGTTTCTCTGCTTTATCTTCATTTACGGGATAGCTGAGCTCTTCTTTCCACCATTTTCTATGCAAATATGAATGATTTTGAGGTCAAACCTCAAGAAATAACACTGAGCATTCACCAAAATAAATGAATTCTCTGCTGGTTCCAGCCAAAGGTCCACATAGCACAACACGCAGTCTCTGGCAGTTCTTTGCCAAAATGTGTGACACGCGTAAATGTGACGTTCCTCTTCTGCACAATGACAACAATACAACAACATCTACAGGATGACAATATCTGTAGGGGGATCATGTGCAATGTACTTTGTTAGGACCTGATACTGCAAGGACTTCTCTGTTTGCTGACCTGTGAGTAGCACTGAGAATAATGAAAAATCTGAGAATCTGGAATCTGTGTACATGCCCCAAGATAGGAACAATCACTGTCATTAGTTTTCAAATAAATGGAAGAAATAGATTTGGGCATTTTTAAAAAATGTAATAAAAGTATCCCTTAGGTATTTTGAAATTGGGATTCCGAAAGAATTTTACACCCAAGCTGATTTGCACTGGCACGGGTTGGTAAGGGTGGTTATGGAGTCTCCAACCTTGGAAATATTCTAAAGCCCTCTGGACATGGTGTAGGTGTAGGTGGCCTTGCCTGAGCTGGGGGGTTGAACCGGGTTATCTCCAGGGGCCCCTTCTACCTCAGCTGTTTTGCAGTTCTGTGATAATTGAGGTCCAAAATCAAATAGTCTCAACCAGGAAGGGAACCCTTGCAGGAAGTGAAGTGTGGTGTCAAGCCCCAAGCTTATACACTACCCAGCTGTGACATTTACCAGCACCATAACTTTTCATGCAGTGAGATAAAGACCTAGTTCTGCCCTGCCCTGAGTATATCTGGTGAGTCCTGAGTATATTCAGTGTTCATTACCAATCACACTCAAAAATGTTCTTGATCTTACCCCTCAGTTTGTCTTTGCAAGGAGTGGATCAGGACTTTAGAGAATGAGGCTGCAACTCTGTAAAGATCAGATACAGATTTTCCTTCAATATAGCCCTTACGAAATCCCAAGAGTGGAGTCAAACATCTGAGGAAGTTTATGCTGCAGGAGTTAGTCCAGAAGGAAAGATGATGAAGAAGAAGAAACTCATAAGAATGACATGGGAAAAAGAAGGGGAGCGTGCACAGGAATACAGAATCAGGAGGAAAAACATGGGCAATAGAAGAAACTCAGAGATATGAGCAAATGCTATTGCTTGGTCTCTTTTTTTTCAAAAAAAGGGAAGAGAAATCTACTTGGGAACTTCCCCCTACATCATTAGCAGGCAGTAGAAATTCTATTCTCTGCAAAACCTCTGTAGAACTGGACAACTGCTTAGAGGAAATGAAATAGTATAGCAAGTGTATTTGAAAAGAGAGGAAGGAAGGAAGGAAGGAAGGAAGGAAGGAAGGAAGGAAGGAAGGAAGGAAGGGAGAGAGAAAGAGAGAGAGAGAGAAAGAGAGAAAGAGAGAGAAAAAGACAAACAGAGAAAAAGAGAAAAAGAGAAAAAGAGAAA
>WEKY01055288.1:99731-191061 GCA_013390045.1 Picathartes gymnocephalus
GTCAGCTGTTCGCGGCGCGCCCGCCGGCGCCGACCGCAGTTTGGCGGTGCGGAGGTGGCGGCGGCTCTTCCCGGGACGCCCCGTCCCCGAGGGACGCCCGTCCCGGTTCTCGGTGAGTGTCCGGGAAGCCCCTTCGCCGGCCGCTCTGAGCCAGGTCACCGGTGAGGGCAGTGCCGAGGCCGGGCGCGATCGTGACAGGGAAGGGGGTTCGCCTCGGGGCAGCCCCGGCCCGGCCGGTCCTGCCCGGAGTCCCGCGCCTGCTGGGGAGCGGGAAGAAAGAGGGAGGGTGCGCGCTAGGAATGAGCTCGGTGGGCACTGAGAAGGCAGCTGGTTCGCTGATGTAGGGGATGGCTGATTCCACAGCCGGCGCTGCCCTCCCGGGCCGCCCCGCCGAGCTCGGGTGTCTCGTCCCACGGCGCTGCCCGGAGGAGCCGCGTTAAACCTCTTGGCCGGGGGCACATCTGCGGGGCTAGAGCCCGGGCGGGGAAGAGTTAAAGGCGGCCGGCGGTGGCGAAGCGAGGCCGGCCAGCTTTGTTTTGGGACGCTGGCACGCACGTGTGCGCTGAGCCCTCCCTCCGCTCCCGACCCGCCGCCTGTCAGCGCGGGCGTGCGGCTGCCCCGGCCCGCGGCTGTGGCTGCTGGCTTGTGGAAGGAAGCGCCGTGGGTAGGGCACCGGAGACGCGGGGGCTGCCCGGGCAGAGACCCGTAGCCCGAGCTGTCCGGTGTTTGTGGCTCCCAGGGTGAGCTGCATTTGGAGGTTGTAGAAGGAGCTCCAGTGAGTTGTAGGACGAGTTATCCCTGGCATTTCTGAAGAGGTCTGCAAAAAGGTCGGACCGTGTGGCAGAAGGTCGAGTTAAAACTTCTTGCTCTTTAAACCCTCTTTTGTTCGGGGTTTGCTCTGTGCCTTTGCTGCACGCAGTTTCTTTGAGGAATGCCCGTGTTCCAGTGAGGCTGACAGATGAGCTCTGGCAAACTTTTCTGCAAAGACAAAATACATTCCCGCCTGCCTCTCTGTCAGGTGACTGTGATCCAGCAGAAGAGCTGGCAAGGAGATCATCCATGCCTACCTCTTGGGGCCCATAACTTCTTTCAGTGTGCTACTTTAAGCCATGGATGAGAATGCTATGAGTGCTCTGCCACTGTTGTCATCCACCAGAGCTGCATCCAGCTGTGGAGCTGGTACCTGTTCTGCTCCGCAGAAACTTCTTTAAGATTTGTGGCTCAGTTGAGTGAACTGCTGAGGTGCAGCAACTTAAAACTGCCCCCAGGCTGGAGCCCTGCACAAAGAGTTGCACTGCTTGGTCCTGTTGTCTCTAGCGTGCTGGTGTCCTGAGTGCTGCTCACCTGGGGGGAGATGGGAGTACCAAGGGCAGTGCTGAACACATCCTTATAAAATTATTATTAATGTCTCCTTCAGGCCTGAAATTCCTCTTGCTAGTCTTCCATTCTGTTAAATGCTTCGCAAACCAGAGCAAAGGAAGAGACATGAAGAGTTGAATTTCACTGACTTGTTTGGAACTGGGTGGAAATCCTGGAGATGGATCTCTTAGGAGTCTGTCTTCCAATTGGGTTAGATGCACAGGTAACAGTAAAGGGACTTGTGGCATTTTTGGTAATACTGCTTCTAATTGCTTTATGTTTGCAAAGAGCTCTGAAATAGTGATTTAGGGTTTATGGGGTTTCTTCCCCTCTACCATCTTTGTTCAGCTTTGTGCTGCAACAGAGCTCAGGAGTGTTTACTGTGGCAACTACAGAAATCCTGCTTTAAACACTGACACCAGCCATGTTTTTCTTTAGTAGTAGGATGAACCATTTCACTAACAGTGCATGTAGGCTTGAGGGTAAGCAGGATAAGGAAGTGACTACGTTGCCAAGTTTGGGACATGTCTAAAGTTGAGCTGAGGGGAGAAATGAGAAGTTGAAAGGAAAGTTGGCCCTCATAGGGAGAAGTAATGGAGAGCTTCACAGAAGTGACTTTGACAACTCTTAAGTTTTGCAGCCACTGGTATTTCTTAAAAATCTGGCCTTGCAGCCTTGTGATTACAAGAGCTTTTCTTCATCAATAAGCAATAGGTGGGAAAAAGTGAATGGGATATGCCATAAAGGTCAAATATGGCAGGCCAAAGCAAAGCCTTTTAAAACATCTTTTCTGTTTCTGTGTGCTGAGGTTGGGGGTTGGCTCTCTACTTGTGAGCAGGTGTGGAATTGGAGCTATGGGTGGACATATCCAAATGTGAACTTTGTCTCTTTCTGGCCCAGCACTTGAGGACTTCCTGCAAAGCCTTGACCTTCACCAAAGGTCACTCACCTCTCCTGTCCATGCAGATGGGCAGCACTGGGAAGCGGGGAAGAGGGAAGGTGTGGTAAAATCCGTTGTGTTTTATTGTTGGAGCAGAAGGCATTCTCTCCTGGACAACATTCTTGTGTCTTAGCTGTTTCCTCAAATGTCCCTTTATTGCAGGAGCAATGGATCGCCCCAGCTACCTGGAAGAGGACTATTCTAGCCTGGATGGGCTGGACGATGACGTGTTTCACTCTGATGACTTTGGACTTGCAGGTCAGCCTGGTGAGATGACTGCAACTGGCTTTTTCACACAGAACCAGTCCTACAGCTGCCTTCTGGGGAGGTTTCAACTATTCCCCCTCACACACTGCTGTGGTCCCGGTATCAGGCATCCTGAGCAGCAGGACAAGGCAACTCAAACACTCAGCCCATCCTCTTCCAGTCAGGATGTTATGTTGCCTTGTGGAGTCACTGAAGAGCCACGGAGACTCTTCTATGGTAAGAGCACTCCAGTGTCACTAGCTTTGCAGCAAAGAAACTGTCCCTTTAGCACTTCCCCAGTCAAGCAAGATCTCTTTCATTAGGGCATTTTATTAAAGGACTGAAATTATTTTGCTTTAGTCCTACTCCCTCAAGAAAGACAATATGTATTTTCTTCCCCTTGCTTGTCCACTGCAGGAACCAGACACTTGCTCATTGCTTCTGCTGTCTTTGATATTCCCTCTCTCTCTTTTTGGCTTTATTCTATCACATTTGATTTTACTGCTAGATGCTTAAATGTTCACTGTACTTCATATCCTAAAATTTACCTACATTTTTAAACTACCAGTGGTCTGTCTCATCCACATAAGAAGTGGAGAGAAGATGCAAAAAGTTACAGCTTTTAGGTTCTTCACTGGAGTTAAAGTTTCTGAATAAGTAGCATGTCCATCCAGTATCTTACTAGTAACTGATGGGTCACCACTCAGCTTTCTATATCCAATTCAGCTTTAATTCAAGTCACTAAAATCTCTAAATGCCAGAAAAGTGAGAAAAGACTGACAGAAAAGATACTGCTACCTTTAAGGGGAGAGAACTTGAGGCAGAGATCCTGTAAAACTGCAAAACTGTCATTTAAAAAATCCCCGAACCACAGCACTTGGCTGAACTGTAAACAGGCAAAAGGAATCAATTTTAAGATCCTGCCGCTCATTTGACTATGGGAGTCAACACAATGCTCTGTTTAATCAATGTAAATTTATTTGAAAGCTGGGCAAATGTTTTACTGCACTGTGTTGCAGTACACAGTCATTGTTTGGCCTTCAGGAACTAGACTTTAAAAGTCAAAAATTTCGCATTATGTGCAGCTCTTTCCTCCATGAAGTGTACTGAGTAGAAGAGCTAATCTTTGCACTGGAACAATGACTCTTGTGATCTATTTTGTAGGGAGTGCTGGTTACCGTTTACATGTCCCTCCAGCTGGCTTCGTGCTGGATCCGCACCTCCAAGAGGAACCTCAGGAAGGTCAGCGGGAAGCACGTGCTGAGGTGCAGATTGCACGGAAGTTGCAGTGCATTGCTGACCAGTTCCACCGGCTCCACATACAGAGGGTAGGGTGTCTCTGGAGGGGAAGGTGGGGGTTTACCTGTCCAAGAGTGCTACTCTGAAGACTGGCTCCAGGCATCAGCTGAGTGAGCTGTTGTTTAAGACAGCAGATTGCCAACAGCGATAAAATGGCAGGAGTATCCTGATGGATTTTGCTTATGGTAGATTGCTTGCTCTTCCTAAAGATTGGCAGCTGGAGGGAAGAGAATGTGAGGGATTGCATTTACTGCCTGGGAAGGGAGCTCTTCTGTGTTAGCTGCTGCTATTCCAGTTCTTCTAGTTTATCAGCAGTGGGGTTTGAGGCTTTACCCAGGGATCTTCCTCTTGCTTTTTATTACAGTTTTTAGTCTTTTCCATTCTCCTCACCACCCTCACCTTCTCTTCTGTGGAACATGTAGCCATCATGTAGTGGCTTATGTCAGTTCCTCGTCTTGGAGATAACAAGCCTGGAGTCTGTTCTGACACTCCTTGTTGTCTAACGGTAGTTCTGTGTAATGTTGTAAAGAATATCATACTAGACTTGCTAGCAGCTACTAGTCAGACAGTCCTAGCTAGTGTCTCAGACTTGTGACTAACTTCCTCACAACAAAAGACAGCTGTAAGATGCCATCAGGTCTGAAAACCACACTCCAGATTCTTGATTTTGTTTTCTTAAAAAAAACCAACCAAAAACCAAACACTGCTGTTCAAAGAAACAAAATAACCATCACCCCCAGAACCCTTGATTCTTTCTTCCTTGCTCTCCTTCCCTTTTGAGTAGAGATAAAATGGAAATCTGAGCCCATTCAGAGGTGGCAGAGGCTTGGAGTAGGCAGCAGTTTGCCACTTCTATGCAACCCCAACATGGAGGGTGTGTATCTGCTTGTATATGAAGAAATTTTTCTGACTTCAGAAAGGGACAGAAAGTTGATCTTACTCCAAGTGAGTTTGTCCTCTTTTAACTGTGGGATCGTTTGCAGCCCTTCTCAAAGGTAAGTAAGGATCTCTGTTCGGGTCAGAGAGTGTGGCTTGTGGCTGGGCAAAGGCTTGGTCCTTTGTGTCATCTGAGAGATGCGGAAATTCTGAGACTCCTCATCTCCTTATAGGTGGAGGATTAAAGAAGGAAAAGGAAGATTACCCTGTAGAAATGTAGATGGGGCTATGAATGTCATTTAGCAAACTGCAGGAATAAGGAGCTACCACGAGATTTTTAACGTGTTGTTTGTGGTTGAATGGGGATTTCCCCCGTGGCGCCTTTTCGCCAGCGTTAGCTGCAGGCCCCGCTCTCTCGCCAGGCTGTCTCACAGGAAGGGGAAGGTTTAACCAACTTGGCAGAGGAGCCCTGCACTGAACTGGTGGAACTGGTTGTAACTTGACCCCTTTCATCTCGGGGGAGTGTCCCTATCTGATGCCCGTGCCGTGGAAACGCGTCCAGGAGCGCCCACCCGCCCCGGCCCCNGCGGCCAGCCCGGCGTGTGGAGCCGTAGTAAACAAAGGCGTCCGGCTGCGCTGGGCGGCGCGGCCCGGCCCGGCCCCCGGGGCCCGCCAGAGGAGGGGCTCCGCGCTCTTTGTTTGAACTGGAACAGCAACAAGTTGTAAAGGGGACGGGAGCGGGGGCCTTCAGCCATTTAGATTTGAAAACAAAACAGGGGAAAAAAATACCAAAAACATAACCAACTCGAAAACTTAACCCGAGGACAGAGTAGTTCAGCCAGTGGTTATCCACAGCCTGACCCTGGGATAGGCCTTGGCATTTGGGTCTGCTAAGGGATTCTTTCTTGTTTGTCAGGGAAACTGAGTATTGAGCCACATATTGGTGTCCAAAGCAGTGTTCCATGTGGAGTGTTGTCATGCCCAATCCCTTCCCTCCCAGCCCTCAAGGAGGATTTCCTCTGGCTTTTGGCATGAATCCCCCATGGAGAACCCCTCTTGTCCTATGTCACTCTGCCCAGCCTGTTGCTGAAGAAGCAGGCTGTCTTCCCCTGGAGACACGTGAGCAGTTCACAGTGTGCTGTGGTTTGGAAGGGGCAGTCTCTGAGACGTGGAAAACTGGGCTGTCGTTTATCTTGCTGTGAAACTAATCTCTGATTTGGAAACCCCATTCCAGCTTGTCTCAAACATTTGGTCAAAACCAACTTTCCAGAGTGGTGTCTTGAATCAGATTTAGAATACCACAAAGTTAGTCACACCAGTGTGGTCTTGTGAAGTCCTAAGAGAGAGCAAACTTGGTTTTCAACAAGCCGTGCCTGTTTTTGGAGCCTACAAAACATTTATCTGTGAACCTGTGAAAAGAAAATGTGTGTGCCGTTTCAGTGGAAGTTAGGAAAGGCTTTTAGCATTGGAATGGTGCATCCAGCTAGCTCAAGAGCTGCCTTCTTATGGCTCTTGAGTTCTGTGAGACTCCCCAGCAGTTCAGGTATGGCCCCCATTCTGCTGCTGCAGCAGCAAGGCTGTGTTGACACAAAGGGTGCTGGTTAATGTACATCCCTGGCTGAGAGAGAAACTGAGCAGGCAGTTGCTGCTGAGGCTGACATCACTGAGTTGTCATTGGACCCCGCTGCATGCATGGTCTAACCCCATCCCACATTGGGAACCCTGGAGAGTCACTGTTATCTCTTCTCTGGGCTTCTGGAGCTAAATGATATTTATTCTGTGGTTCTTGGCTATACAAAAGATTTTTGGGTATGCATCTAGTAAGAATAAGAAAATTGGCTGCACCTATGCTTGCTTTTGGCATGAACACCACTTTCAGGGTTTCATTTCCTATTAATATGTTAAACAGAAAACAGTAATTTAAAACCTGGCTGTTTCATCCTTAGAACAGTGCTAGAGCAATAACACAGCATTCCCTAGAACTCTGTGTATTTCATCTCCTTAAGGTGCTGAATTTCTTGTAAGAAGGACTTGAGCAACACTCTAAGTAGCAGAGCCTGCTACAGGTTGATCTAGATTGCAAGGGCTCTGCAGAATGACATGTGAGACCCATCTATGTTTTCTTGAGTTCTTTACTGTCTCTTACATGATTGATGCTGTGTAGTTTCTGGCAAACTTCCCTCTGTTTTATTTTTCTCACGCTGCCCCTGGAAAACAAAGGTAGAGCCTAGCCATGCTTTCTGCAAGAGAAGCCAGTACCTGCTACCTCCTCCTTGGTTTGAAGCAGGTGTGCCTTTGCCATGGAATCTGTGAACTGCTGCTATAGCCCAGCCTGTGGCTGAGCTTCAAGAGCTTGCTCTGAGGTTATGGAGAACAGAGCTGAGCTTAGGGGATCTGCTGGTTGGTTGGCTGGGATGTGCTTCCCATACCCCACATGTCCAGGCTGTGGCAACAAGTGCTTGGGCTCTGCTTCAGGTTCTGAGTGCACTTGGGTTTCCTTGCCTTGAGGAGGGGCTTTGACCTGTGCTGAATGGAGAGTGTATTTCATGACATGACGGGTTGCGAGATGGGATGTGAGTACACAACCAGGGATGGCGGCAGCAGCAGCAGCGTAAAGCCGCCCCAGAGGAGCACAGGGTGATACAGGGCTGAGGTGGATGACACTGTGTATCAGTATCACACCCCCTTCAGTTTGATGGGCTCCAATGAGACACTGGAACGCTATAGCTTTTTCCAAATAAAATAACTCTTTTAAAGCAGGCTGCAGCTTTGAGGGGACTGCTTTTATTGCATCTCTTGTTCATGGAGATAAAATCACTTCACAGGGGATAAAATTGTCTCTTTAAGAGCCAAGGAGTGGTAGCCTTGAACAGTTCTGGGCTCAGGTCCAAGCAGAGCCACTGACTTGCTGTATGACCTCAGACAAGTCTCTTGACCTCCTCGTGCTTCAGTCAACCCATCTGGAAAGCTCAGTTTAAAAAAAGCTGAGCCTCAATGAGAACCAGATGCTGAATCAGAGCTGAGCTTTCTTGAGTAAATAAGTGCATTACAAACAACAACAGAGTCCCTTTCCAACACATCAGGAATCCTGCAGTTGATTTAGATATGCTGACCATGCTCAAAAAGCCTCTGTGGATCTAGCTATAGAAAACTTCATTTCTCTAAACTCCCCAGCTAGTTCAGCAAGTAAGTCTTACCATCGCTGCAACAGGGTTCAGCAGCCCATGGAACACAAATGCCTGCATCCACAGTGGCTGTGAGCAGGCAGCTAGGCATGTACCTGTTTGCCTTAAGCTAATGACACTGAAAATGTCCAGGAGGAAATGTTATTTTCCTTTGAAAGTGAAACGTGTTATGTTTTGCATACTTTTTCCTCTCTGTCTCTCATGAGGGTTATCAAGGCCTCCTCTGAGACACTTCTACTTATGCAACAGGGAGCCTGCATTGCTTGTCAGAAACTGATCAATGTGAGAGAATGGGTGCACAGTGCTACATGTGCATCATTTATCCCAAACCCCATCAGACTTTTTCATTATTAAGGACATCCAGGACATTTTTAACAGTTGCTCTTTTTACACTGAAATTGTTAGCAGGAATCTGTTCCTTATGATGACCTTATATTTTAGGAAAAATGTTTAGAAAAGCTCCCTACTAATGTAACGCAGAGACTCAGACTGTTCTGTAGCACCAGCAGCTCCATACTTCACTTGTACCCTACAGTCTCTTTGAGACTTGGGGTACATGTTTTTGTTCACCTCTTCAGCTCTGCTTTCTGCCCATCAGGACAGGACTCGAATCTCCAGCTGAGGATGCACAAGCATGGTGAGGGAGAGGACTCCTGAAGTGAGTGAGGCCAGTTTAAAGGGCAGGGGGTAGGGTGGGAGTGAGTTTGGGAAGACTGAGATGTAAAACAAGGCCATGGAACTGGAATCCTTGGCTTGAGGAAAGGAGGGGGCCATTCTTATGGTCAGTGGAGTCAGAAATTTTATATGAGGAAGTGGAGACAGATTTTTTGCTTAATGTTACTAAATTTTCTTTCTTTTTTTTTTTTTCTTTTTTTTTCATTTTGACAAATTACAATGAAGGAAGAGGTGGGCTTGGAAGTGTACCTTCCCTATGCATACAAATGACACAACAACCTGCTGCCCCTTGCCTAGCACCTGTTTTGAAATCCTGCTGCCTGTGGAGCTGATTACTTGACATTTAGGTTAACAGAAACTTGCTGGACCATTTCACATCTAATCTGAAATGGTATTCTTTGGTATGTTAAGAAACTGAGAACAAGAACATAATTATGCCACTGTATAAATCCATGTTTCTACCATATCTTGAATGTTACATGAAATTCTGATTTTCTTCATCCAAAAATGATGCAGCAGAACTGGAAAAGGTTCAGAGAAGGGCAAGAAGGACAACAGAACTTCCATATGAAAAAATGGGCTAGGACTGCTAAGCCTAAAAAAAGATACAAACCAAGAGGGAAGCAATATTAAGCAGAAATCAGAAGTGACATGAAGGAGATGAATAGACCAATTTATCCCAGTACAAGAACTAGGCAAAATCAAGTCAAACTAGTGGCAGCCAGCTCAAAGTAAATGAGATCATTTTTCATGCAACAGGTGAAAGCTGTGGAGCTCCTTGTCAAGGCATATTGTGCATCCCAGTGCTTTATCTGGGTTCAAGGGGAATTGAGACAAGTTTATGGCCATTGAAGCAGACATTAAATAAACAGAAACCAGATCTGATTCAGGAAGTCCTAAGCTCAGACTAGTTAGATGCTGAAAGAAAGTACTAGTGGAAGCTATGACATGTACTTGCCCTCAGCTTTTCCTCAGGCAGCCATGTAAGGCTGCTGCTGGAGGCTGGGCTATACAAACTCTTGATGCAAGTAATACACAATCATTGTATATCAGTTTAATAAAAACCACAAAACTTCTACATCATCCTAATCTAGCCTCCTCTGTGCTTTCAGCTGACAAAAGATTTAAATATATTACGTGTATGTTCCTGCTTAAAATAGGGGATAATGTTAAAAAGCAAAACTTCCTGCCTAGCTCTGGTAGAGGAAGTGGGCAGAGGATAAGGGAGCTGGGTGGCAGGAGAGCAGTCCAAGCTCTGTGCAACTGGGTCCATAAATCCGTCACCCCACCAGACACAGGGCTGTCTTGAGGCAGTGGGGCCACAACCTCAAAAGACCAAGATTGCCCACAATAAAGAGCACAAAACAGTTCTTTGAGACAGTACAGTGAATTGTTCTGCAGTATTCCTACCATCAATATTCAGTGCTGCTGTGTCTCCTGTACAACCCCTTCAGTCTCTGCAGGTTCTTCTAGATTTCCTCAGCTCTTGCAGGACTGTGACAGTGGTAACATGCTTTCTGCTTGTAGCAGTGTGACAGCTGAAAAATTATTTTTTAATTAAGAAATAATTGTGGTAATACCCCACTTCTTTTTATTGTGGGAGAGTAGAATATGCAGGTTATAACTTGACTGAGATCATGCAAGGATTGCTGATAGGAGCTCAGTTGTTTTGCCTCCAGTCCTCTGCCTAGGCTGGTTGATCTTATTAAGATAGTGCCATCTCCGAGGGGGATGATGAGATGTTTGCACTGATTATTTATGGTGAGGAGTGTACATGTTTATATTTTACTCAACTAAATTTTATGGTGGAAAGGCAGGAAAGCAAGTGCCCAAATGCAGAGTTCTCATTTGTTTCAAGCCACTGAGGAGGCCTCAGCCTCATCCTCCTGCCAGCCTTTTATAGTCTCTGTTTGGATGTTTGTTTGTTTGTTTCTCCTCAGTAGCTGCCTCGCCAATTGAAAAGGAGTCCTTCCGAGGACCGGACCAGGGCAGAAAAAATAGTGATCCAAAAACAAGCAGTGAGGCAACTCCTGTTAACCCCAGTTAGGTTTTCCCTGATGGGAGGGAGACCTGAGGGGCTGCTGGCAATGGGGCTGGAGCCCCCCGAGGGCCAGCGGAGCCGGCCGGCGGGCGAGGAGGAGCGGGCGGTGCGTGCGAGGGCCCGGCCGGGCCGTGTTTGCGCTCGGCGGCTGTGTTTATATCGCTCGCTAAATTTAGCCTGTGACTCATCGGCGCTGCTGACGAGAGTTCGCGCTGCCCGCAGGCTCCAGCCCTGCACCTGCCCTCCCGCCGCCTCCCCGCGCAGCCGGGCGGCCCCGCGCCCTCTCCTTCCCCCCCGCGCCAGGATATTTTTCCTGTAAAAACTTCTAAAGTGTTATTTTAAGTAAACCCCGAGGCAGACTTTAATCACTAGGGGGGGTCTCCGCAGCACTGAGCAGTTTTGGGAGCACCTCCCTTCTGGTGGTGAAGGAACGGATGCCAAACACAGGTCAGCGGGTCCCGCGGCCCGGGCAGGGCAGGCAGGGAACACCGGGAGCTGTTGAACAGCTCTGCCCCATCACACGCAGGTTCAGTCAATAAACCCTTAAAAGGGTCAAAAACTCTTGCAGCTGCCGGCCGTGGCTGGGCGGTGTGGGGTGTCCCCTCCTGGGCATCTCTTCCAGCACCCTCACACACACATATACCCTGAGCATGGGGGCGAACCGTGCCGGACCCCGTGTCCCAGGTACAGAGTGGTTTCAGGTGCGGCCCTGTGGAAATGCAGGATCTTTATTTAGCGTATTTGTGGAAAATAAGCCAGCGTGCCCCCCGGGATGGGGAAGGAGGGGAAGGCCGGGGGCCTGGGAACGCCGTGGCCGGTGATTGCCCTTCCCAGGTTGCCGTCAGCTGGCTGTTGCCATGGCGGCTGTCTGCTTCCCCTTCCTGCCCGCGCTGCAGAGGAAGGCGCGAGTGGCTGCGTGTTTGTTTTTGAACGACGAGAAAGCTGAGAAAGGGCTCACCTGCGCAGCTGCGCCGCCAGCAAGTTTTGGACACAGCTGTCGCTGTTTGATGCTCACACCCAGCGCCTCACTCCGTGACCTCTGCCCTGCTTGGGCTGGGCAGCCCATACATGGGTTTGGGGGGCGTCACCCGCACCCTGCATCCCTTCTGCTCTGCCCAGTACTGCCTGTCCTCTCTCTGTAAACACACGTGTTGCTGATCTTGTCGCAAAGCGTGATGGAGGCTCACAAGAAAGGAAGCAGTACTTGAGATGACGCCTCCTTCTACCACAAGTTTAGCCCCATGTAAGAATCATTGCAGCACAGAAGGATGGAGTTTCCCGAGGAAGGTCTCTCATCTTCTTTGTCATGTCACCATGAGAAACTGTGTGGCTGAGCTCCTCTTTCATTTTTTTCCTCTGTTACTGCCACCTGTTTTTCTCTGCTGGTTCTACACATGCATCATTAGGAATCACAGCTGGAAAGATTTGTATTTGACTTCCAATGGCCTGCATTTCTCTCTCCAGTAGGGGACACCTTCTGTAACCTCTGTTGCCTTGGGGACTGTGACTTTCTAGTCTTTCTAAGTTAAAGCATATTTTGTGGTAGCACAATATGCCTCCAGCCACCTGGCAGCCAAAACAGCCTTCAGCGTTGAGTCAGCAAGTGCTCCCAGTGTGCAAGTATTTTTGTATGTAGTGACCAATAAAATCCCAACTTGTTGCTAATACTAGTATTAGTCATTAAAAGAAGAATAATGTTTTTATGTACACATTTGCCATTATTCTTCTTTTGCTCTAACAGCACCATTTAGGGCCATATTAATCCTTCTGGTTAAGATGGGATCAGAATATGACCCTTAATGATCTGTAAGCTATGAAGCAAAGTCAGAAGCTGCCCATGAGATGAAGTGGGTAGACAGAGTGTACCAGACAGAGCCACATAAAATGTGTATATCCCAAGCATATTTACTTTTTTACACAGGGATGTTAATGACACATGTATATCAAGTGTAAAAATTAGTCTTATTAATCTGTTAAACATTTATGCTCATGGGTTCAAGGAGCTGTGTCAGAGGGACAGCGTTTTCTTTGAAGCGCATCACCTGTCCTGATCTTCCCTTTGATCGCTCTGTGCAAGGGTTTGGTAGGAGTAAAAAAGGTTTTGATGTCTGGGGTGCTATTTGCCAGATATGTATCTGTATGCTTACAGTGTGAAACATGTATTAGGAATTAATTATGGGGAAGGAATAAGTGTCGAGTCAGTCATGTTCCTCTTTCATTTGCTTCCAGTAAAAGTCTTGCATGGTTTTTTTGTGTTTGTTTACAAGTAGTCTGGCTTTTGGTTCAGCACAGTTCATGGAAGAGGCTTCACTAATTTACTATTGCTGCAGAGGACACTTTTCCTGTAAAATGGCCTTTCCTTGTGACTCATTGAAGCATTCATGCTAGCGCTTCAGACAGACAGGCTCTTAAGGATATCCCCTCTAAAAAGCAGCAGCTGCAATAGGAAATGGTTTTATGTGTTTCCAGCTTTGTGTCGACTTACTGTATTCACAAGTCTACTCTTCTTTCGTTACCGTTAGTATAGAGGGCAAAAGGGGCTTCTTTCCGTCTTGGGAAAAGAGCCTCAAAAGGGTTATTTTATTGCTCCCACATGGAGGTGGCAAAGCGTTCATCCCTGGTATTTTTGTGCAGTAATGACTCTGAGGATTGAATTATTTTGATAAAGGACAAATTGGACTGGTGAAGATTAGGGAAATTATACACCAGTGTTGCAATAGTTATGAATCTTAGAAAAATGTCTCAAAATATATCACATCTAAAAAAAAAAATATATATCAGATTAATGGAGTCACTCTTCTGGGTTTTCTGTCCTTCTTGACAGCTAAATTATACTACACCAAAAACCCCTCAATCTTGAAATATTTGAGAATTTTGGTCTTGGCTGAGGCATATCTGGGAAAAAAAGAGAAACTTGTGAAAAAGACATTTTTTTGTTCTTTTCCATAAATTGTAACTGCAAATAATATCTGCCATTCCTGTTCTGTGGCTCTTGTCCCATGCTGAACTAGTACCACAGAAAGCAGATCAGCCCAGAAGGGAAGCTATAACTCCAAACCCTATTAGCTAGGCTTGCTAAGGGAAGCAGGTAGTCCCAGTTTGCTCCTCTTCACAGGTCATCATCTTTTGTTATCCTGGCACAAGGATCAGTTTGATTACACGATGCCATGGATCAGATTGATTAGGATGACCTGTTCAACAGTAAGGGCAACTTCTTTATCAGATTAGTTCTGGCTTTGATCATTGTGCTGCTCTTAGTTCACTTGCCAGCACTGCTGTGGGGAGAGGACAGTGTGAGTGGGCTGCTCCAGTATGTGGGTCAGTGAAGGTGTGTGTGGGACCACACCACCATGGAAGAAAATGCTGCCTGAATACAGACCTAGGGAAATACAAGCAAGCCCTAGGTCTAGGAATAAAACCTGGAAAGCTGCCCTCAACCCAGTGCTCTATTTTTTCACTTCGAAAGAAAATGGTGTCAACATTCTTAAAAAAGTTATTTGAGATGTTATGTTTCTTATAAGCAGGGGGAACCAAGGGTAAAATATTTCCTATTCTGCTCTTGTATAGAAATCTCTTTGAGTGTATTAGGCAAATACGGGAAATAGTTTTAATTGGAAAAGGACAAAAATGCTGTACCAAAAAGTGACTTCAAGAGGCAGTGAAATAAACATGATAGAATATAAACTAAGATATGTATTAGAGTTTTTCTCAGTATTTACCTTATCACATCCCACTGATTCTCTTGCAGGCCTGTAACCCATCATAAAGTACAGCTCTAAAACTCTTATTTACCAAATAAAACCAAAACTCAATACTTTTCTCAAAAAGTTCCCCCCTTTAAGAAAAAAAAAAGAGGCATATGAGCTCAGTCCTTCCACTGTTTTTTTCAGAACATGGCCACCTTTACCTATCACTGGAAAGAGCAGGTAATCCTTTTCTCCTGTGGTGAGGTATAAAACTTGAGGAGACAGAATAATTAGAAACCAGTTATTGTATGAGAAACACAAAGCAGCCTCCTGCATGAAGAAGGACATTAATAAGGGGGTTCTTACATGTGTTTATCCTCCCAATAGTGTGAAATAGCAAAACTGCACATGCCAGGTCAGCACTCCTCTTGTGTGCCCCCAAATTAACCCACTTTATAAAATTCCATGAGAGTTTCCATTAGAGAGGGTCCACTAGTGAAGCTGAGATGTATTTCAAGCTTAGGATTTCTGTACCAATTTTTAAACATCCTTTTGCATTTCCCTTACTAAGTATCTATAAGAAAATTTCATACCCCCTTGACTACCAATGGAATAAAATAATCTAACAAAGCAGATTGTCTTCAGAGCATCTGCAGTATGTTTGTCCCCTGTGCTCTCCTAGCAGAGTTCCTTGCTCGTGGAAACTGCAGAAGATGACTTTGTTCTTGCATGCCACTTCATTGATGTCTTACCCAAAGATCTCTCTTTAATGAATCTGCCTAAGCTGTAATAGCTTGATAAAAACATGGTATCTAGATGTCACGGGGACATTGTGGTTCCCTGTGCACGATTGAGCAGTTGTAGGAGTGTGGAGGAGGGTGAGAAGAATCTCTCGAGTTTGGTGAGCAAGTGCAAACCTGGTCAAACTGGGATGCGAGTAACAAAACAAAAACCATCTTGCTTTTTGAGACCAAATTAGTGTTTTTTTAACCCAGCACTATAGGTCAGTTTATAAAAGATTGTTTTCACCTGTAAACCTAGCAATGCCTATGCAATCAGTAAGGACTGAACCCAGGACTAGTTACTCTGAAATAAATAATAGCAGGCTCTAGAGCCACTGCCTACAGGTTATGCTACAAACACAGTGGTCTTGAAATATGTGGTGGGATCTGTGTGAACTCTTCCAAATCCATTTCTTTGTCTTGTTAAGTCTTGAGGGCAAGAATAATGACCCACTGCTAAGATGCAAGATGAACACAGGTTTGCTGGAAGCCTGTTTTGTGATTCAAATGGCACAGATCTACTCACACTGGAATACTAAAATGGCAATCTGGGAGACCTTTGAAGAGCTGTCTATTGACTCATCTCCTATACTCCAGTTGCAACTCTCTTATTTGAGTTTATGTAAAAAATGCCTTGCAACTGTGTTGTTCTGCCCTGTTGGGCTAATCTGAGTTGAAACATCTTGTTCATATAATGTGCTTCAGTGCTCTTTTATGAACTCCTGTGTACTGAGACAAAGTCGTTGGAAGCCAGTCTTCTGTTTCCTCGTCTGCTGGGGATTGGGGAGGGAGGCAGGGTGTGGAGATTTGGGCTGGTTTGTTTTGTTTTCCAGAAATGATCATGCCTGCTTAGCAAATATGGAATTGTGGATGAGAAAATGAAGACTGACTTCTAATAGAGGGTCAGTTACTGAAGTGAAATAGTATCCCAGACTGGGCAATGTAAAGAGAAACCCACCTGTTTGTATGAGATGCCATTAAAGTGCAGGAAGGTGGGGGTATAATCGGAGCCACTTTTGCAGGGGTGATTACATATAACAAAAGGAGGAACAGCGTCCCTGTCCCAAAGCTACATTATGTAGTCTGATGTCCCCCTGAAACTCAACTCCTATGTTCCTTCCTTGACAATGGGACCTGAAATAACCTCTTGGTTTTGGTTTTTTGTATGTTTTCAAGTGTGTTCTTGCTTAAGGTTTAATTGGCTCCAGTCAGTAGGAAAGGGCTCCAAGGCTGATTATTTATGGCTTACTGTCAAAAGTGGCTATAAAAAGGGCAGTATTATCTTGGAGATGCTGGGAAGGAAAATGTGGTGGGGGGAGGGTGGGGGAGTGTGTGTGTGCACGAATGTGTTTTCTTGTACTAGATGAAATCAGAGTTTTGCTGTCTCAGCAGTGTGGTTTAAATTGAAGATTAACCCTTTGACCTTCACGGTGTCAAATCACTTACAGATGGATCACCAGTTATATTTTTTTTCTTTTTTTTTTTACTTTCAGGGTGAAGGGGGGCTTTTTTTTTTTTAAAAAAAAAGGTTGTTTGTTCATGCAGCTGGGGCTTTTGAAAGGCTCAGAAGCCAATCTGATTAAAAACAGCACTTGGCTAAACTCTGCGAAATCCTACAAGCAAAAAAAAAAGTTTAATCCTCTTGTGCACAATGCATAAAGGGTCTGCTCTTTTCTTTTTGTAATGTTAGAGCTACAATTATTTCTGGAGAACTTATCATTTCCCTCTCTCCCCTCATCCCTTGCTGCACCCCCTTGTTATGCTGATGGGATTAAAGTGTCTGCTCTTGAAAAGTGTAACTGAGTTGTTATTGGAAAAGAGAAGTGGTATGTTGCAATTTTAGAAATATAAATAACCTTGCTTTAACTGTTCTTCTCTACAGCATCAGCAGAACAGAAATCAAGTGTGGTGGCAGCTTTTTCTCTTCCTACACAACTTGGCCTTAAACACGGAGGTGAACAGGAACCACACTGGGCAGAGGTGAGCTTCGCCCGCCTGTTTCAGGCCACATCCAGTCTGCAGGGAGCACTGAACAAACACTGGTTCGGGGGCGAGACATTGCACACCGCCGGCCGGATGTGAGGACTCTGACTTTCTGATACTCGTCTTCAAGTCTGGGTGTTTTTATGGACTCTTCTTTGCTGCTGCCTGCCTTATGAGGCAGGGAGCTCTTGTCCAACACTGTTGAAGGAAAGCCAGAATGTGGGTGTGTTTGGTAAGGCTTGCTGCTGGTTCCCCGCACCAGTGACCTCTGTGCAAGGGAGGCAGGTATTAGACTGATGGCTTCCTCTGCCCTGTGTAGTAGTGGATGCTAAGAGTGCAGGAGTGTCATTTTGGCTGCTAGTTAAAAATAATGCCTGGGATTGATGACTAAACATACTCTGGGTATCTTCCAGAGCAGAGATGCTCAATTCCTCCACATTTTTAGCAATGAAAAACATTCAAGTAGCTTAGATCCATTAGGTTACTTGTTTTATTCATTGGTTACTGTTTATTTCATTGCACCCTGTGTGAGAGAAAATCACAAAGATATCGGACCTCTTCAGCCATTCCATTGGCCAGCATTTGCAGCTCCCTCAGAAGTTGTTCTTTGTCATTGCCACCCATAAAAGAATCAAAAATCAGTAGAACAGTCTAAAAAAGAAATCTTGGGGTTGCTGGTGGCTGTTAGCTTCAGCCACTGCCTGTTTTCAAAAGTTCAGTGTTCTCAGTGCCCGTGAGCCAGCAGGAAGCCAAAACAGATGGAATATGGCACAAGTGTCATTCTTCTACAATGCTAATGTATATGTTTTTAGTAGTTTTATGATGTTTATTTTGTTTTGGTTTTCTTTTCCTCTTACTATAATGTGGTTGGTCAGGAAGGCTTAGATCCCAGGCATCCGATAATTTTGCTTCAGGATTTGACAGGGAAATTAATTAGCAGCTAGTCTGATATGTACACTGTACAAGCAGTCTGTCCATTATTCTGGTGTGTAGTGTTCGGAGGCTGCTGTAAGCATATACTGACTAGCAGCAGTAATGTTATTTCAAGGGAGATCTTCTATCAGTTCCCAGTTTGTATGCACTCAGAGGTTTGTCCGTATGGCTGACACTATTGGACCAGCACAGGGAAACTACCCTACCAAAAGGAAGTAGCCTTAGCTATTGATGGCTACTTCTCTGTAGCCTTAAATATACTTAGTTCACAAACCCAGTGACAACTAGGGTAAAACATGAACAGAGAAGCAATACAGACCTTATTATTTTTTCTGAAAACGTCCATATTGCCACTGCACCTTGTTGTAGGTCTCAAATGATACAAACAGCATGAGAAAAAGCTGTCCAGAGAATTGCTCTTAAGTTGTGTTAGAAACGTCAGCTGCAGGTGTTGAAAAATTCTTCTGCTCTTGGTCCACTCTGAAAAATAAACATTCCTATACGGAAGCGTAGTTTACTTGCACATATGCTTTCCTTCTCTACCCCTCTTTGCATATTTGTCTCTAATTCCTGCTTTCTCTGGCATTTGTGTAATCTCATCATTGCACTGTAGCGTCTGGTAACAGTTTGCTGAGCAGAGTTAAATTTGAACCTTCTTGCTTTCTCCCAGCCCCATTTTCTTTGATTTTCATCCTGCTCTACTGTGGCAAAATGTACATTAGCTCCCTGAAAGAGGTCCCCAAGCCTTTTTCACCCTCATATATTCACAGTCACTCTCTTTAAAGAGAACAGGAGAGTTTATGTGAGAAAAGCTTTTTTTTTTTCCTCCTTTTGTGTTATTTTTCTAGCTAGAGCTAGAGTAATATGTTTGTCCATGATGGTTAATAATTCATATAAATGAATCTCAAGTAATATTTTTGGGGGTTGGTTTTATGGAGAGGGAGGGTGGGGTATTTTTTTTTAGGAGGGAGGATTGTTTTTGGTTTTGTGTTGGTTCTTTAAGCATGTGCACTACAGAGTTACCCAGAGTGATCTAAGTGATAGCTGTTGCTGACTGTGCTGCACCAGGATGGAAGCTGCTCTCTGCCCATGCTGCCAGAGATGAGGCTTTCCATACTTTGCTTTACACAGTCTGCTTGATGTAAATGCTGGTTATTGGAGAAAGAGGACTTAAATGGCGGGGAAAGCCTGGGGTGTAGTGCAAGCACAGACTGAACTGGGAACCCCTGAGAAGACAAAATGTTAAGGAGAAGACTCTTAAATAAGAAGCTTTTTAAGAGGCAGAAGTGGAAGTGCAGAGGCTCAGGAAGCAATGCAGCCATGATGCCTCCCTGTGTGGCGTGCCCTTGGATGTGATGCTTGCATTTCCCTCTGCTTGTCAGGACCCTTTTATCAGGAACAGTCAATGCTACATCATAGCAGCCCTGCAAACTACGAAAAATTCAGCAACTGCTTCTGACATTGAAAAACCATTGTGAGCTTTCCCCTTCCCCTCTGCCTTGACTTGAGGGCCAAACAGGCCAATGAGGCCTGTCCTCTGGATGCATAAGCTGGAAAGATAAGTCTGGTACTGGCACTTTTTACTGTTGAGAGCTGACCAGTTTATCTAGAACAAGACTCCTCTTAACATGGAGAAACAAGTATCTGAAATGGTTCCTCAGTCAGGCTGCTGGCCTCAATAAAGTGATTTGGCTCAGGGAAAGACACATCTTTGCCAGTCCATATTTCCCACTGCAACAACAGACTTATCAAAATTGGTCATGCCAGGGTCTCAAAATCTCCTTGAGCAACAATACTTCATTGGAGACATAGAGCTAATGCTAGACAAAGGCTGACTTCCTGCATTATACATGTTGGTTACTGGTGCCAGAGATTTACAACCACTGATAATATATTTTAATTATATTCCATATCTGCATATCTCAGAGAAAGGAAATATGCTCTGTCAACCCAAAAGTCTTACTTTGCTTCATGTAGATTTGGAGGGACAGGCTGGTTATTCACTTAGGGAAAAGCAACTACTTCATACTTAAAGTCTCGCCTACTTGGGGAAGGTTTCACACATTTATCAACAAACAACACTCATGTATGTGTCACCCATTCCATGTTTGCAAGGCCCATTGAACGCCTGCTGGAGAGATCTTGCCCAAAGAGTACTTACTGCAGTGTGGCCAGGCACATAGGTCAATTATTTGGATAAATGGTTCCAAAGAACATGGTTTAAATCCTGTTGTTGAAGAATTATGCTCAGGTTTTTAGATATTAGTTTGTTTTGGTGAAAAAAATGGGACACTGATCCTCTCTATGCTGTAAAACTGGAGTCTAACAATTTAGAAAGAAGAGTTGGATCTTTCTCCTAAAACAAATTCCTGTTTTTAATGAGCAGTTCTTAAGAAAAACTTGAGCTGCTGCTGATGGTGCCAGCAGCCTTGCAATATCTTACTTTCCTTCCCCAGATCTCCGAAATAGCTTCACACCTCAACTGTCCTTCCTTGAGGGATGGAGTTCTTCCTATCCCTTCCCAGCTTCCCACCCTTTTGAATATCTTGTAACCTGCCCATCCTAGGATCCAGCAAGCCTGGTGCTAGTATGGAATAGTTAGCTTTACTTTTGTTTCCTGCAATTCTTGAAAGCTGAGCCAGTAATCACAAAGTGACTGCCCAGGGATAGGTGCAAACTGCTGCAAATAGGATTAAAAAAAGGCAGGGGAGAGGATGAAATTGCACGGAAAGGGCTGCTGCTGGATGTGTGTAGGGCTGCAGCCTTCTCTCAAGGTGCTGATGATCCCTGGTAGCATTGAATTCCTCCATAACTGATCACATATTTCAGTTTAAATAGCTTGTTACTAAATATTTGTTGGCTAAACTCTTGTTTGAGGAGTCCTGAAAGAAACTTCCTTGTAAGCCTTTGTTTTGGAGCTGTGTATCAGCAAGGGAATAGAGGTGAGGAACCCAGTCTTTCTTGGCGTAGAAAGTGTGATTGCAAAGACATCTTTCTTTCTACTGGCTGTTTATTTTGTCCCCTCAAGCCTGGATTAAAGGTATGGGCAACGTGTGTATGTGAGGTTACTATAGTCCTGGAGTTGCTCCAGAGCAGTCACTGGAGCTGTACCCAAGGTGGAACTTCATTCGGTGTGGCACTTGGCACTCTTCTGGGAAACAGCAGATCCTGACCCTTAGTAGACTAGGAAGAAAGGTTGGGTTGTTTTTGTTTTTGTTTTTGTTTTTTTAAGAAAAAGGAAAATTACTTGAGGCAGTTATTACAATGTGACCCTATCAACTCTACAATGAATTCCACCCTTCTGCTGCTGGTCCTGACCCATATCTCTGCTGAAGTTGTGGGAATGGTGAGACTGTGACATGCTGAATGGTGTGCTATTGAGGGTATTTTTAAAGGAAAAAATAGGAAAAGCACTCAGCGTATGTGCTAGAATCAAACAAGAATGCAGATTTGTGGAGGTCTTGCCTTGTTTTACCAGCAGTATTTACTGTGGGATCACAAATAAAAGAACCATGGAATGCTGGTTCATATGGGAGGTCTGCCCCTGAACCAAGCACTGTTGAGTATTAGCATAATTTGACAACAAAGGTTTTAATAATGTCCTTCAAAAGAGTCTGTCTTTCAAACTGGCATGTGTGATCATTTGCAAAAATGCCTACCTGTTGCCTTTGATTGTTTTAGCAAGAAGAAATACCTCAAGGAATTGATAAAAGATCCTAGGACAATCTTTTACAGTTCCTAAAGACTTCAGTGGTCTCTGTTTCTTTGGTTTGCGTGTGTTCACACAGGTGTTACACAGCTCAGCTCTTCTCCACCAGGAAAAGCAGAAAAGACCAAACACATCAAATGCACTGGAATGTAATTGTGCGTGTGCATGAGTGTGTGTGTGTGTGTGTGTGTTCTTGAACTGAATGCAGTCTGACATCCCTTACCCCTTCTTTCTTCCATGTGCCTCACCTTCCCCCTTAGCCACAGAAAGGATGGTCTCTTCCTGCGAATCCCATGCTGGAAGTTGGTTTCTGGGAAGCGAAACCTAATGTCTGTGGGCTGTTTTTTAAAGCCATGTTTCAGTTCTGTCTTCAGACTTTTTGCTGCCTTTGGGGAACAGAGGGGTGGGAAGGGTAGATTGTTAAACTTTTTAAAATCTATTATGGAAATTTTGCATGTATAAAGTTATTCTTAAATCTAAAGGAGTCTTCCCAATTTATGGACATGGCTCCAGGAGAGCATCATTACAGATTCCTCAACTCAGTTTTAGATGAGACTATCCTGAAAGGAGTATTTGATGACAAAAGGGGGAGAGATTGATGTGATGGAAAGACTACATTGTCAGTATATCCTTAAGTACATGTCAGAAGTTAGGCTTGTGAAAGGGAAATGTTAAAACAACCTACAGGATATGTATGTCTGTTTCCACTGGGTGCATTTGAAAATCCTGCCACTAAATTTGAGTTTGAGTATGTAGATGTTTTGGGGTTTATTGGTTAAAATAATTGTGGGTCTCTTCTGTTCTCTTCCATGGTATGTAGTACAGTCTCCCATGTTTCTAGGTGAAATTCACTGATGCGAATACTGTGAAATGTGGATTTACATTTTCTTCCCCTCCTTCCCCCACTGCTTCCTGCATGACTGTTCTCCTTTGGTGGGATATTGCAAAAAAAACCAAACCAAAGCAACAACAACAACAAAAACTTCAGTCCTTAATCTGGAAAACAAAAGGAGACAAGATGAGCTAGAATTTGCAATGTACTTAATAAACTTCCTCTCAGTGGAGGGTTTCCCCATGACTTCTTATTTTCACCAGAATATGATACTGTCCTGCTGCAGAAGTAAGCCCGATGCTCTCCTGTGAGGTTTCTGTCTGGATTAGTCCTGAAGTGCACACACCTTCTTTGCCATGGACTGAGACCCAGTGAGAAATGTAGCATTTTGTTTATCCTGGTTGTGTGCCTCCAGGACTCCTGCCTGTACCAACGGTGACTGGGCAGAGCTCCTTTTTTGTATCTGTGCAGTATATTTGCTTTGTGCTTTCTTCTTTGGTGCTTTTTAATACTTTAATACTTGGATTTGTTTTTTCTAATAACTGGTACAATTTTTAATAAAATTGTTAAATTTGTCTGTGTTCCTTGGTTTGTTTTTTTTTTTTAAGGGATGAAGGGCATTTACACAGCTGGCCTATTCTGGAGTTACTGAAATCAGTGATACAATTTGGGTTGTTCAACTTTGAAAATACTTGGTAGATCATTTTATGTGTACCCTAATACTAGGCCCTGAAGCAAGGATAAGATCTCCCTTTGAGATTAGACTGCTTTCCTTGGGCATAATTTGATGTATAAAATAGTCATTCGAGAAGATACATTTCCATGCTTGGACAGAGAACTGCTGCTGCTTGGACCTGCACAGTTAACCCACTTCAAATTAAGATTTTGTTAAGATACACATGAGTTACATCCTCCAAATTTGCAAAATGTAATCTTTGATCACTGCTTACCTACTGCCTACACAGGTACATTCGAAGGCACTGAGGCCTTAAGAGTAAAGACTCGTTACTTGGTAATCCTATTAAGGAAATACAGTTCTCACTGGTCTTCTGACATAAAGGCAGCAGAGGAAGGTGGCCATGTTTGAGAATGCTTGTAGGGTGGTAATGACTCCTTCAAACAGAGACATGCGAACATCCCAGCCAGCCCAAGCACAGCAATCACCAGGCCTGTCTTCAAGTTTTCCTCTGTTCCTATTGGGAAGAACTACCTCCAGTAAGTAAAGGTAGTTAACCGGGGTGGAGCAGCAATGGTGATATGTGTATTGTGAATTATTTATAATATAGCTGGTCAAATTCCTTCAACCACATTGTTCCTCCAGTGCAATGCTGTTGCAGTGTGCATGGGAGGCTTAGGGAGCCAAGTTAACAATCCTACCCGATGTTAAGTTGCTTTGACTGGTGTGTGCATGTTACAAAAGGGCCTTTCATTCCAAGAACACATGATGTGTGTGGTATGAAAAGCCACATGTGCATCTAAGACCACAGGGGGAAAAAGACAGTTTTTCTTTTCATTGTATTAGATCTAGTGAGAAGTGTGTCCCCTGGTCAGCCTCATGTGACCGTGAAAGAGCCTGTTGTAACACAGATACGAGGGGACAGACAAGAGATTGACTTCGATGGGTGGGTTTGCCCTGACTTTCCTCATTTTCATATGGTTAAATTCTCACTGTTAATTAAACGCCCACTCTTAGAAGCTTTAATAATTCTTGTACCAAAGAGAAGAATGGCTTTTAAAAATGAATGGTTTGTAATGCTACCCCAGAAGCATTTGCCAAGGCAGCAGGATGCATTGCACCTTGCTCAAAGCAAAGGCAAGTGTGCAGATGAATGATCAGCCTCCCTTCCTCTGAGACCTCCTGAATTACTCTTGGCTCTTTGGTTTGGCTGTGTCATGACCTGCTGGCTGTTACTTGCCTGTGGCAAAATAGACTCAGGGTGCATGGAAACATTTTCAGGGTTAGGCAACAGGACCAAATACTACAGGCTGGAACATTCTTACTGCAACATTAATTTTTTTTTTAAATTTTTTTTTTTAAATTGTTAGTTTGAGAGAAATTGGATATCCTAGAAAATGTGCATTGGAAAACATTCTTCTTAAAGTACTAAGCCTGCATACTAACAGGGCACTTTCAATTTATTTCCAGCCGTGGCCCCTTTCATGACAATCACATGTCCCTCACTTTCTGTACCAACATGACTAAGACTTTAAGGGAAAATGAGTTTTGTTATTGACTTCCTAGCTGCATGCGTAGGGACAAGGTAAAAAGTTTAAGTAGGATTACTGCTTCAAGGAAAAAATGTTTATCAAGAAGTGCTCAGCCTGTCTCGTTAAAGTAATAAAGCACTCTGAGGACAAGAAAATTCTTTGGTTGCGCAAGCTACTGCACAAAGCACTCTATTTTCATGACTCTGGCTGATGAAGTTTAGAAGCCACCATAGTGTATGGACTGGGGAATATTTTTCAAGCACTCATAACATTGTTTTATGGTGCAGTAAATGTGCTTGTCCTCAGTCTCTGCAAGGTATATGCAAGCTTGGAAGCAGCTCTACTAACCAGCTTTCTCCTTGTGCTCTCATACTTGTGTAATTCAGACATGATACAGCCCCATTTCCTTCTTTTGCTCGCATCCCCCCTGCCTCCTCTTTCTAGTTATGAAGAGATGGAGTTTGGGGAGGAAAAGGCATCCTGACAGCAATTTTTGACAGATTTAGGAGGTTGGTGTTAAAATGCAAGAGCTGCAGTTGTTTCATTGTTCATATTACTGGTTTCTGTCAAGGGGCTTAAACTGAAAGAAACCCGTTTCCAACAGGAATCTGAAAAAGAGGTGCCGATAATTTCTGATAGTGAGTTGTCTTCCACCTGACATGATGCATGGTACCCTAACACAGCTAGAGAGTCTGACAACAAACCACCAGGCGTAATGCACTCCCATCAGTATTCATATTCCCCTCTATAAGTCCTTTAAATCTTGATTTCTCTTAAATGAATTATGTTCTCTGTAACGTTCATAATGGACTCTTTTCTTTCTCCATTAAAGTCTGTGTCAGCATTCTCCTTCTCTGTGTTTTGCCTCAGGGCTCTTGATGTATACAAAGACTCCTCTGTTTTCTGCTCTTAGTCACACGCTTTCACTCTTAACCTCAGCGCTATAAACTAAACATCCACCCACTATGGCTGGAGATGACCCTGTTTACGTCTGCTGCTCAAATCACGACAGCAGCACTCATGAAACTTTGTTTTCATGGAGACAGTCAGCTCTTAGTAAGCGGACAATGAGGCTTGACTTCTTTCAACACTGCAAGTTTTTGAAAAAATTTCAACAGAAATAAATAGCGAGGAAAGATTAATGGAATATGTAAAGAAATAGCTTGTTTCAATTATTTTACTTGACTGCCTTTTTTAATTACTGTATATGATTTGTTATAGCAGTCCACTATGGTATTGGAACACACCAACTCAATCTGAGACAGCAAAGGCACAAGCAGGGGAATGGAGCATATGTTTACACTTCAGGGCTGGTTATGGTGATCAGCTTGAACCATGACTCTGTGCAATCCAGCTGTGAGTGTAGAACAGCAGGGTCACCCACACCACTGAGAAATTCCCATTTTTGGACACCTTTGCCACCAGATTTACTGCCATGACTACTGAACAGGGAGCTATTTGGGAGGATGGTTCTTCCAAGGAGACCAGCAGCCCCTTAGGAAACAGGGTGACAGGTGACTGGTTTGAGAATATGAAGGAAAGTGTCAGGAATGCTGCTTACTCACAGTGGAGGATCCCCTCCCTCAACCTGCTGCCCATGCTCTTCCTAAAGCACTCCAGGATCCCACTGGCCTTCTTGGCCACAAGGGCACTGCTGGCTCATGGACAGCTTGGTGTCCACCAGCACCCCCAGGTCCTGCTCCACAGAGCTGCTTCCCAGCAGCTCAGCCCCCAGTCTGTGCTGGTCCATGGGGTTATTCCTGCCGAGGTGCAGGGCCCTGCACTTGCCTTTGTTGAATTTCAGACAGTTCTTCTCCATCCATCTCTCCAGCCTTTGAAGGTCCGTCTACAGGGCTGCACAGTCCTCTGGAATATCGGCCACTCCTCACAGCTTTGTGTCATCAGTGAACTTGCTGTCATCATTTAGCAAGAAGGTGTTGAGATGCTCTCAATATAAAACATATTTCAATGTCTTCCAATGAGTCTTCCCTGTGACCCTGCCCAAAATTTCCACTACTGGGGCAGCAACTTCCCAGAGCTTTCCACACTACTCCCCTTCACACAAGGAGGCCCAGGGCTCTGCAGCCAGCAGCCAGCTTGCCCAGTCTCTTAGCACTTGCACAAAGCCCTCCTTCGACAGGACAGGGTCACAGAGCTCATTTTGCCTCAGTGCAAGCATGCTCCCCGTGGAATATTTGCTGGCACTTTCATTAGTCTAATTTTAAATATCCCAAGTGAATGGCTTTCTACTATTTCCCTTGAGAGACTGCTGTACCTACTAATAAATCTTACTGACAAAAGGTTTTTCCCAATATTCATCCTAACTTCTTTCTCTCTTAATTATATTCCAATACCCTAGTTGTATGTCCTTGTGTCACTTTGCAAGAAAACCTTACCAAAGTCATTCTATAACTAATGCATCCAGAGCTCACTGAAGTCCTTGGCAAAAACTCCTGCTGACTTCAATGTACTTGCAGCCAGCTTTCAGGAGAAGCTCTGCATTTTCCCTCAGTGCAAGCCTGTGGTCGTAGAGCCAGCATGGTGTGGCATAGCAAGTCTTAGTTAGTGTTGACACCTAGCCCCTTCACTGCTGCCCTCAGTCCCTTTCTCTCTGGAACCACCAAAGGCTCCATTGAGTGTAGGAAAGTGGACAAGATGTATAACCCAGGATATTCTTCAGGCTTTCTGTGGTGCCCAACACTGCTGCTTGCTGACACTGACTCCCCCAGTGGGGCTGGCGGCCTGTGGGATTCAGGATTGAGGCTCCAGTAGGATGGTTTGGTATGTATATCTTGGGAGCAGCTCACCTGGGAACAGAAACCTGGCTCCACCACCCAAGTACTGCCGGTCTGGCAGCCTGGCTGTGTCCCTGCATAGCAATATCCCTGCCTGGGGTTACACTAGTAACAACAACATGACATTCATTCCTGCAATGTTGGATGTAGTAAAGCATTTCCCCTTCACTTCCTTCCCTGTATGACTGTGAGTCATAGTTCTTGGGAGCCGATAACAGGGAAATCCGAATGGTGCTTTGAGTTGTGCCCAAACATGAATAAATTCTTAATCAATCAGGGATTTATCAGGAAAATAAATGTTTGTTGATATAAGTGGTTATTTGGAGCTGACGTGCTTATGTCACATTATGTGGTCTTTATGCTTCCATCTGAACTAGGCACTTTTCCTTCAGGTGGCCTCATCCACAGAAACAGAACCTATCCCCTCCTCACTCCTGCTGCATTAGTTTGCTTGCCCTTTGGAAAAGGAAAACCAAAGCAGAATATCCAGTTTGTACCAGCTGCCAGGGAAGTTGGCCAGGGGGAGTTTCCCCTGCTGGAGGGGGGTTACCACAGGCCACATCTACAGTGGAACTCTCCTTGACATGGTAGATGTGGCCTGTAATTGCTAACATTCCACTCTGTTGTGATGTTTAGTTAAAGGTGCTTGGAGTCAGTCAACCAATTTGACACTTTATCAAAGTGGATACAACAGAGAATGATGGAAGGTGGGCAAAGGGATTATTGCTCCTGGTTGTTAAGTTCTCTTATAACATAAGGCACAAAATCAGATCCAGCAAGGTGCGTTGGTGCTTTCTTACCCCTTTTGAAACTGAAGTCCAACACCACAATCTCATCCAGCTGCTGCCTAACCCTGGAAGGGGTTTTCACATTCCCCACCATCCTAAAATTCTGCTGGAGGCACTGAAAGTCTCAGGACCAACCTCATGCCCTGGTCCTGTGTGATCTACCAAGCTGGTGCTTTTCTGGCTCTCTCATTTGAGATACCTATTGGGGCAGCCTGCTTCAGAGCATGTCACGAAAGCAGGGCTCACAAAAGATGCAGGGGAGAGTGATCCTTTCTCTGCTGTCAGCCAATAACTCTCATTTGAACTCTCACCCAGAGTCACTGTCTGCTGCCAGACGGGATCTGAGCCTGGTTCAGCTCAGAACCAGGAGCAGGAGCTCTCTGTTCCCAGAGGAGGGCCCTACACATGCGACCAGTCCGGATGGGTTGCTCTAAGCTCCTTCTGTCACATCTATAACACAGATATTTTGGAGAGCAGGAAAAGAGAGTGAATACAACCATCAAAAAAATGGCTAGCAAAAGCATGGTGTGCCTGTAGAATCTGTGTTTCTGTTTACAATCAGTTGAGTTTGAGGGTTCAGTCTGAACCAGGCTGAGAGAGACTTCCTTGTGAGGTATTCAAAGTCTGGAGAGAAGTGTTTTATTGACACTCTTCTCATGATCTCTGTGCCTCAATGGCCCTCCCAGCTGTCTCCCTGTGGAGTACACCCATCGATGTACTCTGCTCTTAGACATCTGCTGCTCCCTACACTGCCTGAGGGGCAGCTCAGGCACCTGGTTCATGACAGTGGAGCTGATGGAGGAACCGAAAAGCTGGTGCTGCAGAGTTCAAAGTTAAGGTGTTAACTGCCTTTTATGCTTCTTCTTGCTCATTACTGTGGAAAACAGGGTAGTGCATTTCATTAATCTCAGAATAGACACAGTTCTATAATGGGACATTACTTCTGTGCATTGCACTTCTTCGTCTGCGATAAGATATGGTTTCTAATGTCTCTTTTTTTTTTTTCTTCAAGTTGGTACTTGTCCAGAGCACTTCTTCATCTTGCCAACTAGTGATTAATTGGCTGTACTGAAAGGTTCAACACTTTACCAGAGGAGGTAGAGGAATGTATGCCCTATCTAGAGTAAAAGCATGCCCTAAGTGGATTTAAAAATGGGTCATCACTTGCTCATTTTAGAATCTGTGCCCTTAAAGCACATAAGGAAAAGTGCCCTACCTTTTTGATACCATTTAAAAAAAAAAACTTCCCGGTGAGTGGGAAAGTCAGTGGGAAGTTCCAAGACTTCTGTTTATCTTCAGTCGAACACCGTGCAGGCAGCCCAAGCACAGACTTCTTTGTGCTATGCTGGTGTTGTCAGCTGTCATATGGAATGTGGTTTTGTCCCTTGCTGCAGGAATTTCCATGCTGATTATACAATTTTACCTCCTGAGAGACCAGGGGGGAAAAAAGTTATTAAAAACATCGGCCTAGGCAGGGCCTTGTCCTGTAGGTGTAGTTTCAGTTCCAGCACCTGGTGTCTTTCAGCATTTCCAGCCCTACAGTACAGCTTTGGAGGGTTAATGGCCCACTTAACAGGGAGACTTGAGAACTCTTTGAGCAAAGCTTGGAATGGGACTCAGCTCTCTGTTTCACAGAACTGCATCTCAGCTACTTGCTACATATCCTTTTAAAAGGAAATCCCAAATTAGGACCTTCTACAATCCGTGTTGTCACCCTTCTGCAAGAGAATTTCATGAAGCAATTTGACCTTGTTCCTAGTTCTGTGTTAGCATCTGATTCGTTAGCCCTTAGGTTGGAAATTCATGCTCTTCCAACCAGACATCCATGGTTCATGTCTTGCAGATGACCCAAACATGGGTGTGTTTCAGCCGGCCATGATGCTTGTAACCACCAGACCACAATCTGCTCCCAGGGCCAAGAACAGCAGCAAGATTTCTGATGTTCAATTTTCAACAAAGCTGTCTTGCTTGCAAGACATTTTGGAGTGTTGGCAATGTTGGTAAACTGATAAGGACCCAGGAGTGGGCAGGTTGAATTGGAAGTGAAAAGACAGAACAAAACAAAAATGGTATTTTTTAAAACATTCTCTAGTCTTGTTTTTAGTGTAATTTTTTTTTTTTGAGTGACTCACAGTTTTTAAATTTGTGGTAGGTTGTAGTATTGCCAAACCTAATATATCTTATCCTTCATCTAAACCTCTCTCCAAAGTTTTCATGCTTATTCAGTCCTTCATCTGTCTTTTGGGATGGCTTCTAAGGGCACCAACCAGTAGCAGATGTGATAGTATTTTTTTTATTGTGGACGTCTCCTGAAAGTATTGTACCAAAATAACAAAACAGCAACAGCTTTTGGGGGCTACCAAACAGTCTCCAGACAGTCACTTCTTTCAGTCCTTGCCAGCCTAATTTGATTTGAACAGAGAACTGATAAAGAAATGCTGTCAAGCCCAGGCAAGTCATGTTTCTGCTTCTCCATCGGAATAATTTCTTGACTGCCTGTTGAATGCTTGAGAGCAAGTTGGGCGCCTTCCAAAACAAAGCAAAGATAGCCTCCCTGTCCCACAGAGGTTACCATGCAGACAGGGACTACCCAGCATGTGACAGCAATCTGGTGTGCATACAGGAAGCAGTGGAGGCAGTTGATCATATGGACTGTGTAGGCAGGACTCAAAGATAGCTGTGAGGCCATATTACTTGCCTGTGTGTGCTGTTGCCCTGCTGGAGTTCCCAGGGCACATCCCCGGGGCAGGAGGGATGCAGCCCGGGCAGGTCACTGGGCCGAGACGCGTCCCACTGGGCACACTGTGCACATGTGTAATGCTTTAAACTGAGCTTGGCGAAAGGATTTGCATGGATATCCCACATGATCCAAGCGACCAAGACTAAATTACCAAGCTTTCCAACAGGAAAGGAGGCTTCTAGATCAAAAATTATAATGTTTCAGCATACATAAATTACAGGTTCATTTCTCTACATACTGACAGTTATAAAAAACACTTTTTTGGCTCTAGGTCAGAGGTATGGCTTTGACCATAATTGCATTCTTTGTAGATAACTTATTTCTGTTTTGGTTACCAGAGCTTTTGCAATAGATCAGGCCTTTGCATTACTGTTTGTGTCCCATGCTGACATTTTTCTGCCATGATGGCTACCTCCTGTCACCAACACCACCTGGGTGCTGGGCACAAAGGAGGGGCAACACGGGTCACCATCAAAGGGAGGGGAGCTCAGCAGAGAAAAGCTCTTGAGTTTTGAGCAGGACTCATGATGGCAGAGTAGTGAGAAGCCCTGGTGTGGTGTTGTGTAGTGCAAGGCGCCTTGCACTTCTGGAGGAGGAAGAAGAGGAGGAGGAGGAAGCAGTGTTCTTTATCACTTTTATTTCCCACTGTCCTGCAGTCAGATTTTCTGCTTGTTTTTCACTGTGCCCTTCATGTGTTTTCCATCTCTCCAGAAATCACTGGCTTTGTTTAAAATAGACTTCGAGCGGCTGCCAAGACTTTATCCAGAGAGGGAGAAAAATGCACGGACGCCAAGTTCCTATAGAGTTATCAAAAGCTTTCACTCCCCATCAGGAATACACCAGAAGGCTGGTCTTCTCTAGAAGAATTCTGAATAGTCAATACAGGTCATCCTGCAAGAGCCACCAAAGCACTTCTGCCCAGGAGAGCAATCCTCAATTCCCAGTGGTGTCTCCTGAGATCTGCTTGCAAGTGCCCTCACAAGTCTCTCACATACTGGGAGGTTGGCCTTTCTTTGCAGTGTATTGAATCTATACAGAAATATGACAAAATTAGAGGAAAATGGCTTAAGGATGTTTGACTCAAAAATATTTAAAGGTACCCTACTCATAAAGTAATAGATTTCATCAGAGCACAGCTTTGTGCTGTAGGCTTGCAGCCAAGCAGGATTCACCTTGGGGGGCTTTGCTGGCTGTATTTGCTTTCTCTTTATGCTTTACCACCTTTTTCTAACCCAACCCTAAAGGGATTTCCTGCTCTGTCTCCAAAAGGAGATGCTATTATTAAGTAATTCCCGGCTCAGAGCTTAGCATCTCCTTCTCTCTGCAACAGTTCAAGTCAGCAAGATAAGTACATGTAAAATTGAAGACAGGATCAACTCCTTCATCACCAGGGCAAAAGATATTGAAATAAAGAAAAAAACACATAGTCTTTGCTTTTAGATAGAGCAGTGTGATTTAATTCTGGCTTTCAGACTTGTTTCCCAATATTTCTTGATTAGAAAAGCTTACTGAAAATACTTGAGATGGCTGGTGGAGAGAGACTTTCCTGACAGAAGCAGCTCTTTCTGACAGAACGTAAACAATCCCAGAGCAGGCTTCACGAACAGCACTCCTCCCACCAGGAGGGAAAACACACCAGCTCAAAGCCAGCAGCACTGATGTTTTGGTTGCTACAGAAAGCTGTGGTCTATGTCTAAAAGATACCAGGAGCAAAGGGTTGTCCTTGTGCGCTTCGGTGCCCAAGGGGCAGCAAGGTCTCATTTCGGCTAAGTCACGCAACAGCCTCTCGTCACCTGCTCTTTCACCTCGCAAAACAGCATCAGGGAGGGAAAGCTGTCTTGGCTGAAAGAAGTGTATAGTGGATGCCAGACTTTCTGATGTTTTAAAGTAGGGGGAGACTTACAATTTTAGATGAAGTGAAAAATTATGATCTCCTGTTTCTCCTATTGCTGTTCTCTCTGCTTGCCTTAGAGGTTCTTCTCTGCTCTCTGCTTTGTCTTGGTTTGCTGCAGCTGGTTTTGTTATGTTCCTCCTCTTACTCTCCCTAGGAAAATAGCATCAACTCATCACTGTTTTTTCCTGCATGTTGAAAGAGACTGATACAAGCAAAGTCTTCTACAAATCCTGGCTGTAGATTAGTGAAAGCCACGTAGGTCTTCTCTGAGCTGGATGCCGAGGTCCTTCCTGGCTTCATCACCAGCACGGGTGCAGTGTTTTCAGAAAAAGGGGAGTGTCCCTGACGATGCTACCCCTGTACGTGTGTGTATCCCTACTGTGATTAAGTCTGCAATTATGGTAAGCACACAGAGAACTCAATGCACAAAGTATAAACTTGTTTTGAAAATCTGGGCAACAACATCTTGATGACTCACTTTATCTCTGTAAAGAATGACTGGAAAATACTTATTTCGCCACAGTATTGTGACAATTCAGAATACTCTAGAAAGCATATTGGGGGAAATTGCTGCTCCTAGTAGTACTGTAAATTAAATATTAGGTCATTCACCTCATTCGTGGTGATGCTCTGTAGAAAAGGAGAGCTAATGTAGAGTTAATGCTCTGTAGGAAAGGAGTAGTACTTTCACTGCTTTTTTCCTAATACTGTTTTTCTGCCACTTCCTGTGTAAGCAGGGAATACTCATACAGCCCAAAGCAATCCTGAAGCACAAATGAGCTTTCTAAC
Source organism: Picathartes gymnocephalus (assembly GCA_013390045.1). Classification (NCBI taxonomy): domain Eukaryota; kingdom Metazoa; phylum Chordata; class Aves; order Passeriformes; family Picathartidae; genus Picathartes; species Picathartes gymnocephalus. Next base: position 133,492 of record WEKY01055288.1, read on the forward strand.
TTGGTGCAATGAATCCCAGAAAGCTGAGTATCTATTGCAGGAATTAGCCTTATGTGCTGTTAAGACACATAGCTACTCCTCAATTTATAGTGGGGAGGGGGGTAGGGAGGGGGAGACAGAGTAGCAGAAAACCCCCGGTGCTGTGAAAAATGGAGTGAAGTGGAAGAGGGAAGAGGTGTAGCACCCAAGTAACCAGCAAGAACAAAGCACAAATTCAGCCTTTGCACAGCAAGCAGAAATATATAAAAGGCATCAGACCAGGATGCTTCTTACTTAGTTCTTTTTCCACAGCTCTGAAAATGAAGCGAATTAATCGTTTCCAAACCTAACAGGTAAGTTCACAGCAATCAGAAACATGAGAATAAAAAGGGTGGTGAAGCAATATTAAGAAAGAAGATTACATACTGGAAACTGGGCTCAGTGCAAAATCTTTTTTCTGTCTTTTTTTTTTTTGTTACTGTAACTATAAGCAAGAAATGTGTGCCAGAGGAAATGAGAATTTAAGAAAATATAGACAGTTTGGCAGGGCCACAAAATGAAAGCTTTAAGGAAAGAACATTTAGAGAACAGAAGGAAATATTAGTGGGAGAAATGATAGCAGCATAAAAACATCACCTTTTGAAGGACATCATTTTGCATACAACATTTCAACATCATTTAACATGCATATGGTAAGTTTTATTATATTGATGCTTAGACAGGAAATTATGAGCATGCTTTTTTTTTAACTTGCTGAGAGAAAAAAGTGCATACACAAAGGCAGGCAAAGAAGAAAGCAATTCCAGCAACTTAATAGTTAAGGTGTTGGAATAGTTACCAGACACTGTTTCTGTAGGAATGATGAAGCTGAGATTTAGAAGACGTTGAAAGAATTGTGATTCTGAATGGCCAAATACACATTAATGCCCCCACCTTGACACAAATAAACCACAGCTGCCTGGACAGCATAATTCCCTTTTGGCTTGAAACTGTATATGTTATTTAGAAGGCTCTTTGAGAATAGAAGTAGCCCAGTGAGAGATTCATAGAGAAGCCAGGGATCTAAAGCTGACCCAGCAAATAACTGCTTCTTGCTGTCTGTGCTAGAAAACTAAGTCAGTTGGATCTCTAGCAAAGGTAGCTGGAAATACAGAAAAATAAGCCCTGGTCCTTTCCTCTAAGAAGATAACAAAGAGATAGCAGGTGCTTGGAAGCTGTGGTGAAAGGCCTGGTTTTGAATCCCTGTGAGCATGGAGCTTGTGCTGCCATGTTGCCTTTGGTTGGATGTCAGCAAAGAATGGAATCTGGCTCCTCCTCATTCTGCAATGTGTAATTTTTATCTCTCCAATATATGAAGTCACCAAACCTTCTGACCTGTTTACTCAGTGCTTCCAGAGGGTGTCCATTTCAAAACATTACCACCTTACAGGTACGTGGAGTCCCCAGTTCAACCCTTTATAGTAGTTATTTATTACTCTGGTTTGGTCTGTGAATGCTGAAACCACAGTTTTTTCCGCCCCAGCTGCCCCACTGCTGCGCTTCACCCTGTGCCTTTGCCACCCAAAACCGCCTGGTCCTTGTACAAGGGTTGCTTCAGCAATCCATTCAGCCAGGTGGTCCTGGCTCCACAGCCCTCAGCCTGCATATCCAGCTGCAAACAACCTGCTGGCCAGACAGGAGCATTCATGGAAGGCATCACATGCAGCATGCCACAGGCATGGACATCAAATGTTCCACAAGGCCAAGGACGGAAAGGGCAGCCTGCCTGTGGTTGCTTTTCATGAAGCTTCACCAAAAGTTCCTGTGGAGCATACTCAGGATAAAAGTGGAAGAGCTTGGTGGCATGGTGGGAATTTTGGATTGCTTTGTACTTGTTCATATGGTATACCAACTTGCAATCATTGATTGAGAAGTGAAAGACTGAACAGCCTTTCTGTTCCAGGAGAGTGGTGGAGTAGATCTTCTTCAGGCAGAGTCTGTCAAAACTTGCAGTCTACCCATAGTGATGGGAGACTCAGCCTTGGATGGAAAACTGGCCCAAGAAAACGAAATATTTGAGCAGCTAATCTGTGCTGCATTATCAGTACCTGTGCTAGGTAATTAAACCTAGATCTTGCAGAGCTACAAAGTCTCTGGCCCTGCCTTTATGTTGCAGTGTTGGCATCCTCTCAGGTGCCTGAGAATCTTTGCTTCCAGCCTCCCTTTGGAATTACTTAATGTGCTAAATGCACCACGTATGGTGGTGTTTATTTAGTCAGACATAAATATCCCTGTGGATATCTTGGAGACCATTCCTTGATGCAAATCATTGCTATTCATGCTTTGGGATCTTATGCTCCAACATGCTGCACTGTGCTGGGATAGGCAGGTCACTGCTTTCCAGAAGGAAGAAACCAGAAGTGCACGGCACTCACCATTTGTCCCTTTTGTTTGCCATTCAGCTTGCCGAGTGCTTTGGTAGCCTCACAGCTGCAGGCGTCACATGAGCAAATCTTTGGATGTTTGCTCCTGTCAGGCCTGTTGGTTAAATATTTGGGAAAGATGGCTGTCCTGTGCAGCTCACTGAAATGCAGGATGGATCCCAAAGTGTTTTACAAATGGTATTTAACTCATGATTCATCCCACCTAATTTAAGGGTTTTGTCTGGAATACTTAAATTGAAGCTTTGTCACTATGGTTTAGTTTCTATCATCCACAGCAAGTCTCCTAGTTCCTAGCAATCCATAACCCACTGATGGGGTGCTGAAAACCCAATCTGAAATACCACCTCCATCCTGTGTGAAGAGGATGAGGACCAGGAGGCACTCATCTTCATGCCCCTGGGAATTCCCTTGCTTGCAGCAAGGTGGGTGGAGGGGGGAAAGTGGTGTCTCATGGACTAACCAGGATTTGGGCAAACCCCTCTGGCCTTTACTGCTTCACATCCCTGTCAGGTGTGATCTAGGACACAGTAGTGTATATTCCTTGAAACAGTTTATATTGCTGGCAGTTCTTACAGCTGGAAACACCCTGGGATGCCAGCTTGCTTAGCCAAAGCTGGGAGAGCAAGTTGCTCCTTCACAGAAAGACAGGGAAATCCCTGACTGCAGAGGGAAGGTCAGAGGTGCTGCCAGTGGAAGGGACAGAGATGAGCCTGGGTCAGGTAAACCCATTGGCCCATGCAGGAAGGTTAGAAAAATGAGTCAGGAAGTGAGGAATATGCTCATGTAAGCTGTGGCACCAGTATACAGAAAGGCTCTGTGATTCACAGGACAAACTACGAACTTCTGGAAAAGAGTCCTAGACCTCCTCCTTCTGCCTGAGCCCAGTTCAGAGATGCTTCTGCAGTGCAGGGTAGCCAAGGTGGGGAAAAGCTGGTGATGTTCACTGCTCTCACCAAGGTCTATGTATTGTGCTGTCACTTGTTTCAAGGTCCTGGGAAAGGTCTGCACACTATGTGCTATATTCAGCGTGTGCTCCGTGAACATTTAAACCATCCTGTGACCCAAACCTGGAGCTTTGGGGCAGGGTGTGCTGGAGAAACCATGGGTCTCTCGAGAGTTGGACTGGTCCTTGGAGCTTAGGGCAACTGGATGTAACAGACTTTCTGCCTGGGAGAGGGGAAGAGATGGAAAAGTGAAGGAAGAAACAGTGCTGCGGCCATTTTAATCACAGGATTAATGGATCAGTGGATTACAGACCAATACAGCCACTAGGCCCCCTTCTGGTCTTACTGCAGCAGCAGTGTACACCAAGAATGCCTTGCTGAAGAGAAGTGAGTCCTCTGTGCTCTTTTATATGGAGCTTGATGGATGCTTTGTGAATGCCAGTCCTGGTGGCCACACGAGGGATGCCCCGTGCTTTCAGACCCAACTGGTCTAGCAAAATGCCCAGAGTTTGGCATCGTGTCTGCATACCTGTGGTGAGTGTCTGTGTCTCAGGAAGGATGGAGGTGACTTCACCCCCTTTAGTGCTGTGCTGGCAGTCCATTTTCACCACTCCACTTCTGGGCCAGTGGTGTGCTGGGCCACCTAAGCACTGCCTTCATTTTTCAGATACAGTCTGTAATTAATCAGCGGACTTACTGCCACATCACAGTGTCCAAGAATGAGTAAATGAAGCTAAAATGATGCCTTAAGTATTAAGATTTTTCCTGTTCTGCTTTAGCTACATATTAAGTGTTACTAAGCTCTCTTTATAGGGTGGTTAGACACAACAATTCTCTCCAGCTCAAATGCAAGGACAATCCTTCCAAACCTCAGGCCCAAAAGCATAAACAACATAAAGAAGAGGAAGGCAAACAAGGAGAATGGAACTTCATAATTCGAAGTTATTAATTGGACAGTTAACCTCAATATGCAAATGGACCCTAACTTATAAAAGTGTGAAACCCTGTGACCAGGGGCTCCTGCGTCCATCTTGAGACCCATCCTGGCAGGGCTGCAGCTGGGCTCTTGTGTTGCCAGGGTGTGGCCTTTGAAGGCCTTTCAATAAATACCTACTTTATTCCTCTAATTTGGTCTAGCTTCTGTTCCAGGTCAAGCTGATAAGGCATCAGATGGTCCTGTGCAAGAACATTGACTTTCAACATTAAATTAGAGATGTAATATGAAGAATATAAATCAAACTCTTGCTATTGGCAACAGAGAAGCAGTTTTCTCCAGGACAGATCATTATAGAAGATTTCTTGCATCTTCTGGAAACAGAAATGTTGGCTACTGCCAGAGAGATGATGCAGAATAAACAGACTGTGAATAGGTATGGCAGTTCAGGTCCGCGAGTGAATGGGCCACAGTGCCAGCGAATGGCTCCCACCCACTGCACTGCCAAACGTGCTTCCTGAAGTGAGAACCAAATACCATTGCCTGTGTCACCAAACTCAGAGGTAATAAAGATCAGCTGGCCAAGTGAAAAACCACTCTTGCTTTTTCCTTCCCCTATCTGCAGCAAACAGCCTAGGCTACTTGCACAGGAAGGCAAGGGGCCCCCTGTTCCTCATCACGACTGCTGGGCTCCCCTTGCCCACAGATTGCCCTCTGCCCCCATGGCCAGGCTGCCTTCACCAGCGCCTTGGGGAGGGGAAAGCTCAGCTGTGTGTAATATTCGATGTGATATGGGTACAGACTCAGCAGGTACAAGCAGTGAAGGTGAATATTAAGAACTGCCTAGTGGATTGATTTTTCATTAAGATGAATCTATTGTAATTAAGCCTAACAGAGATGTTTGTGCTAATGCTGCATTATTGATTGCCTGAATTCAATCCTGCTTTTGGTTTTTTGGTTTTTTTTACTTTTTAAGCATATGAAGTTTCTTTACCATTTTCTTCTTTCAGTCTTATATTACTTCTCCTTCTCCCTCTATAATATATATTAGTGTGCCTTTTCCCTTTCAATGTCTGTTTTCTCTCAAGACCAATTTTTTTCTGTTGTGTTTAATTGTTTTTCTCCTGATTTATTATTCCAAGCCCATGCTAGGCAGTCTGTTTATTTATAATTTGGATTATTTTAAGATGGATACAGAGCTCTAGGTCAGTGTTTAAAAATTAACTAATAAAATACACAAATGAGGCCCAATGGTCAACATAAGATTACACATCCTCTAGGATTCACATGCTACTCCAAATAAACCACTGGGGAATATCAGCCTCAGGCCCCAAAAGCATGGAAAATTCACTAATCTGGACTGAAGTGGGCTGATGTAGAACATAGATATGGGAGCCCTTCAGGGATAGCACCAGGCCACTCTTATAATTGAACCAGCAGGTGTTAGTATGAGCCCTTGGGAGGAGTGACAGTGACGGTGTGCTGTGGCAGAGAGATGCCGGGCTCTGCCCAGCCCAGGTACCCACTTCCTGAGAGCTGATCCTCTCACTTAGGCATTTTGGGAGAACACAGCTCAAAGGAGAATAACATGACCCTCACAATACATGTCAAAAGACCAGAGCACCCTGAACTTCTACTGCACCTTCCTCCTTCCACCATGGAGGCTGCTGATTCCCAGTGGAAATAAAAACCCAAGGAAGGCAATGTGTGCTGTTCTGCACAGAGACACGAACCCAGCCGTCACCACCCCTCTGCTTCGGCACTACCCCATGTGTGGGTTGTATCCCTCTATTCACACTCCATTGTAAAACTTCTCCAGCAAACAAACAAACGCTATCAGCCACTGTGCACATTTGGAGAGGCAGCGTTGCCCGTGGAGGAGGACGGGCAGCAGCCCTCGCTGGGAGCGTGCAGTGCAAACAGCCCCGCTGGCAGCAGGCCTTGGAAGGGGTGGCCATGCCGCAGCCTGGCTCAGCCGCCAGTGGCATGGCAGGGAGAGGGGTCACGCCATCTCACCCCCCAGAGGGAAGCAGGGTGGTGGTCAGCTGGCCACAGAAACCACCATCACCACGCCAGCAAACACGGTTTCCCACGGGTGGTACCATCAGTGCTCTGAGGTCCCTTGTCCCTGCACAAAGTGTGCAGCTCGCTGAGGGGTGGCCTGAGGCAGCAGGGAGGAAGCAGCGCCCTTGATCATGCCCAGAGAGGCCTCGCTGGCAAGGCCAAAGGGAGGAAGCACACGGACTGTGGGCTTTGCCATGCTGACTTGACAACTGGGCAGACTTAGTTGGTTTGCACAAAGGTATGAAGCAGTGGCATGAAGTAGCCAGTGCCGTGTGTCCTGCTCACCCCCCTGCTGAGGTGGGGGCAAGTCCACCGACAACAAGAAAACTGGAGATGCAGGAACTAAATCCACCTGCTCTGTCAGTCCCAGCCTGGGCGGCTGCTTAAGACACACAGGTCTTTCACGGTGGTGCAAAGCGGGAGCGAAACCTTCCCTGAGGACAGCTGTGCCGTGTGCCCAGAGGCAGGGCCCGTGTGCGGAGATGCCGGTGCTGGACATGGAAACCAGCACCACTCCCACTGCCAGCACAAGGGTGATTTAGCTGTTGCCCTAATGAAAACAAGATCAGGCTTTTTAGTGCTGTGTTAACAGCTATGTTAAAATCCTCACACTTTCCAACAAAAGAAAGGCCCTCAGAGAAACCCAAACAAACACTCACACAAGCAACACTGGAAGTTGGCTTGAGTTACAAACACAGGAAATTAAATACAAAACCATATTACAATAGCATTGAGGAACTGACTTAAAACAAGCCAGACTAGAGCATGCACAGTTCAGATGGCCATATTTTTCCCTACCCCCACTCCCAGGGGGATTATCTCTATAAATACACACGTGCATGTAAGTAGTTGTATGTTTGTATATACACATACATGCTTGCACAATTCCTACCACATTGAATAAACCAGGGAATTAAAGGAATACAGTAGTCTTTCCCTGGACTGAGTTGGCCCAGTATACAAGTACATGAAGATGTTTTAGCCAGGACTGCAAATATCATATATTATGGGGAGAAAGTTTGTTTGGCTTTTTTTTCTTCATTCCCAAATGGAGATTCTTGCAAAGATTCAGTTCACAGCTCAATTTCACAACAAATGGAGGTGGACTGAGAACAGTGTGAAGGTGAGAGCAAGGACAAGAAGACAGGAGTTCCTTAAATAGGTTTTATTGCTGAAGAAAACATCATCTTTAATTATCAGTTTCAATTGCATTAGCAGAAAACACGTTTATTCCAACAGAAATTCACACCAAGGGTTATGCCAGTACAGCAGGATTACATGGAAAAACTACTCTCCTGACTGACAAAGCTTTAAAGGCCTTTACAGTAGGTCTTCTTGTGTGCCCGTTGGTGTCACAGCCAGCATGCTGCCATCAGGTGCCATTAGGTGTCCTCAGGAGGAGCCTCTTCTCACCTCCAGCTGCAGCCCCATGCTGCTGGAGGCCGGGGGAAAGGGGAGGGTGGCCTCAGGTTAACATGTCTTGACTTGTCCCTTTCTGTAGGCAAAGCCCTTTCCCTTTGCTGCAAATCCCTATCTCGTGGCCTTAGTCCTAGGGTACATGCTTGTTTTTCTGCTTTTATCTTCAAAACACTCACAAATGTATTTCAAATGAGAACTCTATTATGTTTTCCTTTCCTTTATTACACTTTGCTACAGTTTGTCAATACCGGCTACCAGTGTTATTTGAGGCCACACTTCAAAAAAAAAAAAGGTCCTTCCCTCGCTCTGCACATTTATCTGAAGTTCTGCATAAGGTCACATGTCTCCTCCAGCAGAAGGTCTTGCAAAGTTAAACAAAGTCCCCTCGCTTGCTCTGTCTGAGTAAATACAGACCATATTGGAGTAAATAAACAGCCAGGCAGTGTCCCAGACAATGGGCCTTGGCGATGAATTAATAAACTCTGCCTCTCGCATTAGTAGAGTGTGACTGGAACTGGCAGGAGGCCCTGGCAGGACTCCAGAAACGATTATTACTAGACAGAGCCAAAGGAGACTTGGCACAGCGCGGAGCCCACAGCTGGAGATTAGGTAACAGAGTCCGCCTGCTCGCCGAGCTGCCAGGGCGTTGGTTACCCTGCCTGAGGAGAGGGTCAGGGCTCTGTTTTTGTAGCTCGGATTCGTGCAGGGTGCCTATCTCTGAAACTCATGCTGCTCGGATCTGTAATCCATAGGTTTCTTCTGCAGGATCAAGCTGCCATCCCTAAGGCTGGTAGTTGACCAAAATGCCTGTCCGGTGAAACTACAGAGGATGAGCCCGCACCGTCCCTGTCCTGTGCAGCACCCAGAGAGTCTAATACCCGTGGGTGAGACACGGCTTGGTGGTACTGCACAGCGGACAGCCGGGCAATGCAGCAGGGCAGTGCTGTTCTGGGTGAGGAAGCAAGAATTGCTTCTGTGAAGAGAAGCCCTGTCTGGGCTTGTCTTCTGAGCTGGGGGTTGAATCCAGGAGGGCAGGAGGTCTGCTGAGGATGTAAAGTCCTCCTAATGGCTTGCACTGGTGGTTGGCTGAAACCCATGAGGAACCACTGCTTAGCCAGCCTCTTCCTGAGCTAGACACAATTGTCACCCAGACACACTGATGAAGGAGGTGTAAATAGGAAGAGACCATGGACAAATGGTAAGCTATCCCCTCTGTTCCCACCTCCAACGAAAAGGTATCTGTGTCACTTCATGAACTGTGGTGTTGCAGGCCCTGAGCTCTCGCCAAAACCAAAAGAGCCATTGCCTTGGAGTTTGGAAGCCCAGTAGCCATGTTGGATGAGCACTGCAGCAACCTCAGGTAGCAGTCTTATCACCTGGGCTACCTCCAGCATGGATACCCTGTGGACACAGCTCTTCTGCTTCCAAGAGCTGAGCTATTTCCACACCCAGTGTTCTCCTGGTTTATTTAGACCTGCTGCTTGGATCTCTGACATGGGGCTGCTCATTGCCATGCACAGACATGCCTGTGTTTGCAACTCACATCCCTGCAATCAGTTATAAACCTGTTAGCAATGTATCAGGTGGGCTTGGCACTTGTGTGCTAGAGTATAGGTGGAGGGGGATGTGATGCCTGATTCCTGCTGTGAAGCATTTTGAGAAGTATGAATGCAAAATTAAAGTTTTTTCAGTGTCTGCTGATGAAGAGAGGCTGTATGCAAAACCACTCTCTTTTCATTCATATGCTTATGGTGAGAAGATGGTGGTCTGAACTCCAGCCCTGAGGGCCCCCACACCGTTTTGGTGACCCTAATTTCAGGAACATCTCCTTTTGGTGCCCATGTCTTTTACATCTCAATGACCTCAGCTCTGAAAATGAAAAAGTAGAAGTTAGCCTTTCTTAGAGCCATTAGCATGAATAGAACTACCTGGATTACCCCGGAAACACACTTCGCCAAATATAAGGTGGTAAGAAAAGTTACCAAAATGAAGAGAATGAAGTCCTTTATTTCACATATATGCTATAGCAAATGGCATTTTCTTATCCCCATTTACTGCTGAATCTCCAACCTGTCCTGGACTGAATGCCCCCAGAGTAGAACAATAATAGTTTCCAGCTCTGAATACTGCCTTTTGTCATTAGGTTTGAAAGCCCTTCACAAAGGAGAGGAATCTCATTTTCTGTGTTTTTCCACAGGGAGAAAAGGGGTCATGCAGGCAGAGCCGGAGCACCGCTCCACTCAATGCCAGCTCGCTGTTGTGCCTTCTTCCCAGGACACGACCATGCCCTCCCTGCCACCCCGCTCCTGAGGCTGAAATGCTGAAATGCCACTTGAGCGGCCTTGTCCGATAAACATTCCTTATCCGTGCGGGAGACTGCAAATGCTCCTGGTATGAGTGAGTAGATGGTGGTTGAATCAAACGGAGAAGTTTCCAATGAATGCTGACCAGGGCTAATGTGAAACTGACTCCACAGCTCTTTGCTCACTCTCCAAGCTCCTCCTTCCTCAGCAAGCAAGTGGGTTTTTTCTTTCATAACAAAACCTGAAGCTAAGAATTGCTTTCCATTACCCAAAGTGAAGATCTTGTCCTTCTCCTTAAATCACCTTCAGCTTGATGAGCGTGGGCACTCCTTGCTGGTGCCTCTAAACATCGCCTGGAGAGAAAAATCTCTGCGGAAAGTGAAATTCAGAAGAGCTAATAAAACATTTTCTGAAGAGTTTGAATCTCTCATTCCAAAGAAAACAAAAAGGTCGGCTGACCTTTCAACCTGACCCTTTTCTTTTTTTTTCTAAGGCATTAAGAAAAACATTCTGCAAACAATGAGTGCTCGTGGTAATTGTCCCTCCCCTGTGCCCCAGTTCTTGCCAAAAGCAACATTTCAATGGCTATGGGGGGTGGAGGTTGAAAGCAAATGAGTGAGCAAGCAAATGCTGGCTTTCACACATCAGTGGCTGGCTACGCCCTGACCACATCCAAGGAGGTTCAAGGTGAGGGAGTCAAGCTCTCAGGCTGCTCCTCGCTGAGTTTTACAGTTTGCAGTGTCTGAAATATTGCGGTTCAAGTATGGAAATCTGTGTCAGAAGCTTTCAGAAAGTCCAGTCAAAGGGTAAGAAAAAGGGTCATACAGCCTTAAAGTGAAGTATAATTTAGATCAACATCTCTTCCATCGGCTGTTGAATTCCACCTTCGTGTCACATGCCACATCTGCTCATTCCTCAGCCTGTAACAGTCCTTCTAGTGTTAGGGAGAGGCCTGGTGTGAAAATAATTTCATCTTAGAAAAAAAAAAGTGTGTTTTTTATATGAGAAAAGCCTTTTTGTACCATTTATCTCCATTGTTTTCCAGCACTGGGACCTGCAGTGGATCCTGCTGTGACATGTTTCCAGCTGCAAAAGGAATCAAAAGATTTAGGGTTGAGTTCCCTCCTGACTCTGGAACATGTTCCACTGTGCAATCTTTTGTAATATCTCTCTGCAATAAAAGCACTAATGCTCTCCAAGAGGCCTCCCCCTTTCACTTTCCTCATAAGAGGTGATGACAAGCTCCCAGCCCAATTGTCTGCACACATCCTTAACTTCTTGAGCCAGAGATTTAGCTACCTTTCCTGGTTCTGACACTAACCTGTACACTGGTCCAGGGCAAACCATTTAATCTTTACCCCACTCAGGCAAAATGTCCATAGAAATCCCTTCTTGCTAGTACTGGAGTAGAATCATTAGCACTGCTGGGAGATGGTTGTAAACAGGGGGGCTTTCAGCTGCCTTTGGGACTGGGCTGCCAGGAAAGGGGACCTGCCTATGCCAGGGCTCATCTTGCTAACTCTGAGGCAGCTGAATCCATTCTGTAAAAGCACACTGGTACTGTCAAGGTCCTGCCTTTGAACGTGTTTCTCCAGCTGTAAAATGTGGATAGAAACACTGAGCGTGCTCTGTAAAGGTCTGCTGAGATTTAAGCTATGTTGGCATTCTCCTCCTCAGTGTTAGTAGAACTGGCAAACGCTAGTAGAGAGCAGGACGGTTTCTGCTTTTCTTTGAATCATACTGTAAATCTCCACAGCCCTGAGAACAGACCTTGTAATTCCTAACAAGCACACAAGTGGGTTTGGGTGTTGGTGTGGGAGGGAAGAAGAGGTCCGGGAGTTGGTGGTAAGGTGGGGGTTGGGAGTGTGTGTGTGTGTGTGTGTGTGTGTGTGAGGACATGATATAAACAGTGAATCTAAAATCTCTTTGTTACCCTCCAGATTTAATTCTCCTCTTCAGGGGTTTGTACAGCAAAGTACAATTTTGTGGCTCTTCTTCAAGACCATTAATTCAATATAAAAATATCATCACTGTTTTTATTATCTGAAAAAAAGAGCTCAGAGTTGAGTTTTTGTGAGCAATGCTTGGTTCATTATACAATGACTCAGACTAGGTTTTGTGGTGGAGGATTCAGCTTTTCCTTAGTGGTAGGATCAAGATGTTCTGTTTCCATGATAATCTACCTTTCAACTCTTTCATGTTGCAAAATTCATTTTTACCTTGATCCCACACAAACATCTTAGTGTCTTGCCTTTGTTATTGTAAATTATTTACTTTAGAAATGCTGAATCATGACACTGAGGTTAGAGAAAATTGCACTTGTATTTAAAGTAAGAATTGTTCCCACATCTTCTGAAGATTCCTGGACTATTTTTTTTGTGTGTCCTGACATTTTATGGTTTAAGAAAGTTCAAGTGGCACTCGGCTTGGCCCCCCTCAGAGAGGTCCAAACCTGAACCTTTTACCCTGGAGATATTTAATTCTAGCAAATGATGCCTCCCCAGCCCTACGTGGGGAAACAGTGCCTGTGTATCAGCAGGAGAGCTGCATGGCCAGTGACAGGGCTGACTTCCCTCAGACCTCCTCCAAGGCTGGGTGGCACAGCACTGGTGGGTCCTGGGGGCAGCTGTGTGGGCTCCCATTTCTGTGAATGGTGTGGCCCCTGAAAAAAGGCAGCCTGCAATTCAGAGAAGTGCTCCAGGGTTTGTGTGAACACCTGAAGCTTATGTTAACACCTTGGGCCTGCAAAGACTGGGCTAGAATTCTCCTAAAGAAAAAGATGATCATAATTCCTGGTTTTTATTTGAACAGAAACACAGGGGAAAGGAGCCAGAGCCCCAGCCCCAAGCATGCACTGCAGCCCATCAAGCAGCCTGAAAATATGTCACAGTGTGATGCCATGGCTTTGGTTATTAAGCACCTGTAACCTGGCCCACAGGTGCCAGGCTACCTCTCACCTCTCCATAAGCTACATTTCACTGGCTGAATCACAGCTGCTGTGAGCAGACACGCACTGCTTATCCGTCCTCTCGTGGCACACAGCTACCAAGGCTCCCTCCACAGTGGTCACAAATTGCACTGAGAACTTGTTTGTGTGTTAGAGGGCTGCAGTGGATGTGCATGCTGAGACAGGGTGCTGTATGGTGTGTGCTGCATGCTGTACTGCAGTGGGTGGCTACCAGCAGCTAAGAACCAGTCTGACCCAGAATCCCTTTTTTTCCCATTTTAATAGGTTTTTATGAATGCAAGGAGGAGATGCAGGACAGTGGGTAGATGACAGCGTGCATAATTTTCAATTTTCTTTTCAATTTTTTTTACAGCCATAATTCACACGTTCCTGTGTTACATATACTTACAGGTGTCTGTTTTACCACCCTGTGCATTTCCTATAGGGTTACTGCAAGACCAACACTACTTTGAGAGTAAACTCTGATGGGATACAACCAGTGAGGTGGGGCCAGTGGCCTGGGGCTGGCATGCACAGCTCCTGCCCTCTCTTCTGGGCCAGTTGGTCGCCCACCACCTCTACCAGTGGCCATCACCTCTGCTCCACTGAGCACCAGCCAGCATGCAGAGAGCCAGACAGGGGCCACCTCGTTAGTCATTTAATGAGTAAACAAATCATTTCTCCAGCGTTCTCCAGGATCATTCAGCCTGAGCCAGAAAGCCAGCCTGGCAGAAAAGGGTCTCTTGTTCTGGCCCCTCTCTGCAGCAGCTGGCAAGGGGTTTCTCCCTTGAAGTGGAGCAGGGCTGCCACACAAGCAAGCTCACTGTGTACATAGCACGCGGGACCACCCGTGCCAATGACTTTTTCCAGAGGCCAGCTCAATCTGCATCAGTTAATCCATGTTTTCTGTGCATTAGACTTCAAGTTCTTTTATATTCCCACTGATAGTTGAATTCTCCATTTTAATGGCTCTCATCTTCTGTAGATGTCAGCACTGCTCTGTAATTGTGGATTATTTAAGCCTCAGCAGATCTTTAAGGCAGGTTTAATACCCTCCATTTACAGAAGGGCTGGGTGAGGCCAGGCAGCCGTCAGAGGGTACGTGCCAAACTGCACCATGGCCAGGGATAAAGCTTCATTTTCCTCTGTCTCTGAAATGGGATGTTGTCTGTTTAATCTAGGCAACTCTGTCAAAGGATGGGGTTTCCCATCAGCATGGTGTGATGGTTTCTGTGCATCTGAGACCACAAGCCAAAGTCCAAAGCTGAAGTACTTTTGGCTTTTCCAGTGTCAAAGTAACTATTTTACCTGTTAGTTGCCCTGTGTTTTACAACCCTTCACATCCTGTGTGGCCTCACAACTTCAGGGATGGATTCTCAGGAAGTGCTAGCCTGCTTACAGGCACAGCTACAGGGCAGCCACTATTTCAGCTCATGCTGGAAGGAGAGGTGTTGGAGTGCAGAGCTGTGGGGCATTGTAGGACAGCAGGAACATCACCAGTCTTTTGTCCCAGGCTTTATCAGGATGCCATGAAGGCACTCGATGCTTGCTCCTTCTTCATACAAGAGGCTTTGCCACCCTGTGCAGGAGTCACATGGGTGCTGTCCCTGCCAGCTCAGAGGCAGCGCTGCAGGCAGACAGACCTCCTTTGCCCTGCCACCCGCTCTCGGGAGGGGTGGCAAGGGGAGAACCGTGTGCTGGAGGATTGGAAAAAATGCAGGATGGCGGGGAGAGCATGGGACTCATGAAGCAGGAACCTTTGGGTTGCATGTTAGCACTAGAAACCTGCCAGAAATGGGACAAATGCAGGAGTGCAATTAGTGACCCATATTCCTGGCCGTTTCCAGGGAGCATTCATTCCCCCTTCCCAGCTGTGCTGGGGTGGAGGTGAATTTGCAGTGCAGCGGGAGCACTAACAAGTTAATGTTTAACATTATTATTACCTCATCTTCCAGAGGCTCTTTCTAAACATAACAATTGACGACAGGCTCCTGATAGTTCGGAGAAGACCGACCTCAGCCCTAAGACTATGATGAATATGATTTCCCTTCCCCCTCTGTTTTGATTTTCTGCTCTGTTACTCCAGAGCATTGGCTGGCCATGACCCCTGGCTGCTTTTTCTGTAATTACCAGCTCCTGCCAGATTTACTGTGGAAGTTAATGTCTGTTCCAGCCAAGTCAACCCCACTGCTATATTGTACGAGACAGTAACCCCTTCAGTACAGGCAGAGCTCTGGTGAAGCAAAACAAAGAGTCAGGAAAGGGGCTTCTGGAGGCCCTGGGGAAAGTTTCACATGCCTGACGAGGGTGCTGCATTAACAGGAGCACTTTCTTTGCATAATCTTCCTCAGGGTCTCTCTAATCCTGCAGAGCACAAGGGGTGCTTGGTGTGGAAAGAACAAGAAAGCAACTTGTACAAGAGTTCGCACTGACAAACACTCAGGATTTGCTCTCAGTCTGCTATGCGCCTCTGGGCCATTCTTCAGAGCTTGTGCATGATCTGGTGGGACTTGCTTTAATAAATTAACATTCTGGATATTTACCCTTAAAACTGGAAGGATTTTTTTCATATGTTGTTTTTTCAAGCAATTTTTTACATGCTCAAACGAAGCACACTAAAAAGGGCAAGATTCAGGCTCAGATGGCTCTCCAGCAGATGCACAGGTCTCAGCTTTGGTCCAGCCATCAGAAACACCTGGTTCTGCACCAGCACGTTCTACCCGATCAGAGCTGCTCCTGGGCTGCACTCACTGCAACAGTGTGCAAGTGCTGAGCATTTTAAATGTCTGTGGAAGGTGAAACGTAATTGAAACATAGTCAAGGGCTAAATGTGGTTAAAATACAGTCCAGATTCTGATAGGAATTATATCCAGCTATATCTGGAATAATTCCATCTAAGCCATTGGAGCTGTGGGGTGCAAATCCTATGCCATGAGGTCATGGGGAAATTAGATGAGTAGCCTTCATACAGTGTGCTCCACAGGAACAGAAGTGGCCACCACAGCAGTAGCAATGTCAGAAACTTGTGCTCCAGACACAGTTGGGAGATAATCATGAGGAATCAAAGAGATCACGCAAGTACCAGTCTGTTAATGTGACCCGTTACTATGGAAGGGAAGACACTAAGAATAGACCAAGTAGGCTCGAGTAACGCATTTGAAACAAATTCTGCTCTAGGGCTCCCATATTTCTGTTTAAGATTTTGCAGACAGATGCACAGCATGTGTGTGTCCTGTTATTCTTTGCGGTTTAGACTGATATTTAGATATTTGGGGCAGTATGCATGCAGTAGGTCTGTGCATCGGACTTACTGGGGTGGACACCTGTCTGAGACTCTGAGATGTGCTGCAGCACAGCAAGGGGCTTTTGACCTCCTGGGCCAACCAAATATTCAGAAAACTATGAGAAATCTACAATGCTTAAAGAAAAGAAATAGATCCAAAAATATCCAACTGGAGGTATTTATCCATAGAAAAAGGACACATCTGAAAATGTGTATGTATGGGCATCCCTAGTCTTCACTGCAATTTGAATCTGTGGTTCATGGCAGATAGCCCATTCTTGAGGGAAAAACAGCACTCTCTTCTTCACCAACACCATCAGAGCCAGCTTTCGGGTTTGTGTGGCTGTGAGTGGGACTGGGCACCGGACCTTCTTGGAAGGAGAGGCTCTCTGCTTTTTCCCACTGTGGAAGCTGGGACTGGAGCTATGCCAGGACAGTGGGGCTGGAAGCAGCAGTTTGATATGTGGGGACTCACAGAACCCAGCTTTCAGATAAAAGACCACCAGTGGCTACAGACACAGCTGACGTATAAGGAGCCACTGGCTATCTGCACCCAGATTTGACAGGAGCTCACCTGCACCACTGTCCCAGTGGGTGGGTCACTGTGGGTCCTGGGCTCTCCTGGGCTGGCTGCCTTCTGCACTGATAGAGAACAGGAAGGGAAGGTCTACACCCTGGTGATGTTGGCAGTGGATTACAAAACACAAACAAGAGTAAATGCAGAGTATCCCTATCAGAAACATGGAGAGATGAAAGTCATCTGCAGCACCCTGGGCACCAATTCTTAACCAGAACCAGGAGGAGGCTCACCCACCAGCCCTTCTAAACCCCAGGCTGAGTGAGGACAGTGAAGGGGACCCTGCATGGGCCTCTCAGTGATGAAGCAGGCCTTTTTAAATCTTTCCTAGCCAGTGAAACAACCCAGTGGCCTGTCACGCGACGAGGGGACGTGTCTGGCAGGCTGGCCCTGCGAGATGCAGGGTCTGTGGCAGGAGGCCACAGTGTCCTGGCTGCCTGCCAGCCCACGAGGTTCTCCTCCTCCAGCAACCTGCCAATCTGCCGCCCCTGGACGTGCTGTCGGGGAGAGGAGAGCAGCCTGGCCCCGCACTGTGCTCAGGCGTGAGGTATTTATTATCCCAGCAGTGAGAAGGTGGGAGCTGTATCTGTGAAGAAGGCAGGGATTGGCTCTGCCCTTGGCACAGGTGATGCCTGAGCTGGGGACAGGAGGGTGCCACAGGAGCCATGGATAGCACTGAGAATGGAGGTATCTGTGTCCCCCAGATACGCCAGCATACACAGGTGCCTGTTGCGAGTTGGCTAAAATAATCCATGTCAGTACAGAGTACAGACAGCATGGCCCTCTCCCTCCACTGCTTAGGGAGACACCTCAGCTTGGCTCCCAGGAGATCGCCCCACAGCTCCTGTCCTTGTCCCTCGGGCTGGCAAGATCTGCAGCACTGTCTGCAACATGCTGTGTGGAGTGTGCTGGACGCACTCAGGCACATTGCCTGCCCTCTGGATGCCACCACAGGTTTTTGGGAGCACCCCAGGCTGCCCCTGTGGGAAGCTGTGCAGACATGAAGAGATGCTGCTCAGTGTCCCTGGCTGAATTGTGAATGGAGTGGTGCTCCCCCTCTCTGCTCTGTGGATGCAGAAGCCCTGCATAGATGTGTATTGCATGAGCTGAGTTGTTTCAAGGCACACTTTGAAGCACCCCGCAGGGTGTCAGGGATCACCAGGGCAGGGCTGACTCCTTGTCTGCTGAAGCTGGCTGGGTACCTACCCCTGGCTGTGGCTCGTACCCACAGTGCTGAGAGGAAGGAAGATCTTGCTCCTGCATCAGGGCAGTGATGCTGCTCTGGACTTTGCAGGCAGGGAGCACCCCAGGGTGCTGTCCACCTTATGAGGGAACAGGGCTATTGTTTCTATCCTTCATCCCTTCTCCCTTTGGTATGAGGTACATTGCTGGACACGTGGGAATCTTTCAGGTATCTTCATGTGAGAAATAGCACAGGATAGATAAACATGTGTTACAGGCCACTTGAAACATCTTCACTTTACCAGTGCAGAGTTTAAGAGTCTCCAAGAGCCACAGCCTGGCATCCTCTTGGGTACCCAAATAATTTCAAACCTTCAGCTTCACAATACTGAGAGAGCTGGATTGGCAAAAAATGAGTTAGACTTTCTTGATTTTATATCACTCAGTGTCTGGTTTTTAAAATATATCTTCAGCCAATATTGAAATGTAAAATATATTGTCAGCATCTTCTTAAGTGTCTTCAGGTGCAAGTAAACATGACTGGAAGCTCTTGAACAAGGGGAGGAGTGGGAGGTAGCCCTGTCAGTCCCATTTATGACGTTGACTGGGATTTGCTGAGTTTGTTTAGTTTGACTACAGTTTTCTTGCCATTTTGGGGTGGGTGCATATTTTGTTTGAGTAACTACTTTAATAGTTACAGCCTAGGACAAAAGCTTTCTGTGTCTGTAAATTAATGGTATAGCTGGGCAATTTGTCAGTTTGCAACACTGAAGAATTACACCTACATTGCTATGTTGATATATACAAACACCTATATGCAGACTGTTTATTGTTTATTATTGGCAATTACACATACTGGAAAGCCTGTGTAGTGCAACCCTCCCTGTCATAAACACACTCAGCTATCTGGTCATCAGGCTGTGGGGTTTTTCTTTTTGGGTTGGAGGTTGACACCAAACCCAGCAACAGAACAAAAGCTTGGTCAGAGAAAAGGGGGTTTGCAGTGTATGAAGTGAGTTTTGATTCATTCCCAAGCTCAGATGTTGCTTTGGGAAATATATTCTCTTCAGGCCTCTTGCTGTGACTCTATAAACAGAGGCAGCAACGGGCATTTGGAGGCACTAAAAGTGATTTAAATGATCCAGCCTGGGACTTTTGCCAAGCAGCACCTCCTTCTGTTTGCTGCGGGGGCTTTTCTGCCCTCCCCCTTGCTGGTGGGTTGGTTGTTGTTTTTTTTTTTCTTCTTCCATCCAAAATTTTTTGAGACTATCCTTTGAGACAATCTCTTTCTCCTAAAAGAAGAAGAAGAAAAAAAAGAGCTTGCTTCTCCAGATGGACAGCTGCTCCCTGCTCCTTTTGATGTTGCTTTTATCTGCCAGGCCAGTGCTCTCTCACCCTCTCCCCTCCCCCGGAGGCAGTTTCCATGGGGGTCTCAGGGGAGCTTTGTCTCTCACATGTGTTTAAAGAGAAATGTGGAGCTGACACAAAGGCTCCACAGCTCGACCTTTCGCCCTCCGGAGTTATGAGGGCCATAAAGCTCCAGTCCCTGGTAACAGCACTGATGACCAGAGCAGTTCTGGACACAGACAGAGCTTTTTTGGCAGAAAATTGTTTAACTAAAAATAGTCCTAGGAAGGAAAATAAAAGGTTGTACAAACTAAGCAATGTCTTTCATTGCCTTATTTGGTGTTACTAGTAATAACATTAATTTCTTTGGTATGGCCAGAGGCAGATGGCTTCACTGCATTTAGTACCAATTTTGAAATGCATGGCGCACAGAAAAAAAGTGACACTTGCTGAGATGCTCGGAACCAAGCCTGTACTTGCTGGTCTGCAGATGCAAGAGGTGAAGGCTGCTCTGCTGCAGCACCTGATGCCCAGCAGAGCTCAGTGGAGGCCCTGGTTGAAGCAAAACCTCTAGGCATTGAGGCTTTCTCTACCAGGCAATGGGAGACCTGCTGGAGAGGAGGAACTTCAGAGCCCAGCAAAGGGCTGAGGAGCTGCCAAGACAGCCAACAAGTAACTTTTAGCCCCAGGTGTCACAAAAGTATTCAAGTGCCTTAGCTCCAGAGCAGATGAAGGGATTGCTTTTCCCTTACTGCTCACACCTGTGAGGCTCTCCTGGACTAGGTGTGCACACTGGGAGCCTCCCACATCATTGGAGTCATCCTGTAGTGCCATCTTTCTCTTGTTTTTAATTCCTATATGGCCTGGCTAGCAGCAGATGTTGAATCCAGGTGCTCCAGAGTTGACACAAAATGTTCACTAGCATTTGCTTTCCTGCTGAAGCTCTTGCCTTTGTCTAAAATGGGCCAGATATGGAATGAATGGAAGAAAAAACCACCTGATTCTCTTGCCTCTTGTAGAGGTTATTTCTTTGCAGGAGAGTTGCAAGGATGTTGAGTCCCTGTGCATGAGTTATATCAAGTGGAGAAGCCTGGAAGCTCACAGGCGAGTGACTTGCCCAGTACAGCTGTGAGCCTAATGACAAAGCTGCTCTCCTCAGAGTTGCTGAACACCAGAAGAGAAATTCAGAGGTGGATCCTTCGATTCCTTAAGGGAAACTAATGTTTGAATGTGAAAAAGGATTTGTGACAATGAAGTCCTCTTGCCCCAGTTTTATTTCCTTCAAGTCAAACTTGCTGCAGTGTGGCCTGGCCTTTTGGCAGGGGTTTGACTACGTACATGAAGACAGAGAAGGAGTTTCAAAATGTTTATGGGATCTAAATATTGTGAGAAAATACCTCATTCTCTTTTGGCAGCAGGTTGTTTGGGAGCAGTGGCCACCTGTTACATATGTATGTGTGGGTGTATCAGCTTGATGGAGTTCTTATCAAGGCTTGGGGCTATGGCAGTAATAAGACATTTCCCAGGAATCTTTCCTATAACTTTTGTTCTTCTAAACCAGGTAAAGTGGGGGTCACTTGCTGTGCAACAGAGGGATAGGCTTTTCCTACTCAGAAAAAAATTCAGGAGGTTTATATTTTAGGTTAAATAAAACAAAGTGAAGAAGCAGGGGGAAAGGGGGAAAACCAAGTCTCCAAAAGAAGGAAAAACTTCAGTGATTTATGCTGAGACATTTTGTGTTTTTAACCTAAATACAGCTACTGTTAGAGCAGACAGGGAGAATTTTTACACCAAAAGGTACACACAAAAAACAAAGACAGCATCTCTCTCACCTGGGTAGTCTTTCTGCTTGCAATGAGTAGCTTTGTGTGTGAACATAAGTAAAACTCCCTGTGCAACCATGCACCAACCACCACATGCCATAATTCTTCATGTAGCTACATTTGTCTGCCTGTCTTGCATGATAAGGTGCACATATGCACTATCATATTTCTTCCTATAAATCTCCTTTTCTTTTCAGAAAGTTGTAAAGCTAAGGATAACAGCACACACTTTCTTAAAAGCAAGGTTGACATTGAAATCCTTGGCTTAAAAATGTTGCCTGGGGGAAAAAGTCTCCATCAGTCCAAAGGCAGCAGATTTGGCTCGTGTGCCAATTGTCACTCTCCCACCACACCACGGGGAGCATGCTGGGGGAAGGAATGGTGCAGAAAAGGAGTGTGAAGGGCAAGTAGTCCTTCGACTCTGGTGATCCTTCAGTGGTATACGAGCCTTGAGGGGATCACATGATGGGAACAGAGCAAAACAACCATCTAGCTCCTCTAAATCACATCACCTTGTGGAATCAGTGAACACAATCTCTTCCCTCTCATATATCACC
Organism: Picathartes gymnocephalus; assembly: GCA_013390045.1. NCBI lineage: Eukaryota > Metazoa > Chordata > Aves > Passeriformes > Picathartidae > Picathartes > Picathartes gymnocephalus. The sequence goes on from WEKY01055288.1 coordinate 155,274, forward strand.
CTCACACCAGACAGATCTCAAATGCAGAGGAGAATTGAGCACTTCTGCTGCAGAGCATGGGTCTGTGGTTAATAACAGATGATCCTAATCACTGCTCCTGGAGCCCAGGGCTAGCTGATAACTCTCTCTTCTGACTACTGACCCCCATAATCATCTGATTCCTGAGAGGGAGCAGATATTGTGAATGATGGGTTTTAGCAATTGGGACAAAAATAGTCCTCCTTTTGCTCAAGGAATTCAGATAGCAAACTAAGGGAGAAGCAAAGAGGCTGAACAGCCACACTACAGGGCTGGGAAAGATCTTCGTCCTGTATCTGGATCTGTCACAGGCTTGCTCTCAGTGACCTTAGGCAAATTAGTTAGTCTCACAGCCTCATTTTCTTCCTCTGGAAAAATCAAGATAATAATAGACAGCAACTCCAGAATGGCACTATGAGGATACATCATTAATTGGTATATTTATAATAAGTGTTGAATTTTCCAGAGATATTATATTAACAGCTGAGAAACACACTTTGCTGAACCCACTTCTTCCGTCAGAGAGTGGTTTCAGTGCTTCTGCAGCAGCCCTTGAGGATGCAGTGCCACTGAAGGGCAGCCTTACCAGCTCTCCACTTGCACTTTAAAACCTCTGTGCAGGCAGCAGCAGTCACAGATGCAGCTGCAAGAAGAAACCACACACCACAGTTGTGCAGGTGCATGTGGGCCCCAGAGGGGAAGAATATTAACTATTTCCTGGTAATAGGGACACAGAAGTCCTTCACGCGGCTCAGATAATCTCAGCACAGTTCCAGGACATGGCCTGTGCGGGAAGCTACTATCCAAATGAATACACAACTGTGCTTAACAGATCCTAGCTCACTTAACTGCAGAATGTATTCTGGATTCTCTTTCCAATTCAGCTAGGTTTGTGCATTATGCCCTGTATCTTCAATGTGGCAGGGAAAGCTTTCATCCTATGAGTTCCATTAGTGTTAGTTTAAAGATTTATTTCTAGAAGGCATAGTTGATATTTACCCCAGTATTTCAAGATCAGATCCATTTTGTGTAGCAAGTTAATCATATTATTTGCATCTCTTCTTGACAAAAAGTTGCAGCAGGATCATTCTTTATTCCCACTAGGTACCTGGGAACTAGAAGAAAAAATTATAATTGATGCTTCTTTTTAGAATAGTTTTATCTCTTTGGGAGAAAATTGTTTAGTTATATTCTTCTAATATGTTCTTTAATTATAATTATTGTATGAAATGTAAACTGCATGCTTATTTGCAAAAGTGACTAGACACGGAGTCCTGCTCTGAAAAGACTGAAGTGAGAATGAGGCCTCCACTATGAATGTATGCAACTACATTTTAAAATCATTTACTATGAAATTGCTTCCAGTTATCTGGGTTGCTAGAATATTAAGATGCAAATCTAGGCAAAGTAGATTTTTTTTATACACTAAATATCTGTGAACCTATTAGGACTGGCTGAGCTGAAGCTGCTAGAGGAGATAATGATGTTCTGCTGAAATACAGCAACGCTTCAGTGAACCCTGATGATGACAATACATTGAAATAACAACATGTGGCATTGCAATCCACCCACGCATCATCATGCATCACACCAAAAATGTCACAATGTGCTGATGGCTAAAGTTTCTCTCCTAAAATCACAAAGCTGGCAGTTCTAGCTGCAATGCTCACAACAAACTGTCCCTTTTAATTTCATATCTTGCTGGTTTCAACTGTACCCAGGATCTTTCTTACTTCAAATGGTGATGGTGGATGCTTCATAGCATTTAAAATTGGGATTCAGAAAAATATTTAGCCATCCAAGTTTCTGCTCTTACAGAGCCCCACCTGAACAGTAGGAGGCTGTAAAATGAGGCAGAACATCTAACAAGAAAGAAGTCTGGCACCAGATTTCCATGTCATCTTGCTTTCAAGCAAGAAGTGGTCTCTGTCGTTCAGTTCTACTTAAAATATAACTTCTTCTGGTGTTCCAAATGCCTTTGCACTTAAAAGTGTTTGAAGGCTGAGATTTGGCATGAATTTCAGAAAGGGATTTAGGGTGGTAGTTATTGCTATTATGGCAGAAATGGGATTTTATCTTCCATCTATGCTATCATAATAAAAAGTTAAGAAAACTTTCTTTCTGTTTGCCTCCTTGTCTGTTTGATAAATAAGACAACACATTTTTCACAACCACCTTCAATGTTCTACCACTGATGGAGCTGAAGTAAGATGAAAACTTTTAGGAAAAAATGCTGAAATGGATCAGGCTAAATACAAAGAGGGCTTACCTGTATTGAGGTTGGGATATGGATGGAGTTTTGGTTTCTATAGCCTAAATTTTAACGTTGATAACCTCAGTTATGCTTAACGCTGCAAATACCTACTTTCAACAGGTGTTTCAACTCTTAACATCCATAGAAAAATCCTATTTAAGCACTCTTACAGTGCTTACTAGCACTTCAGTGTTTGCAGGCCAGAGAACTGTGACTTCTACTCCATATCGACAGTAATGGAGATCCAGACACAAAATATTTCTTCTCTTTGCCATTTCCTCTTTTCCCTGTTGGGCAGGATGAGGATGCTTGCTGGTTTTTGTTGGGGTTTTTTTCCCCCTCAAAGCAACACTGATGATGATGATGATGATGGTGAACCTGTGTTTTCACACCAGAGCTTGGCAGCTGCAAGTCTTCCCAGGATATACATTAGATGCCACAAAGTAATTGACAGGCTTAAACATGGTTGAGTCCATCAAGACTTCTTCCATCCTAACCAAGGAGAAAGCTCTCATTTCATATTTTCACGGTACTGTGGAGACAGACATAATTCCCTTCTGAAAGGTTTAAAATTCACATTTGCCACCTCCCTAGAAAGTGTGACAATGATCAGGGGAGAGACTGGGGTGGGACATTTCTTCTCTTGCAGGTCTTCACCTGGGAAGGGAAAGAAAATTGGATATGTCAGATAGGAAAAAAGTGGTTATGGTTATGATACCTACTGGCTAGGACACACACTAGGCTTCCCTGCCCTGCTCAGGATTACTTGTGCATTTTTCACTAGTCAGCTATTGCATGAAGTACCTAAGTGTCCCTGAGATCAGCACGTGGAGCCCAGGATGTCCCTTACCAACTGACTGCAAACTAGACAGCCATACACTTTCCTTTTGGTCCAGCTAATATCTAATCCTTTCCTAAAGCTGTCTTTCCCACAAGAGAGTTCAGGAGTACCCTCAGGTTTCTTGTCTGGTGGCCAGAGTACTGTAAGCAGCTGTGCCTTTATGGAGGGTAGGAAAGGGCAATAGCAAGGCTCCACTGCATTTCACACCTCTGGCCTGTTGCACCTACTAAGATATCACACACATGAATTACAAGATGTGACAGTGGCCATGTGACTGACGTATTTCCCACTGCACTTTGGTCTGACTTGAGTTTGTCCCTGCCTCCTAAAAGGTCTGAACCTCCTCTGGGTCCTGGTTTCTTCTCAATGGGACTGAAAATTAGGTATCACACAGCCTAGCCCTGCAGTGATAAAGTTTCTCTATTGGACTCAGAAAGTATAGTGTGTGAGTGAAGCCTAATTATATTTTAGTGGCATTCAGCCCTCAGTCTTTTAGGTGATACTGCCAGTAATATTTGCAGTGATGGGCATTTAGTTAGGGCAGTGTTACTTTGTTATGAGAACTCCCATCCACTGGTCCCTGGACTGAGCACACAGATTTCACTCTGCAAAAGCAAGATCCTCAGCAGAAAGAGCTTTGGATGGCTAATGTGCACAGGCAGATTTAGAAACAGGGAAGAGTCTTATGGACCCCATTGGTGATCAATAGAGCCACTGTTTCCTGAGGAATGGCATGGCATACATATAAAAAGAAAAATAGTATCAAAAAGTATAAAAATAGATGTGACGCAGTGCATGGACTTATTACCAAAAGGACTTTGGGTTCGGGAACTTCCTGTACAGACACAAACTGCATCTTCTCCTTGTTCATAGGGCAGGGGAAATGAAAGACCAGAAACACCAAGGGTGGGAATTAAGACTTTTTCATTTCCTCTTTCTTGCTTGTTACTTGGTCTTTCTCTAGTAAAAGAAAAAAAATCAAAAACAACCCGACAACAAAAAACCCAGCTGCACCTGGGGTTTTACATAAATGTTCTCTTGTACGTCAACTCGTTCATCTCCTGGCAACACTGAACTCCAGCTAAATATGGTGCGCTCTCCCTTTAAGAGAGACTGCTCCTTGCCCAGCTGTTGACTTGCCTGAAGGTGAGACCTCTGCTTAAATTCATGGCTCCAGCTGTCAAAAGCAAAGAAAAGCAGCTTTTCCTTGGCGGCTCTCTGCTTTGGGTAGAATTTGACATCTTCCTCAGTCAGCAGAATTTAATCAGCATCAAGTGCCCACAGCCACTCAGCTCCACCACTGCTGGGGCTGGGGCTGGGGAACCAGACCTGTGAAGGAGAAGAGGGGGAGTCCTCAACACGGCAGGCAAAGACACAAGCACAATCACATGTTTCTATGGGAAATCCAAAGCTTGTCACCGTCTAGGGAGAGCCTCATTATCCTATTTGACTTAAGAATTGCTGTTATCATGCAGTAACCTTACCCGGCTCAGAGTCTGCCGTGTCCTGAGCAACTGAGAGCAGGAAACAGGGTGAGTTATTGACAGCTAACAACAACACTGATTTCCAAAGTAAAGCTGGTGAAATGGGCTCAGGGATATAGTTTCCCAGACTTGAGTGGACAAGTAAAGCCAAGGGAGCAACTCCTGATATCATTATGCCTTGCTTGCCTTCTTCCTAGGGAAAAGAGCACCTTAAGTTATTGTCACATAGATGCCAACAAACTGAATGATTCAGCACATGTCAGAAAATTGTTAAGCTTAGTGCTCAACCTATAAAGCCCAGCATCTGATGCATTCACAAGCCTCAAACGGTCAGAGCAGACCAGGATGTGCTCACATAGGTACACTCAGACTTATCTATGGATATACTATAGCAGGAGGGCATTTGCTTTTTCTCAGTACTGTCACCTGCTTCCTGCAACCAAGGCCCCAAATCCTGCAGAGAGAAACACATGGGACAGATCAGGATAAGGTGGCAGCCAGGGAGGTGAGGGCGTGGTAGTTCCCAATCCAGGTTTTGAGCCTGTGCTGATGTGTGTTTGGGGACGGTGCTGTGCCATTGCTGGGAGCTGGCCTGGCTGCCCCAAACCCTCATTCCTCCCAACTGGAGTGCTCCATCCAGCTCTGGGTCTTTGGTACAAGGACACACACCTGTTGAAATGGATCCAGAGGAAGGCCATGAAGATGATCAGAGGGCTGGAGCACCTCTCCTATGAGCAAAGTCTAAGAGAGGTGGGACTGTTCAGCCTGGAGAAGAGAAGGGTCTGGGCAGAGCTTATTGAGGCCTCCCAGTACCTAAAGGGGGCTACAAGAGACATGGAGAGGGACTTTGAACAAGAGCATGTGGTGATAGAAGAAGGGGGATTTGCTTTAAGCTGGAAGAGGGTAGGTTTAGGTTATATATGAGGAAGAAACTCTTTACTGTCAGGGTGGTGAAACAGGTTGCCCAGAGAAATTGTGGATGTCCCATTCCTGGAAGTGTTCAAGGCCAGGTTAAATGGGACTTTGAGCAACCTGGTCTAGTGACAGGTGTCCCTGCCCATGGCAGAAGGGTTGGAAAGAGATGATCTTTAAGGCCCTTTCCAACCTAAACCATTCTGTAATTCTAGGGGACTTGCTTAGAGCGAGATGACTGCTGTTACAGAAGTGCTTTCTCAAGGAGACCTTGCATTAGTACTTACCTACTTAGAATAACCTATTCACAGTAAAAGTTATTTGTCTGTATATTTTCAATACTCAAACTCCGGGCATCTCCTACATGTAGTTCATTTTCTAGCACCTGCAGCTATTACCCGTTTCCTGACAATATCATCATGCCCATTGAGGAGAGGAAAGACATGTTGGGTTGTTCGGTGATTTTTATTTTTTTTTAAATGTTTACCCCTTCCACCTGTTTGATATTAGCCTGCATAATAGCCTGGAGTCAAGGCAAAGGAGGCGGTTGCTGGGAGCAAACAGGAAATGAAGCAATACCCAAGGTAAGGCAGGCAAGGGCAGCACAGAAACAAGCCTGTGGGGGTATTAACTGGTGAATATCCACATGCCTCTGAGCAGAAGGGTGATTTAGCTCTCCCCAGATCCAACCTAGGTATCAGAGGGGCACTAAAGCACTGAATGCCCTCAGCTAGGAAAGAAGAGGGGTGAGCAAGAAGGAGATGGGTAAGGGGGGAGATGCTACGAATGCAGGTGGGAGCATAGGTAAAGGCTTGCTGTGCAGGGAGTGGGGGAGAGCTCGCAGGTGCATTGCAGCCCAGCAGCTTGACAGTGATCAATGTGGAGCTCCGGCTGTGAACTGTGTACTCTCGCAGCCTGTAGCCATGAATGTCGTGGGGTTTTTTTCCCCTGTTCCTTTGTATTTGGGGAATGAACTTCATAAAACCTGCATTCATCGTTTCTGCTCAGCCACATGACAAACTTCTACTGAACTGTGTCCTGGAGGGGTGATGCAGCCATAATAACAAGATCCCTCCTGCTCTAGTCATTAAGAACACTGCATTTCTCATGTCACAGAACTGGGGGAGGGGACCAAGAGCAGCCGAGGAAGCAAATCCCACCGAGGATACCGTTTCAATATGAAAGATGCCATTAACCCAGTGCATTTTCCTACAGAACTCATCATCAAATGTCCTATCACAAGACATACTTTTAATCTTATCATAATGTCGCTCATCTTTCTCAACATTTGCCTTCCAAAAAAGCTGTTACTGATAAGCAAACTTACAATCTTGCTTCCCTTCTTAAACCTCTTTAAAACTTTGCAGTGCTAAAAGGCACAATGCTGTCTGGAGCCTCTTTTCAAATGATATTGCCTGTATACAGCAGCTAACAGAACACATCTATTGAATGTAATTGTTTGAATTCTGCATGTTTGTTCTATAGATATTATTTTCTATATTACTTGGAAATAATGTGTTTAATTATGGGTTTTTTGACAATGATATTATTTGTGAAGGTGGTTTCCTACTGTCAGCCAAGTTCAGTGAGTGGTCAAATACTGTTTGTAATTTTTTTAGTAAAATTTTGTTATTGATTAATGATGTAGATGTGTATGTTTAATTATTTTAATAGTTCTTCTCTGCCTCCTGTAACTAGAAGAGGTGAAATGCTCATTCATGAGCAGATCCTCAGTTATCATTGACTATAACACAGTTTCATGGAAGGAGATGAACTGTGACAAGCTTTGTATCTGTAGGATTACCTGCTGTATAGCACTGCTTGTGGGAAATGGGCCAACTAATAATGTTAGCTTACAGAATAGATGGAAATGATTGAAACATATTTTCTTTTGGGATCAGAAATATTTTGCTAGAAGTCTTAGAACTTTCATTAAATTTAGTGACAGCAACTGGCATGGACTATTTTAAGAAAGTATACATTCAGCAAATGTCTGCTGAGAACTTTTCTCTAGCAGCTCCATTTTATCTGTTTTCTAGAAAAGGTCCTATAGACGCTAACACAGCCAAATTGCAGTGGCATGCAAAAATACCAGTGTTAGCTGAACCCTGGTAATTGTACAAACATGTGCTTTTAGCTGGGGCAAACACAGAATAAATGACATTAACTCTTCTCTTGGGTATAGACTAAACACACTTCTCCTCTCAGGAGGAGGCATGATTGCAGGTGCAACAGGCCAGTAACTATCTGAGCTTAGCCTGAAGATGTGTCCCAGCTTGATGTGAAGCCCACCTCCTTCCCAACAATGACAAGGGGCCTTCCCTCGTGCCTGACGTGGTGAGTAGAGAGGGAAAGTGTATTATTAGTGTTATTTCATTTGCATTACTGTGATACTTAAGAGCTCTGGTTTGGATTAAGGACTTTGTTGTGCTAGGCTCTGTTTAAACACACATAAAAACATGACACTGTCCTCAAGAGGTGCCTGCCTTTCCCAAACACACATGGAAGTCAGGTATGGTTTCCTGCTGAGGTTGGTCTTTGTCTTCCTTAATGCCTTGAGCTGTGCCAAGCATGTTGTCAGTTGTTGCAGGCCTGCACATAGGTCACAGCCCACACCTCAGCCTGCTCCTGGCTGAACTGGTAACTTGGTGAGTGCCTGTGCTTGTGTAGTATGCAGTAGAGTACCCAGAAAGATACTTGAGCCCAAGTAGGACAGACCTCCTATTTAAAGGGTAGCTACAAAAAGACCCCAAGTACTGCAGTTCTGAGTGGGAAGAGCTTGAACTGGCTGAGCATGGAAAATAAGCACCTAGCACTAGGCAACTGAGTCAGGAGGAGGCAGAGCTGATCTGGCATGGGGAATACTACAAGACCTCTTGGGAGTGCTGCATGCTTGATGCATGCAGGATGACTAAAGGACTGCAGGGCTTGTCATCCCATGGGAAGTATCTCTCCATCTATCAACTCTGAGGCAATCAGTTAAAAAACAACAAAACTGCCTTTGGAGGCAGCAACTAAAGCAGGACCAGGGAGAAGCAGTTTACCCTGTGAGAAATGTGTACTTGTTTTGCCTGTAGCCTGTTCATAGGACTTCTGGCTTTAGCAGAAGTATCATAAAATGTTAAGGGTTGGAAGGGACCTTAAAGATCATCTAGCCCCAACCCCCCACTTCTATGGGTAGGGACACCTCCCACTAGACCAGGTTGCTCAAAGCCTTAGAAATCCTACCTTGTTCCCTAAAACTTCCTCAGTAAAGATGACTTGTAAGCAATATCTATCTTTCAAAGTAGTGATCCTTCCTTCACCCTATGAAGGCATAGTGGCATTATTCCTGAGGAGGAAATGGATAAAAACCTGGATAAAAACCTGATTGGCTAATACCCAGTGTTCAGTGGCCTATAGTGACAGACTCAGAGTGGTGTGCATCCAAACAGTACTTGGATTTATCATTTTCTAGAAGTATGCAAAGACCTCTCTGTGCAGTAATCTTCTAATTTCCCCTCTTTCTCTCAACATTAAAAATCTGACTGCATTACTCCTTATAAACCTAGACTCATAGAATACCCTGAATTGAAAGGGACCCACTAGAATCATCACAGTTCAACTCCTGGCCCTGTGCACAACACCCCAAGAGTCACACCATGTGCCTGAGGGCATTGTCCAAATGCTTCTTGAACTCTGTCAGGATGATGCTGCGACCACTTCTCTGGGGAGCCTGTCCCAGTGCCCAGTCACCCTCTGGCTGAAGAATCTTTTCCTAATATCCTTTTCCTAATATCCAATCTAATCCTCCCCTGAAGAACTTCAGGGTATTCCCATGTGTTCTGTCACGGGTCACCAGAGAGAAGAGATCAGCGTCTGCCCCTCCAGTTCTGATGAGGAAGCTGCAGGCAGCTATAAGGTCTCCCCTCAGTCTCCTGGATGCAGACCAAGTGACTTCAGCCACTCCTTTTCTGGTTTCTCCTCTAGACTCTTAACCATCTTCATAGCCCTCTTTTGGATACTCTCTAAGAGCTTTTAAACTTTCTTATACTGTGGCAGCCAGAACTGCCCCCAGCACTGGAGGTGAGGTCACCCCAGTGCAGAGCAGAGCGGGACAATCCCCTCCCTTGCCTGGCTGGTGATGCTGTGCCTGATGCTCCCCAGGACAGGGCTGGCCCTCCTGGCTGCCAGGGCACTGCTGACTCATGTTCAACTTGCCATTGACCAGGACCCCCAGGTCCCTTTCCACAGCATCGCTCTCTAGTGTCCCATTCCCCAGTCTGTCTGTACATCCAGGTTTGTCCTGTCCCAGGTGCAGAGCTTGGCACCTTTGTTGAACTTAATTAGAAAACTTATGTAGAAAAGCTATATTGCTTTATATAGATAGCCAGTCACTTTGGTTGTTTTCAAAATCTATAGAGTGCCCATCTGGACAAAGTTCATCAGTATGGCTACAGCATCATTTACATGTGATGTGCTGCTTGCAACCGCAGTGTCTTGTGGGTTAAAGAAGTTATGTGGGCAGACTGATTCCAGGAAAGCATTTACATATCAAAAGATGTAAGAATTCTCCAAACTGGTGTAAGCTTAATAAACAAGCATCCTCAGGTGTTGTTCAAGATGGTTTGGTTTTTTTCGGAAGGAAGGATGCAATGCAGTCAAGGTGTTGTGGTCTGACTGATAAACCAGTTCTGGTCAAGATGGGGCACAGAGCCTACACCACTCAGCTAATCTTACAGAAGAAGTGAGGCAACTTGCATTTTCTTTAATGTATTGCACTTTGGCTCACTCCTGTGATCAGTCACTCCCCAATAAAAATACACATTTTTACTCTTGTAGACAAAGTGTTTAAAAATATAAACATTTGACCCCTGAAAATATGATATACAGCTAGAGACAACCCTTGAAAAACCTGGAGCATGTACGTGCATTATAAATTTCCCCTATCTCACAGGACCAGCATGGTAGAAAAAAAGATAATCAGTTGTCTCTCTTAGTCTCTCTCTCCACCCTGCTCCCTTACACCCTTGCACTCCCCCTCCCTTTTACTGCAGGATGTGCCAGCACTTGTCTTGGCAAAAGCCAGTCTTGGATCTTAAAACTGAAGCAAACTGCAGCGTGTTTGTGACTAGCTCAGCCTTCACCAGGTCTCTTGTTCTCCCGTCCCAGCCTGCACCACAAGTAGAGTACGTGGTGGTGGGTGTGCCCTTGGGAGAGGCAAGACAGGGGCGCATGGCTCCCTTGCAAGCATATAGTTCATGCTTTTATAAATCAGGGAATGGGAGGTGTGTGTAAATGCATGTGTCCTGCTGGCAGAGCATGGCAGCTGCCATGAGCCATGGGACAGCAAGAGGGTACTACCATTCAGTTTGGTCTTCGTCTGTACTTTCAGTGGTGAAGTCAAATGAACAACTGCTTTGTGGGCAGTGATAGGGACCTGTGTCCTTCTCTGGACTCAGGGCAGGAAACATCAGCTGAGGGCTGTGGGATTTCCACCTACTACCCTCCACTACACTGCACACAGCTACTGGTTGTTTGCTCTCCCCATCCAGGCAATCTTTGGCATTGCTAAAAAGATTGCCTGCAAATCTTACCACCATCACCACTTTTGGCAGTGGTGATTTTGTGACATAGAAAACTGCCCATTTAGAGTTGCAAAGCCCCTCATTTTCCAAAGAAGCTACCAACCAACAATTGGGTGTTTCTCCTTCAGCCACACTCAGTCTGGTCTGAATTTCAACCAGGAGCCAAGATATGACAGCTTCCCGTTCTCACCAGTAACTCAGTGTCTTGTCCTCATCATTAAAAATTAAATCACCCTGTGAGTAAACACACATGCTGTTCTTAATGCATATGCATCTGCAAAGTCTGTAACAGGACTTGGGATAGAAGAGGTCTGGTGGGACCTTCTGCATCATAAAATGATAATAACTTGTAAAGCTCCATCATAACCTTGCTCCCTCTATTTCCCCATTGTTAAATTTAATGGAATTTTTTCATATAAGCTTGTTCCCCTGGTCATTATTTCATCTACCATCTTGTTCTTGTGTTAAGGTCATGCTTCAGTTTAAATGACTAATTCTCTCCCCCTTGTTTTCTTTTTTGACATATTTAAATGCTCCTGTCCCCACTCATCCTTGTTTTGTTACTTTCAAATCAGTTTCTTTTAGAGTCTTCTAGGACCATTTTCATTTTCCTAAACATCAGGGGTTGTGGTCTATGTTTTTTTGTAAATATGGGTGACAAGGGCTGTATGCGTTGTTCTGGATGAAGTTTTAATACTGCCTTACACAATGGTGGTAATGCTGTTCTAATCAACTAAAGTATCTTGTCTAATATATCCCCTGACTCTGTTACCTCTTACATGGCTGTGCCACACTGGTGGCTCAGTTATCCTGTAATGGATTAACAAGTTTTGGTCTCTACTCACCACTGTTTCTTACAAATACTGTGTCCCTGTTTTTGCAGCAGGACCTCCTGCTGCCTAGGTGTATGACCTTCTATGCTGTGAGTTTCTGAAGTCATCACATTTTTTCCTGGTATTCTACTCGTCCTCTCTGTTGATGTGCCATCTCACCTTCAGTAAATTTCAGTAGCACACTATTAGTATTAATTTTATGCCTCCATCAGCCCTGCTTAAGATGAATAATAAATAACATCTCCTTAACTTTTGTCTTATGCTGTTCCTGGTGGGAATCTCGTCCTTAAAGTTACAACACAAAACCTCTGTTGCAACTCCTTTACATCAATGGCAGAAGCTATGCATGTGCCTTTGCCCATCTATTTCTGCTTTTCTGCAGTGCAAGAAAGGCAGGAGGAAAGCAGACCTCTTAACCATGCGGCAGAGAACAGAAGCGTGCCGTGATATGATCAACCCTGAGCAGAGCTGGGGGTGGGATCCCTAGAAGTACTTGGCAAAGCAGTTGACATACCTATGGAGGGGGACAAAAGGATTTCTGCTACTTGTACAGTATTCCCAAATATGCTTTGGGAGCCACTGTGGAGGCACATTTTACTGGGGTTCAGCAATACATAGCTGTGGCCTTTACTCCACGCACAGAAGAGGTTAGAAAAAAACAAAAACAGTCTTGAGTTTGTGTGGCAGCTTGTCCTCAGTCTGGTCAGCTTCATGGGGGAAGTCTCAGGGCTTTGAGTGCAGCGTTTCCAAACACTGAGAACAAACCCAAAGCATTTGTAAAAACCGCAGAGTGTACAGTTAATACACCCAGATGTGCTGTCAGCTCCACAGCACTGCACTGGAGTGGATGGAGTGTGTAAATCTTGGAAAGGTTAAAGCTGAGAGACCAGTGATATGCATAAAGACTCATGTTCCTTCCAGGAGGAGGGGGGTGAGGTGTTATCATTCTCCATTAATCACTTACATCTCCAACCTGCCTAAATCCTCTGAAAAGAACCAGCAAAGAAAACACCAGCTGCTGTAGCTCCTACTTTTTCCTTTGTAACCACCAGTCTCCCTCCCTCCTCCCTGCCTTCCCCAGACTGTTTATTTTTACTGCTCGTGAATCAGCCAGGAACTTGCTCCCTGCAACAGGATCAGCTGAGAACAAGCTGCAGATTGAATGTTCCCTGAAATCCTGGGTTTGTTTTGTAGCTTAGGACTAGGAGCAAAACAGTGAAGAAAAGGAGAGAAAGTGATACCTGTCTTCTTCCTCACCCAGAGATAGGACTTTCATTCAGCAGAGAGCAGGACTTTCCCAACTTGCTCTTCGAATGCACTGCAGCTTTCACTAGAGATTCTGAGCATGCTAAGCTTATGAAATTCACTTAAACTGTGGTTGCTTTGGGTTGGGAACCATTGTTTTATACAGGCGTGGCTAAGTCCTACAGCAGCCTGAACCACTGCACCAGAACCCCCTACTACACCACAAGCAGCACAACATTCTCCCTTTGGACACAACTGTGCTGGGATGTGAAAACTGCCCTGTCTTTCCTAGCAAAAAGATTCACCTTCCAAGCTCGGCTATGCCGTGACTACTCCTGCTCTGACATTAGTGCATCAGCTTGCACCAGAGGCAGGGAAGTCCCTACGTTAGTGAGGTCACTGCACTGCTTAGTGAAAGCCATCCTGGGTGACAGCCAGGTACATGACCAGGGTAGCGAAGAATGGCAAGTGGTGACAAAGAAGTGACTGATGGGGAGGAAGGAGCTGAGATGGAGGGAAATGAGGGAAAAACTGAAGGAAAAAAGGAACTGAAATAACCCCCCTAAAAATCTTCTTTGTGGGAAAAGAGAAAAAGAAAAGGTAAAATCTTGGGAGAATTAACATCTTCCTCAGCCAGGACAGGGTTGTCTCTCTGTTGCCTCTCTGAACCCACACTGTCTAACCACAGCACCGATGAGTGCAAGACCTGTGCATTCTCCTGCCACACTGCTGTCCTGGTCTCTAGGAGAATCACACTACTGATCCCCAAGCAGTGAGAATCTGGGGAATCTGTTTTGGAGTCCTGTCCTCCACAGAGAAAAAACAAGGAAAACTTTATTTACAGATCCCCCCCAATATTAGCTTTCTCCAGACTCTTGTGTTCAAACAGTCCAAAGCCCACCCTGACATTTGCCATCCGATAAATCATGTAATCCGATTAAAATCCAGCGTTTCAATTTCTACGCCTCTGAAAGGCATGAAGTGCTTGCTACTTTTGTCACCAAGTGGAATGGAAAAACACTTGATTTGTGCAGAGGGGTGCATCCCCCCATGCAGCACTGCCGTGGCACGCATCCAGAGGCTGAGCTGTCACTTGGGCTCTGGCGTGGTGCAGAACTGCTAATGTCACACTCAGGAGGCTATTTGCTGCCAAGACTTCTCTGCCAAAAGATAACTTTATAATACTGATAATCAGGTGCCCTGTGATGATAAAAAGCCTGCTGCTTGCCCCTGTATGAGGAGTTTCTTGCTGACATGATGCTTATTACGGCAAACCATGTTAATTACAGAAAGAGCAGTCTTTTACGGAAAAGAAGCAACAAAATCTTATCTTAGCCTAGAAGTGGAGAAAGTGCAATTAATTAATTTGTTTCTGAGTCTAAGCTTTAGACATAACAGATTTTATAGCACGGCTACATATTGTAATTACAGGATGGAGTAAGTCTATACTGTAGCTTGTATTTGAGTGTGTAATGAGGAGTGAAGGATTGATGTTCAGTGTGGTCAGATGACTAATACACTGTTAAGAGCTGAACTGGTCGGGCAAGAGTAACAGGCACCGGAGATAGCATTTGATGTCTTGCTGAATAATGACGTTGTTTCCTATGTTAATTATCTTCCTCTAACCTGGTAATTAACTTGTCCTAAGAGTACTGAGTGCAGCACAACCCTGAAGACACTGCTGCTCCATAGGTAGCTGGTGTCATGCCACCGCTCATCCCTGTGGTCTTTATTCTCCCTCAAGAACACTAGGGGATTTTCCCAGACTGCACACAGTAGGCATGGATATATAAACACATGTGACAGATGACAGATGCCTTCTGAGAAATTGTGTTAATGATACTCTTCAGTCTTGTCTGGGAAAACAACTAAAGGAAAGATGAAGGTGAGAGAATACCATACCTTGACTGCAAAATAATGTTAGGTAAGCCTTTAGCATAGACAAAGTCACTTTCATCCTAAGATTTGTGGGGGCTTTTTTTTTGTGTCAAACATATCCTTTTTGTAAAGTTCTTCATAAAGACATAAAGTACTCTTCCTCCAATGGAGTTCAGTGGGGTTTTAGCTCCCCTGCTGTGTTCAGATGATGATAAAACAATGTTGGGTCATTATAAGGTTTAAGCATGATAGATGCCCTACATTTAGTGTGTCTCACTGGCTGAGTTCTCTGTAAAACTTCTCTCTGTGCTTGGCAGTTTAAGTCCTGGAGATTCTACTGCTTTTTTTACTGGCTTTATAACCCAATCATAACTTCTCTGAAAAAGAACCCCAAACCAAAACCAACAGGTGGTGTTGAGGTTTCACTGCAAAAACAAACAGACAAACAAAAATTTTAACAAAATAAATTCTTAGATAAGGAGATTTCTAGCACAGTATTCTGTAAACTTAGTGCAATACTTGCACACTGTACCTTCAAGCAATGCCACTCCTGAACTTTGAAAGCTGTAGGGCTCAGTAGTCACAGAAGTTTTTAAGGCTACAGGCAATAACAAAGGAACTGCATTTGTAATATCTGCATTTCTTCTGATAATTTCCTTGTCAGGTTTGCATTTAAGGCTCTGTGAGCTTGATTGGCAATGTCTAGCTTACCTGTTTCTGCAAGCAGGGGTGATTCACCTGGGATTTCTATAGCCTGAGCGCTAACAAAGAGCCTGTGACTTCCAATCTGCCTGGGGCTCCTGTCTGCTGCCCTGTGTGCCTTTGAAGACAACATGTATTCAGAAACAGAGGGGAAGGCAGAAATAAAGGGACAGGGATAGCAACAAACCCAGACTATGGTTTGGGCACCTGTGCTTCCTGTTTCTGAGTGGCTTCACTCACAGTTACAATGCTTAGATTCTTCTGCTTTACAGAGGTACCCCCTGTGACCCTTAATCTCAGAAGAAACTTTTGATAAACAAAGCCAGTAAGTGAGGTAGGATTTGGATATGGAGAGACACCACCAGAACCAAACTATGTCAGGGTAGCAAGGGATGTTGCCTGAGTGTGTAGGCAGTAGGAGACAAGTAGGAGAGTAAAAGCACTCCATGAGCTGATAAGAATGGATTAAGGATTTGGCACTGAACAAACCACTAGAGAAGAAGGACATGTTTCAGAAAGGCAGAATGAGAAATCACGGCCAGTGCTGTTCCTGCCCTAATGAACTGACCACTGCTGGAAATGGTTATCTCAGGATGGTGCTGAAAACCATCTACTATGATGGACGAGATGTCTTAAGTGTTGTAAGAAGGCACGTCCTGCTGACACTGAACCTCCAGAAGCACTGCACATGATTCTCATTTTCTCTCTCTCAGGAGGCAGAAGAAAAGATACAAACTATTAATATCCAGCCTGCTGTTTCAGACTCACCTACGTGGGGTCCAGGCTGTTTATGGCAGAGATACCTTCAAGCTCTTGTCACCTCAGCCTCGAGGGTCTCTGCCTCCTCTCCTGTGCTGCCATGCACCAGCCAGGGATGGGTGTGTGAGGTGGGGGCATCTGGAGCAGAGGGGGAAGGCAGGCAGACAGCTCATGTAGAAAACAGCTTTGCAATGCCTAGATCCTGCCGTTTTTTCTTTCCCCCTATTGTTAAGTGGCATTGAGCACCAGCAAAACAGGAAACTGCTTCCTCCAGCTGCTGACCCAGCCAACCCAGGGCAGCTGCTGGCTGTGCAGAGTGGCCTCCCCATGCCACCCTGTTCCTAGAAAGTGTTGGGACATTTGGAGGAGTGTTTAAGGAGGAGCAAAGCGTACCAGTAAATCTTGAATAAGTAGGTACAACTTGGCAGCTCTTACAAGAAGGGAATCATACTGGAAATATCTGGTAGTAGCAGTTAAAACTCTCTGGTTCTCCAAAATTAGGGCTTATGGAAGTGAGAGCAATGATATCTAAACCAGTCTCTGTCACCTTACTCATCTGGTAACTAACTTGGCTGTCTTTTTTTGTGATGTGTAGATCTTGTATCGGACATTGTTACTCGAGCTGTGAAGAAACTATTGTTTTACAGGCACTGCAGCTTGTGTTGTGATCCTTAAACCTCAGAAGTCCAGCCAGGTCTCGCTTTGCTGGGCATCCTCAACAGAGTGCTGGTGAGGCTGTAGGTGGCCCTTTTCTTCCTCAGACAGCAACACCCCATGGTATCATGCTGCTGGGGTTTCTGTCCTTCTGATGGGACTGCAAATGGAGGATAGCAATGATATTGTGACTCCCTTTTAATTACACATCCCCAGGTGATCTCTGATATCAAGAACAATGTTATCCTCCCTGGTGACATTCTGGTGACCTAGAATTCCTGTTGAATTTTTTTGGTTTAGTTTTTGGTTTTGGTTTTTTATATGTTGTGATATTCTTCATTTGGTCTTTTAAATACATAGCTTAAAAACATTTCTGTAACCTCACTGGGAATGTCTGGTGGAAATTTTTCACAAGTGCATTTCTGTCTTTCTGAAAGTACGACACATCAACGTGAAAGAAATGATGCTCAGCCTAATCTCTGTCACATCATTACTCTTGAGCTCCAACTTAATTACCTCCCTGATGCTTTCCACAGCTCTTAACCAGACATTCTGTGTCTACTTAAAAGTCTGCCATACTAGATGAAGTGATGACTATATATACTCTTCCCACTGGAGAGAGGAGATGTGAGGTTTGGTAAACATCATTTCTAGAGCACCCAGAAGGTACATCATATTGTACAGGCTTGTGGAGTTCGCAGATGACTTACAAAGACCCACTGAAACCATGCTGAGCACTTATGTCACAAACCCACGCTGCCGCACGCACGGCCACACAGTCTTGAGTTGATGTCTGTGTGTGCAGTGCACTGTCACTTCCCAGCAGTGGTGGCAGCAGCCACAGGCCAAGGACTGAGAGGAGGAGGGGACAGGCAGGACAGCTCAGCTGTGTCACCTCGCAGGTGCACTCCTTCGGAACAGGCTGTTCTTACACTCTGCTCTGCTCTACTTACAGCTGGAAGTTACCAGGACCAATCAGAACACAGGGTGCATGTTCAAATTGTATCTCTCTCCTTTTTTATCTGACCATTTTCCTCCAGTGCTTTGCATTGGATTTGGAGGTATGTGAGATTGTCTTTTGCTTGCTCCATCCTTCAAACTAAACACATGTGAGGACATGTTGCTTCTTGTCCCTAGGCCCTTCCTCACACTTTGGGAGTTAAATGAATTGGCTCTTTAATTTTATTGTTCCCAGAAGTGTGTTGAGCATTACAGCATTATTCATGGATTCAGTACATACATGCCATTGCAGGATCTCCTCACAGAGCACAGATGACACCATCACTTGTACAGATGAACGACTCTGCATCTGGGCTTTTCTTCCAGCCTTTTCCCCCCCGCCATTTTTTGTAAGATGGGGGCCTGTTATGAAACCACTTTGAGCATGTGTGAGACAATAATATGGTAAATATACATCCCTTATCTTCCTTGACAGGGAAACTTTCTAAAATCTGGATGGTACTTCAAAACCATGCATGCCTTTTTCAACAATCTTTTTGTGTCTCACTCAGATAGGCTTTGGTTTGCACTACAATAGTAAAGTGGTGCATTAGAGTTTTTAGAAGTGTATCTATATCTATTTCCTGGTCTCCCTCACAAAATAAAAATCATTGTTAACATTGGTATTACACAATTAAAGTCAGTGTTTGTTGAACTCAAGCTTACACTTAACCTATCTTTGAAACTCATTATGTGTAAATATAACATGATATTAAATAAAATAGGAGGGGTTCACCAAAATGAACATAAATGCTTAGGGAAAAGCTTAGGGTAAATGAATTGGTTGCTAAGACATAAGGAACCTGTTTCTTGAGGAGATCTTCTCTTTGGAAGTTGGCCTTCTCACCAGGAGAAGCTTCTCACTCAGCAGCTTTCTGGTGGCATATTGTGGTCTCAGAAAGGTCTTTCTAAAATGCCTTGTTTAGTTCTCTGTTTGAATCCATAAGGTATTCAGAATCTTTCTCTTTTTCAGGGTTACCAGCTGATGAGGCGAATAACATTGCTTTGTGCCTCTGTATCTATCATGATCAACAAGTCTCTGATCATTGTCCCCTTGCATGTCCTTTCTTTTCACAAGGGCCACTTACGAAAATCTCAGGACTGATATTCACCTGTACAAATGTAACCAACTGAGTGCTTTGTTGGAAATCCACCTAATACCAGAACAAAAAGAATAACTGTTCCTTCCTCTTGTTAAAACTTTTCTTCTTTACTCCCTTGGCACAGGGCTTAGGGATGTTTTGGTAGCTATTCCAGGGTTAACAGTCTTTCTGCCCAACCAGCCTCTGTTAAATGTTGGCTCTGCAAGGCTTTTCCTTTGCCTATTAATCTCAGATCTGGTGAGGTCAGTAAGGCAGTGAGGTGTGCATCTCTGTTTTTACAGTGCTAATGATAGGCTTGTAAAGGGGGGGAGGCTGTTACTGGGCTTTTGCTCTAACACTGACTCTTTTTCCTGTGCATAACTATACTTTGACGTGGTATTCTTGAACTTACAGATCAAAGAGAATTACCAAAATGATCCACTTGTGAATTGTGGGCCATTATCTGTTATTAACTCATCTGGAGCAGTGTGGTGAGCAAA
The DNA here is from genome assembly GCA_013390045.1 of Picathartes gymnocephalus. NCBI lineage: Eukaryota > Metazoa > Chordata > Aves > Passeriformes > Picathartidae > Picathartes > Picathartes gymnocephalus. The sequence goes on from WEKY01055288.1 coordinate 175,002, forward strand.
CTGTAATTTACAGTATGTTATTACATTTCTGCTCACTGTGGGGTGCAGCAGCTGAATATGTGTGTGTGCTAGTCCATAACGAGTAGTAATCTTTGCTGGCTAATTCAAATAAATCTTTGCCAGCGTCTACTAAGGCTGATCAAGAATTTAATTTACTTCTAATAGTTTTGTTTTCCTGCTTCCTGCCCCTCCCACCACATTTAGGAGAGAAGATTTCACCTTCTCCTTTTCTTTTCAGTACATGCTTGCTTCCAGGAAAACTTGGAAGCGCAGCAACAACCTCCTCCAGTTCTCTGCCAGATTTCCTTCAGGATTTAATGATTCAGGTGGCTTCATTTGCTAAATTTTAGGAAAAAAAAAAAAAAAAGAAAGAGTAGTTCTCCGCTGACACCATATAATAAAGTTGAGCAAACAGGAGGGCTGGTAGGAGACTTATTTTTATTGCCTGGCCCTGGTCACATGACAGATCAAGTTACAAAATACTAATACCCCTGCCAACTCTCAGGATCCACCAATTCCTCTTGCTACTGTTTTAATCCAACCTGCCTTTTATTTTTTTTAAATTTTTTTCCTATTTTTTCTATTTTTCCCTTTTTTTTTTCTTTTTTTTCTCTTTTTTTTGGTGAGGGCATGAGGTGAGGAGAAAGACATCAGACTGGAGCAGGAGATAGAGTGAAAAGCAAGTATATCATGATTGGGAGTATCCCTTTAGCTCCTTCAGTGTTTGTTCAGCACTTTTTCGCCAGCTGAATAGCTTATTCCCTCGGAGTGTTGGCAGCCTTTGGCAAAAGTAAAGCAATGTCAGCATTCCCCTGTTCCATCTATTTTTTGGAAAGGAATCGTTAAAAATGTTCCATTTTCACCTTGTTTGCAAGTTATGATTAAGGCTTCTCCCCCAATTAAATTGTGACATTCTGGCTTGAAAAACAACTTCAAGATCAGGAAGATAAGCTAACACACATGCACACATGAAAAAAAAAAATCCTCCTTCTTTCTTGTGGAAAGAAATTCAGCAGTTCAGTGGAGCCACTTCTTTTATTAGCAGTGAGACAAATATATTTTCAAAAAAATTGCTGATAAAACAACAGATTTGAAAAACATAAACTTCATGCAACTCTCTGGAGTTCTTCACAGCAGTTTCCCCTTTGTCCCTTCTTCCAGCATGCAACAGAACCAGAGCTTTAGTGTCACACATTCCTGCAAGGAATCTGCCTGGAGAGGTAGATGCCCTGTATCTTTGCACAGTCTCTGATGTGGTAGCTACACTGCTACTGACACCTCAGCTCATCGAGGTGGGCACAACTACGGCCACAGCATCCCGAAGGTACACCTCAGCAACAGAGGTAGCACCTAATAGAGGAGGGAGATTAAGGGAAAGAAGCCTCTGTGGTGTCCTCCCCACAGGCACTGATGCTTTTTGTTGTGTTAAAGAATTAAGAGAATGGCTACATACAATGTTTCACCTCCTTTATAATGAAATGCTGTGGCACACAGAAGTTAGGAGAGCAGTTCATGGCAACACAAGACTCCTCTGGTGAATTCAACAGTCAGAATTCAGGTGAGAGTTGCAGTCCCTGTGTTTCAGCTACGAGACCACCCATCTTCTCTTTTGGCAAGCACGAGTGGAAATGTACTTCTGCCTTCCAGTGTCTGTGACCATGGTAGTTTCCAAGAGGGAGTATGTTGCAATTGTTTTAGTTTTTCCATTTCTGCTCTTCTTTCACAAGTTGCCTATAAAAACCTGCAACACTCTTACATTGTCCATGTTCAGGGCTCTCTTGAAAACACAACCCTACTCTGATTTCTGACAAAACAACCTCTTGCAGTCAGGAGTGTGTTATGACTTCTCCAGCAACCAGGCAGGGTTAGAGGAAGTACTGTCAGCAATGACTCCATGTATCCACCCATCTTCGCTTGTTGTGCCCGCTGACTGTAAGCTGGCAGGGATCATCACTTACTACAATTCTACAGGGCTTTGGCCCATCAGTACTTCCAACCACAGCACTGATGGAGTCCCCTTAGAATGACTGTTTTCAGGAGCCTTCAGTAACACATATTCCTCATGTGTTATGAGATTTTTAAATGCTATGAGATTTTTAATGGCATTTATTTTACTGACATCTTTCCTCCTCAACTGCAAATTATACAAGTGCAAAAGCATGAGAAGGATAATACCATCCACGGTATGGGAAAAGTAGTGTTGGATCTCTACACTTCCTTTGACTCTAACATAATGGATTTACCTTAATAACCTGATAGAAGTTCATAAACAATGGCTGTGTCGCACCGACCTGCTTCTTGGGTATTTATTTGCTCGTTCTTTAGGCAGCTTCATTTCTGTGTGCGCAATCACAGCACCCTCTACTGCCTCCCGCTGAACCGGCAAAAGGATCGCGAGTAATTGTGAACTTCAAAAAGGACATTTGGAGTGACTAGGCTCTCTGACTATCACGTGTTGTTTCATATACGAAACAACATCCCCACCATGAGAATGATAATGCAAAAAGGTATTTCAGTTCTGTCTAGAACGTAGACCAGAGCCCATAAATGAACAGTATGAATTCCTCAGAGGCTCAAGCACCCACCAGCCTGAGAGCAGCTTTTCCTTTTAACCTGTTAGGCATTATCTTTCACTTTTGTTAAGTCCATGGAGGAAAAATACATCTATTTTCCTAGTGAGAAACATGAAAAGGCAATAGGTCACGTGCTACTTCTGTGTGCTCCGGCACCGACGGTCACGGGCCTGACAGAAATCTCCATTGCAGAACCCACCCCTCAGGAGCTTCAAGTGTTAGCGGTGCGAAGTGCCCTCTCGGCCCTGCCAGGCACAGGTTTCCCCTCTGCTGCTTTTGTACAAATCCAGAGGCCTGGTTCGCTTAGTCTCAAATCCCGTCCTTCACCGCCAGCCGCGCTCAGCGGGGCCCTTTGCACCAGCCCCTTCAGCGCCTCACAGGGGACGACGGGCCCGTTCCAGGTGAAGCCTGCGAGCGACTCCCGGTGCCCGCGCACGGACCCCGCGGCACGCGCGCTAGGGAACGTGGTCTCCACGCCCCGGGAGAAGGCGGGACCGCTGGAATCGCGCTCCGCCCGGGCCGGGAGCGGGCGGGGCCGCTGGAATCGCGCTCCGCCCCGGGCCGTCCCACTCCGGGGCGCTGACGTGGCGCTGCCCTCGCGCTGCGCGTGCGCACGCGGCCCTTCCGGAGCGGAGCAGGATGGTGCTGCTGGAGAGCGAGCAGGTGCGGGGCCGCGGCCCGCCGGGAATGGGGCGAGCCTCGTGTGCCGCCGCAGAGGGATGGAGCCAGCGAGAGAAAGAGGGCGAGAGAGGGCTCCGCAAAGCCCCGCGGCGACGCTGGGGCCCGAGGCGGCCCTGGCGGCGTGGGAGCCACTGCGTGGGAGGGGAGAGGAGCGGAGCAGGCGCCGCGGTTCCTGGGTACTCTGTCTCGGCGGGGCAGAACTGCCGGGGCCGCGGGAAGTCCGAGGGGCTCAGAGCTCGTGTTCGGAGTCAGAACCGCGGGCCGGGCCGCTCCTGGCTGGGACCTCGTGTCCTGCAGCTTCAGTGTGGGGAAAGCCGAGAGGTCGCCTTCCCTCGGCGCTGCCTCCCGCGGGTGGGAGAGAGTCCGGGGCCAGGGAGGAGCTCGGCCCTCGTGTGGTGGCTCCCAGCTACGGGTGCGTCTCTTTCTCTTGCAGTTTCTGACGGAGCTTACCAGGCTTTTCCAAAAGTGCAGGACTTCCGGGAGCGTTTTCATAACGCTGAAGAAATGTAAGTTTTGAGTCTGTTACTGCATTAAAGAGGTTTTTCTCTAAATCTGACTGTTGTCAGTAGGTATTTTAAGCGATACAGTTGTAATCCAGGGTATCTGAAGACAAGAGCGGCTATAGGGACAAACCAGTCAGGTGGAGCACTGATGGTACTACCAGTTGTAGGACTAATAGTACTAGTATTTTTAGTATTAATAACCTTTGAGTGAGACTGTATGTCAAACTGCAGGAAATACTGGGACTTTCTGATTATTAAACAGTAAGTGAAAAATCGTTAGTTTTCTGTAAAAGGAGAGTTCTGATGCAGTTTTTGTGTGTTCCTATTCCTCTAGTTCCTGGCTAGCTGGCACTATGGAGAGGCCATGTATCGAGGCAGCAGGATGACGTGCATTAAAGCATGCTGCTGCTCGAGCAGGCGGGGCATACAGCACGTTGGGGGCAGGATTTAATTCATTTTTTCTGGCAGTTATTGTTTATGGAACAGATCCTTCTGTGGTGCTAGAGTAAGAGCAATTTGGCAGCAGTGTTAGTTCAGTTGGCCTGAAATTCCAAGGTGTTTTACAGATCTGCTCATGAGCAGTTTTTTAACATCTCACATCAGAAGGCATCTTGTGATTTTAATGAAGTAAGACTAAAAATTCTTTTTCAATACAGATGATGGCCGAACAAAACCAGTACCACGCAAAGGCCACGTGGAAAGTTTCGAACCAGCAGACAATAAGTGTCTCCTAAGAGCAACTGATGGAAAAAAGAAAATTAGCACAGTGGTAAGTGACAACTTTTAAGTTAGACAGATTAGTGGCTCTGTGTGTTTTTGATTTAATGCTCCATATTTTAAGTGAAACTTGAGAAAATGTTAACTGAAAGTTGAAAACCTGATGTGTGTTTACTTTGAATGGGGGATTGGGACAGTCTTTAGCTGACTTTAGTTCTGCTCTGTGATATGACACAAGGAAAAATGTTACTTCGAGAAATAGTTGAGAATCTGAGCTGCAGCATTTTCATGGCCCCTCAAGTCAATCAAAGCTTTCTTTGAATGCTTCTTCATATTCTTCCCATTTGAAAACTTGGGACTTAGGGATAAATAGCCTGTAGAGGGTTTTGTTAATCAAGGAGTGTTTTCAGTTTTCTAAATCAGTAAAGTCCTATGACATACCAGTACAGCACACTGACCACTGAATGTGATAAGTTGATCCAACTGCTGCTGAAAAGACCAGATGGTAACTGCTGGATAAACGTACTGATATTTGGTCTGTAATAGAAGCCAGAGTTTTCATGGTTAACTTCCAGTATTACTTTTGTAGGTGAGCTCAAAGGAAGTAAATAAATTCCAGATGGTAAGTTTTTTATGCCTTTTATCTTCCTTTTCTGTAAGTAACAGAAGTGGTCTGTTGGAAGCACTTTTAAATGGTTCCAATTGTTCTTTCAGGCATATTCAAATTTGCTAAGAGCTAACATGGATGGCTTGAAGAAAAAAGACAAGAAAAGCAAGGCCAAGAAGAGTAAAGCAACACAGTGACGGGACAGTGTACTACCATCACTTTAATAGACTTGACCCTTGCTCAAAGCAAAGTCCATTTCTTTTTGAGTTACCACTTGTCTTCGGCTTTCCTTCCAGCAGGATACTGGGATGTGATCAGTACTTTTGTTTAAACTGAGAGCAGAGGTGATTTCTTTGGATTGTTTTATGGCAGGAGTATGTACAGCATCATACTGACATAGCTTTACTCAGCTGGTTTGTACTGACACTGCTGCCGTTTACTCTGCAGTGTAAAACCTGTCTGGGGGGTAGCACAGGGTGAAGAGGAATGCACTGTACCAGAAGCAAAACAAGACTGGAGCAGGAACCTCAGCGACAGCTGCCCAGTTTTGTAGATGAGCCTCAGTAGTTCTAGGGAAAGCAGGTGCTCACATATTATCAGGAACATCTACTTTCCTGTTTCTGTCTTAATATGAGGGACATGTCTACATGATGCGGTGCAGATAGCCCCAGGGCAGCCAGTACAGTGCTCAAGTTCTTGCAGAGCCTTCACTCCATGCCGATCCAGCTGTTCTGACCCTGGCTCAGGGTGGGGGGATGGTAGACTGCATCATGTTCCCTTCCGACACGGCTTAAAAATGCTCATGTCACCTAAACTTTTTAAAAAAACCATCATCCCTCAGTATATTCAGGGATCTGAATTTTCCTTCCTTCATATGAGCAGATGTAAAAAGTAAATATGTAATTGCTCCTATTAAACATAATGAGAAATGGATTGGGTGTAATGACTGATGTGAATTGTCTTGGTGAATTGCTAGCAATGACACAGTTATCTCTGGCTTTAGGAAGGTCTGCTGCTGCTGCTTTGGGCATGGCTGCTGAAACCCTTACAGTTCTCATAGTCTTTCTGGTTTGTCTTGCAAGTTACCTCTACATATTTTAACTTTGCCCTCCTCTTTGCTACAGGAAAGGGTAGAAAAAGTAAGTAGGTATTTATTAATGTAATGAGCTTGCAAATGGCAGTCATGTGAGTCAGAGAAAGAAAGAGGTGTAAGTTATTTAAACAAAAGGTACCAAGTGGGGAGGGAGGCTAAACACCAGTGTATTTCCAGAAATCCTTAACATTCCTGCATATTCATCCAATGTTTTGATGTGAAACATAGTTAACTATGGCTGCTGTAAATCATAGTTTCTCAGCTTCATTGTTCCTGATGGGGTTGTGTTACAGTTTAGCTTCAAGAAGGTAATTATAGTATTTCCATCATTACTATGACTTTAACGTCAAACTTAATCTGACAACTTGGGTAAAGTTAGTTGAAAACTTTAGTTATGGCTCAAGCACATGCAGGTTACTGTTCCTCTTTAAAGTCTTAGGTTTAGGTTCTGCAGGTATGAAGCAAGTGTTTTCTTTTATCAGGTCTTCATCTCACAGAAACTGCTGCTTGATTTAAATGCAGAAGTACAGACAGGACAAGCACAGGCAGCCAGGCTTGGCAACAACTTTCAGCCTGAAATCTACCATATTTTATACATAAATTAAAACAGTAAGTTAAAAAAAACCAACCAAAAATGACACACAAAAGGCTTGTAATGAGTATTTCAATAAGGCTCAGCAGTTTTTATTACATAAAACTCAAAAATGTTTAAAACTTTGTTAAAGGTAATTAATTCCTTCATAATTCTAGAACTGACATTTCTTGTGGCAGTACTACTCTTGCATAAAAGGCATTCTGAAACTATTTAAAAAAAAGTAGTTTACAGCTGTACAGCTGATTTGTGTAGCATAAGGGGCAAGAACTACATGGTAATACCTATCTGTGGCTGTAGTCAGACTTGCTCCTTCATTGCCTATAAAATAATTACTTCCACATTTTGAAAGAATTTAGCTTTATAGTTGTCAGGGTTTAGGAATGTCATTCTCTAGTTTAGTGCTCCAGTTGAATCCATGTGCCATTCACTACTCCCTCTCCCTGCCAGTGGCTGGAGAGGAGAACTGGAGGCACAGAAGGTGAAGAGCACAGGTTGAGGTAAGAATTTACTGGAAACAGCAATGAGATAAGAAGATAGTAACAGCAACAATACCAGTGGCAGAGGGTACAGGAAAGGTGGAGTTCACAGAAACAACGCAACCCAAGTGCTCCCTCTGCCATGCTGTGCCCACCTGAAAGGAACCTGGAAGGCCCCCAGCAATGGTGTGAGGGGGTACAGATCAACCTCTGGGTCCTGCCCTCCTCCTAGCTACAGCAAATACTAACCCTGTCCTGGCCAGAACCAGGACAACATTGTACATGAAATGCAATTTGGACACAGAAAAAGGCACTAGTTGCCTGTCTTGTATTATTACAGCTTTTTGAAATGCCTTCTGATAAAATGCTGTTGTCCATTTGTAGAAGCATCCCATAAACGATGTTTTATGTACTAAAACAAAACCTTGTATTCATCTCGGTAACTGTACAGGATAAGTGCAGGAACCCTGCAGAGGGAAGGAAAAAAGAATTTTAAAATTTTGAATCTGCAGGTTTGAATGCTGCAATTCCTGTGACAAATCCTCACAATAAGATAGCAGCAAAAATTTGAGTAGAAAATCAGTAAGCTTTAGTTTATTTGGCTGTGAGTGCAGTTTTCCTCTCATCCTCTTTCCTTTGATCTTGCCTGTGCAGTTTTCACTTCAGTGATCAGAAGGCTTATGGCTAAGTAGTGCTCAGGCCCCAAATGGGATAAGAAGATAGGGACTGTATTACATTCATACCCAGCATTGTATGGAGTATTATTTGTATGTAATATTTGGGTTCTGTTGCTCACAGCCTTGCAAGCCCCATGAAGAAAAGAAATACTTCACTTGATATGTAGCTGCCTTAGTAAACAGCAAACCTTGCACAATTTTGGTGCATCTAAGAAAAAGGAACCAAAGTTTAAATAAAACTAAAAGGTTAAGTAGTACCTTCAAGTGGAACAAAGGTTTAGAAATGAAACCCATAATTGGGCATAAATACCCAGCTCTCAAGTGGGCCAGTACACACAACATTTGACAATCTGAGGTTTAAAACTGGTCATACCGGATGTGTCCAGAGCATCTCTATCAGCCTTGCCAGAATCCAAGAGGGAGTCTATGAGTTGAACATTAATGTTTTTGTGCTTACAAAACAGAAATAGGCTTTACTGTACAGCTTGGGAGAGCATGCATCATGTTTGTAGGAAACTCTGCCTGACTGCCATCGTATTATTTCAAAGCAGGAAGAATTAAATGTGCTCATGAGTTTTAAAAGACAAGCTGAGTCCCTCTCATCAGGAAAGAGGGCTTTTATGTAGCAGTATATATATGTATAGTATACATACATGTATATTTACATATATAGAAGTATATGTACTATGTATAGCAGGATACCTGACTGTATATAGTTGTCTGCTATTCAGTTTTATTAACACAGCAGCAAGTGAGATAAAAGTGGCAATACATTCTAGAGCTTCTTGAAAAGAACAAATGAAATGACAAATTTACATGGCCAAGAATTTACATTTTTGTAAGTGAGGGTTAGTTACCAATCTTCTAGTTTTGAAGGAACTATTCACATTTCCTGAGTATTTCTTTTTGGCTCAGAGAGAGGGGAAAGCAGAAGACAAGTTAGGGGCACCTTATCTACTAGTCTGAATATAGAAAAAATTGAGGCAGTTTATCTACCTGTAAGAGTTTAACAAATTTACCTCTTTTCCATTTTGAGACTGTAAATTTCATCACAAATTGCTTGTAAATATGAACATCTCTGTTTGGGCCATCGTGACATCAGTTGTCTCACAGCAGCATCAAAGGCTTGTCTATCTCCATCAAGCTAAGAAAAAAAAAATTGACATGGACCTACGCTAGTCTTACATTCTTTTGTGAAGGAAATACTTCTCCCGGTAGGACGCAGCCTTGTGAATACAGTGTAATGTCAATGCTCTTTAATTAAACAGCTTTCAAAGATTATGAATGTCAACAACATGTGCAACTTCATTTATTATTTTTTAAGAAAAAAATATTAATTTAGTGATCAGTTTCTTAACACATTTCAGTGCCAAAAAGGCATAAGCAATGAAAAAGGCTCTGCTGGCAGTGCTGGAGAGAATATAACTGTGATGTAACGGTGGTCAAAAGTGAATGATGCAAGCTGATCCTGTGCATATGTATTTGATTTTTTTTTTTTTAAGTACAAGGTGATTAACTACCTCTATGATTTATACAGACTGGATGAGCTAAGTATTTTGAAAACGTCTTGAAATGTTTCACTGGGTTTTGATTACCAGACAAGCATTGCTTCAAGAGCACCAGATAGAAGGTATGGAAGTACTAAATGCACTTCCAGGTAGGGTGCCATTCTTGAGTTTGGGTTCTTTAGGGGATGGAGAGGCATCTGTCTCTCTCTTAAGCTAGTGCTGTCATTGGAGAAAAGAAAGCTTTGTCTTTGGTGTTGCCATCTCCCACACACCACTGACCGGTTTTCTGAGTTGTTAAAGGTGTCAATATAATACTTATACATCCTATTTTTATCTTAGCTTCACTAAAGGATGTTTCAGCTATTTTGGGTTCTCCTTCATTAACAGCTTCAAGGAACACCTTCGTTGAAACTGCTATTAATGCTTATTGGTTTCTGAAAAAGAGCAGTTAAGATTTAATTTTAGATAACTATTGTTGGGGAAAAAAACTCAGAGCTTTGGATTAGGACTTCCTAATGTTGTCTTGTGTAACTTGGACATTTGACAAAAAGCTTCTTCTAGCCTCAGTCAAACTCCCAGGGTAAAAAAAATCCTTTTAAGTTTTAAACCTAATTCAAACTTGAAAGAGGAATCTAAAATGGGTGAATTTTACACTCCATTGGGAACAGAATTTATCATCATCTGCGTTCAGTTAGAGTTCTAACAACCATACTTAATTGCTTACCTCTAATGATAAGAAGTGTATCACTGTTGCTTTTGGCAAATCAACCTGTAAAAATACCAAGAATTCAATACTTAGCAGTTCTCTGTTACCAGTTTGCCAGCTAGTGATGAGCTATACTGAAGGGAGTCTCACTTTTTGATTTCCAGAGAAGTACTTATGCTGCTAGAACTGGGAACTTAGTTTAAAATGATTAAAACCTGTTTAACTATTCATGACAGATTACATTATGGAAAGCTGCATATAGGTGCAGGCAGATAGGCAATTGTTTCCTGAAAAGCATATACCATTTTAAAGTCCTTCGTGACATGATCAGTGAAGTCTAAAAGCTACATAGAAAAAAGAGCTATGTTGGCTTAAATGGAAGTGCAACTCTAGCAGGAACAAGTTATTACATCTACCACAGTAGTTGGTATAATTACAGCTTAAGTGCTTACAACTAAATACTTGTTAAATTTTATTCCATGCAACTGTCCCATACATGCAATTTGAGATACTTTTCAAGTATAAGAGAAATAGATCAGGGGTCTTATTTAACCACAAGTTTGATTCATTTGGGATCTCTGAAGTGAGGCAATTGGCAGTAATTTGTTCCAAATACAAACGGCATCATCCACTGCAATTAAGAATTCAGAATTAATTCAGGCTTCTGCCAAATACTTACTGCTAAAATCTCAATCTCACTTGTTTTCTGTTGCAGGCTAGAAATGAATGTCTGAAGTCTTGTTTGTACCTGGCAACGAAAGATGGGCAAAAGTGAAATACACTGCTTGTGTGACACAGGCTGGGAACGCTGATTTTGTATTTCATAGATGAGAGCAAAAGAGGCTACTTCTAACAAGATGTAGAACTATATCATATTTAAACACGTTTAGTATAATTTTCAGTAAAAACTTCACAATAATCCTTGATGAGCAGAGAAGAAGGAGACTGAGACACTCCTAAAGCAATGGTACACACTTCATAATACTGGCATGGTGCTAAAGCAGAGAGAACAATGTGGATGGCTTGCATAAACAGTGAAAACTGCCCTCTGTTTCTGGGTGTTAGGTAACTTTCAAAGGAACGTGAGAACCTGTGACTGGATGCAGTGAATCACCTCCAGCTAAAGAAGGAGGATGGCTTTTGAAAGCCAAACCAAAATATGGGTCATGCCTTTTAACACCTTTTTTTCAGAGCAAGCTAGTGGTCCTCCAAAGGTAGCGCTTTACAAATGTAGCTGCAGCCTTGAATTATGTTGTCTTCTGTACCTTGGAAAAGTTGCCTTTACATATTCAAAACCTGCAAACAGTAAGTTTGTTTAGCTCAAAGCTCAGAGAGTAAAATCCACTTCTTTATTTGGGTTCTGAGAACTGTTAATTGGGGAGACTTTTTTGTTACACATCCACGTTTGGTCTGAAAAGGGGATAAGATTATAGTTCTATTTTACCATGTAGTCTAAATATCTTGAGGGTAATAATGCTAAACAAGAAAACTCTGACATTTGTTTCTAGCACCACTGAATGTTTTCTACCTTACTATAGTATTGTATTTTAGGCAGGGTTGTGGGGTTTTTTGGTTATTGTTTTGGTTTGTGGGTTTTTGTGTGCTTTTTAAAATCAGCATGTTTTTTCTTAGGCCTTTAGTTTGAGACAATATAATGAAATGAAATACATTAAGTATCTTTTACAAACATACAACAAATTAAAAATATGATGAACTTGCACCTTTGTGCTCGTTTTGTGTGGGGTAGAGTTAGCTTTCTTCACAGTGGCTGGGATGGGGCTATGTTTTGGATTTTTGTTGAACACAGGATTGATAACAGATGTTTTTGTTATTGCTGAGCAGTTAATTACTGATAAAGGTAAGTAAGGAAGCAATAGCTGGTACAAGACTATTAGTCACAGATGTAGGGATCAAACACTACTGTACTAAAATTAAAAGAATTTTCCAAAATCTACCCCCACTGCTGCATAGACGTTTTTTTTTAATATATAACTTGTTTGTAACACACAGAACCAAGGCCTCTTCTCCTTTTCAGCCACACTGGTGAGGAAGCTGGGGGTGCATGGGAGGTTGAGAGGAGACACAGCCAGAGCAGGTGACCCCAAAAGACCACAGAGAAATTCCAGACCACGTGACATCATGCTCAGTATATAAAGTGGGGGGAAGAAGGGAGGGACATTTGTAGTGATAGTGTTTGTATTCCCAAGTCACCATTACAGATGATGGGCCCCTGCTCCCCTGGAGATGGCTGAACACCTGCCTAACCATGGGAAGCACTGAATTCATTCCTTAGTTTGCTTTGCTGGTGCACAGCTTTTGCTTTCCCTATTAAACTGTCTGTATCCCAACCCATGAGTTTTCTACCTTTTACTCTTCCAATTCTCTCCCTGATCCACTGGTGGTGGAGTGAGCGAGCAGCTGCGTGGGGCTTGGCTGCTGACTGTGGTAAACCACGACAACCTTTAACAAACACACTTTAGCATTTAGGGAAGAAGAAAAGAAAGGGAAGCTCCAGAATCATGGGTCCTAGTAAAGTGAGATTTCTAATATGTATGCACAATGACAGCTGAGCCATGATGTCACAGATAATCCCTAACATCTAAACTGTTAAAAAGGGTGGTCTTTGCCTTCAACCTTTTGTGTTGTTCCTAGTCTGTCTTATGAATAAAGAACAAACGGGATGAATTTGTATAAGTTAGGTGATAATGGAAGTATGAATTCTACCATTATTTAACTTCTATGTATCACTTCTGAGTACGTATTTGATGTGTGTGTACCTGAATTTCTTGACGACGCCTGGCACTGGCAGATAACTTTTCAGGTGCTATAACACTAACGTTAGGCACTACAAGAGTTCCATGTGATTCAAACACACCTAAAATGCAAACACATCATTTTAGTTTACAGTATTGCTTTATACAAGAAGTATTGAGAAACAGAAAATTCACAAATATTAATAAGCTAAAATCAGTGTAGTACAGGGATTAAAAAGCTGCTGAAAACCTCTAAAATCTGACAGGATAGTGAGACACATGCACATAAATTCTGAAACACTCACTTATGACTTTGAAGGACTGGTTGTTAAGACTAAGAAATTTGGTATTATACATCACTGTTCACTGAAACTAAGAAAAAGTTCCAAGTGACTTGCATAATTTTACAAAGGAATGCAGCGCACCTAATATATAAAATGAAAAGCTATTACATGAATGAGGTGACTATTTAATGCTTGGTCCCATAGCAGAATCAGTGACAAAACAAACAATAAACCCCAGCTTCCCCAAATAACAATAATTTAAATCTAAAATGGCTTATTTTGAAATCCAAATTGCCACTTCTGGTAATCACACATGTACATAAACCCACCCCAAGCTAAACATGGCCTCCCTCCCTCCCTATTATGCAAGTGTGTGTGTGAAGCGTTTCTTTAAAAATCATCACCACCACACACTGTATCAGTGCTCAATAAAACAACTATCAAAAATGCCAAACTTTAGCCACACAGTAAGCAGTTAATATTATTCTTTATATACAAACTTATCAGAACAAGGAATGAAAATCCATAGCTAGAAATGTAAAGGCATTTTCATTTGAAAAAATGTTCTTTGTAGATTTTTTTGGTAAGCCAATGTACACAGGTGAAGTTATTTTTCATCAAGATGACATTTAAATTTCTCCTCAGCTAGGGAAAATTTGTGAGTTTTGGCTTTCCCAGGCTCTTGGATCACTGCATCAACAAATGCTTGTATGAAGAATAGTATTCTCTCCATTGGTCTGAACACCTATTCTGTCAGTTTGGAGCAAGAATCAGTTTTAAGTCACTTGGAACAATATCTGAGATTAAGAGGCAGTGTCTCTAATCAGAGTTCTGCTATAAAACATTTTCTTACTCTGCCTTTGGTAATATTTTCCTATAAAATAGTTTTTGAGCAGAAAGAACAGTTTGTATGTTCTGTAACTAGATATTAAATACCTGAAATATTAGTAAATGATCCTTTTTGATTTGGTATTGAAAGATTATCTGAGGTTTCTCTAAAAATAAACAAAGACGGTTAAGGAAACAGATTTACAATTATAAAGAAATACTGTAATAAGACAGTGGTTTCAGATTATCATAGAGACTTAAACTTAATTCCAACAGATAAAGAAGTTTACAGGTACTTCCCAGCACATATTTATTATTCATGAACCAATTCTATTCAGGAATTGACAGGAAATACAAAAATACATTAAAAAGTCAGGTCTAGAAGCAGTGCTCCCTATGGATACAAAAAATGTCCTCCCTATCATGCAAGAGTGATTTATATCCTAACACAAAAATATATTGTGAGAGTATTCTCTCTGAATTATTAATCTGTTTCTCACAGGTTTCTATGACAGAATACTGAAGTATAAAAGTAGTATTTATACTTAAGAGCGCACATATTCAAAAAAGCCTTCAATAGTTGGTTTGGATACCTTTACTTTCCACATTCAGGAATTCATTAAAAGACAAATTTGCCAGCACTATTACAATCAGCTATTGCATTTCTCTGTTTAGTGGTACCATACAAGCATTTTTCTATTCTGTTTTCAGGATTTAGATATAAGGTAACTTTTTGAAAGAATTATTTTCTTTCACAGCTTCTAGTAGATCTGTCACAAAGCACCTGAGGATCAGGTTAGTTGCAAAGTTAAATACTAAGACTGGCTGAGGCCAGAAAAAAGGAGAACAAAAGATGAGTAGCAAGAGACATCAACTGCTTGTACAAACTACTGCTTGATTTCAGCATTTCCAAGCCTAATGATTTCCTTTATTGTTAAGCCTAGTCAGAAAAACTGGATGGCAAATCTGTTACGTTTCTGAATTCTACTCTGTGTGACTAATACATGTCTATTCCTGCTCCCAATGCACACATATATATGTACACACACAAATATATCTAGATGCATGTATTATATATTTACAGGGGCCTATGTGTAAGTAACAGCTGTACTGCTTGAGCACACAGGAATGACTAGCCTCTCCTGTCGTTTCTGTACTAACTTCCGCTGGTGACGATAAATAGTAATTTCAATGAAGATAGGATGAAGGGGTTTTCCTATGTACCTCAAGCCTTTGCCAGGTGTTACTTCCACTTGTGCCACCACAGCATAGAGGTGTGCTACAGTTACACCTTCATTTCACCATACCAATACTGCCACAGAATTAAAGGGATTTGCTGCTTTAATTCTTTGATCACACAGTACACAAATGTAATGGACTTTAGCTCAGTAACAGGGACTTGCAGGCAGCTGAACAAACACTACTGCTGTTCTAGCGGCACTAGGATAACTGCATGGCCTTTTAATTTATGAAGCACTATGGATGTGTGAATGTAGCAGCAGCTAGGGAACGCAGTTTCTTTCTTAATCTCAATACAATTCTATAACCAAGCCTTTTGCTTTCTTTTCCCCTCCAAAGAAATTCAGCAATTTCTTTACCAAATAAAATTAAGCATTTAACTGAGCATATGTTAAAATGTTTTCATTAAAACAAACATATATTCACTTCTGATTTTGACCATTCGTATTATTGACACGTTATGCTACTTACCTACTACATCTTTCATCACCAATTTTCATTTTCAGTTTCTGGATCAGGTGATCTACTAAGTCAGATTCTAAAATCCTTTTCTCCGTCTGCCTGTCTTTCTCAAAGGATTTCACCTATAATGTAGTTCAATGGTTCTTAAGATGGTTGATTCTTAAAACGGCATACAAATAAACTTACCAAATTTGATCAAAACCAAACTGTTTCACCCATTAAAGGTGAAAGAGTCAAAGGTAAGAAGCTATTATCATTACCAATCAATCACTGCCAATTAAATCTTTGATTAGATTTTTTTCAGCCAACTACTAATTTATTCTGCATTCCCAAAGTGTAAACCCGCTTGGCACCCTGC
>WEKY01055289.1:0-16671 GCA_013390045.1 Picathartes gymnocephalus
TTGCTCCTTTTTAAGCTGTGCAATCTCTCTATTTCTTCGAGATTCAGTCATTCTAGCTTTCTCCTGCTCTTCTTTCATTTGTTTCATCAAGCGAACCTGTAAAGAGGTCATCACTTAGAAAAGCTGTTCACACAGAAGTGCTGCTCCCTGCCCCCAATCACGAGTTTTGTCTTCAAATTGTCATTTTCCACTATACTGTGGAAATATAGTGGAAAATGACAGGTATCCATTTACCTCTTTCATCTAATGTATTCTTCCTTCACTGCTGAATAACAGCTAATAAGCTGTGCAAGCTTATACATGTTTGATACCTTAATTGCTGTTCATTACCTGAAAGCTACCCCCCTCCCCCAGGAATAGCCTGCTCCAAGCATCTCTTCTATTTTCAGACTTTCAAGCAGCTAACAGCAAGAACAGAGTTATCAGATGGATGCACAGGAGATTTCAACCCAATTTTCAGTAAACATTCATTGTGCAATGCTTCAATTTGCTGAATATACCTTGGTTTTCTTCATCTCTGTCACCTCCTGCTGCAGTTTCTTCAGCTGCTTTTCATACTGAGACTGATTTTTAAGCAGTCGTGCATGTTCCTTTTGTGCTGTTTGAAGTCTCTGCAGTTCTTTATTCATGGCTTGGAGTTTCTTTTCATATTCTGACTTGATTTTTTTTGCCTTTTCTTCTGAATAGGTCTCTACAGAACCTAGAACAAAAGGGAATTCTTAATCTGCTTTTGTTCAGTATACTTTTACTTTGCCAGCCACAGCAGATAACTACTTCCTCTGCTTTAGCATTATCTGCAATACCTTTAAAACAACCTAGTTTGTCTCTAGTTCCTGCCACCTGCACTGCTTGGAACTTTCCACCTCGTATGCATTCTGGGATAAGAGATCAAGTATTAACACTTTCCTCTGACGTCTTTGCAACAAATCTGAGCATCTGAAAGCACAAATACACACACTCACACATATGTGTACAGGAGTATAACAACACTTCTTAAAGCCATCCAGCCTAGTATTCCTCTTCTGACACTGATCAATGGGGAAGGTTTAAGGAATAATAGGGGAACAGCAAAAGCTTAGAAAGTGTAGAAATATAAAGCACATATAGGGTATGTTTGAAAAAGAAGAACAAACAAAATACTTTCCACAGCACTTCCAAAGTGCGGTTATTTGTGGCTTGGGACTCCTGAGTCATAGGTGGTTTGTCATCTCAACACTATTACCTATTCAAAAAGGTTTGGTCAGTAAAACATCTCTGATCCTTGTTCTTATTTTTATGCAAATAAAAAGGAAGTAGGGAGGAAAGAACATGAAGAAAAATTTTCAATTCAGGAACGATATCCAGGACTATGAGAGCTCTTAGAAAAGTTAAAATGCTTATTCACTCAAATCAAATACCTGTCGTAGCAATATATTTTTAAAAAATTTTCTCTCAATTCTGATAGAAACTAGAATGATTCACTGGCATTATGGGTAAAAAACATATTTCTGTTTTCTGCAATTTCTCATCAAATTTGAAAAAGAAAATGAGAGAAATAGAAAACAATTCAATTTGAACAGCTTATATAAGATCAATGATTTTGTATTTCTTACCCAAGTTTTGAAGAACCTGATCTCTTTCAAGCTGAGTGTCTCGAATTTTATGTTGTAGCATCATTAGTTTCTCTTCATACTGTTTTTTCAGTGTTTGCAATCTTCGCTGGCTGTTTTCTAGCTCATCTATCAGTTTCTGCTTAATGGCTATTTCACAGGTGATATTTGCCAAGTCAGCTTGATAATTTTCTAGAATAGAAAGATTTCTGTTAAAGTAACAGCAAGGACCATAAGAATACAGATACTGCTTGCAATCTTAGGGTCACTGTAAATACAAATTGTGCACAGGAAGATTTCACACAAATTACAGTGCACCACACAACCTTCTTATCTGCAATTCAGGTTGAAGTTGCCTTCTTAAACACTCTCAGTCTTAGAACAGGGAAAGAGATAGGGAAAGATCTCGCACTGGGTCACAGTTGCTCCTATGTTGTAATTACTCACATTTAAATTGCAGTATCAGCAATCTGTCCTTCCCCATTCAAAGGGCTTCAAGATTTCAGCTACAACTCAGGGCTGAAGAATAACTATCATTCATCAATCCAGCAAGTTATAATAGGGAAAACTGATTTCTGGCAGACTCCAAATGGAGACTTTCCCTTCTCCAGCTCTTAGAAAGACAGTCAGAATTCTCAGATGAGAGGAGCCATCTCAGTTATGGAAGTGGAATGGTGAAGGGAAAAGGTAGGAAGAAAAAGCAAGGGAAAAGGACTAATCCACATGATAAATTCATGGAAGTTTAACTTCTTTAGCCAATTAGGTTTTGGTTTAGGATTATGTGCTTCAGAATAAAGATATCAGCCAAGGATTATTGTTTTTCAGGTTCCTGCTAATGGTTTGTGTGACTCTTAAACAAGAAGAAATCAAGAGACTTGGTTTGGCCATTTGGCCCAACTCACATGAGAGAACTGCTTGTGATGCTGATTCTGTGTCATGCTATATAAAAATGAGGAAGCCTGATAGACTTCCAGCCTTTCAAAATTAAATTGTACCATTTCCAAATGAGGTGATAGGAGCTATCACCTTGGTGATTCATCCAGAGACACAAAAATAAGCCAGTACTTAAACCTTACACTTTGGATGTCTTAATCAAGGAAGAAATATGTTATCAAACACCAGGTGCCCTCTGGTCAATTTTAAAACCCTTACAGGGACATTTGATCAGGTGTCTATTACATGTTTTAGCACCACAACCAAAAATATAACTCACTGGACATACTCTCCACAGAGAATTACAGACTGACAGCTGACAACACACTTTCTTGCCTACCAGGACTTGACGTTTGACAGCTATTATTTGTAAGATTCTACAGAATATTGCACTTTTCATCACCTTTTTCATCAGAGTCAGAATCTGATTCATCTGAGCTTTCAACAACTTCCATATCATCTTCATCCTCATCATCTTCCTCTTCTTCATCATCATGATCACTGACTTCCTGAATTTCCTCCTACAAAACGTACAGACATTAAAGCACCCCCACACTTTTCCATGCCTCAATCATTTCTGATTATCACTGTGAAGTGGCAGTATTCACCTGGTTCATTCCTAATTTTCTTTCTATAACCTTGTAAATCTTTTAACAGACAATGAACAAATAAACCAAACACTTATAAATACTTACTCCCTCCAATTCATTATTCTCTCTCTCTGAAGTGCCTTTTTCATCTCTCTTCTCCTGCTCGTTGTCTGTGTTATCCTCTTTAACACTAGCAGAAGAGGCAGACACAAATTATTCATGAACTGGAACGGCAGGTGTTTCCCATCCCCCAGACCAATAAGTTGTAATTCCAAATAAAGATGAAAAAGTGTAGTTAGAAAAACGTACAGGTGCTGGGCATGGGTAAAACACAACTTCCAAACTTCTGCAGATGATAAAATAATGCCTAATTACTCTTAATCTCGGTTTTCAAAGGAATAGTAATGATGAGCACATTGTTCCAGCATGCTGCACAACTGGGACAGTCAGAATACACATCTCCATATACTACAGCAGTACTCATTTTGCATGGAAGTTGCAGTGTGTACCCAGAGTAGCTTCTACAAAACAATAAAAGAAATCGTGTGCAAGTACAGCATATATTCCAGGTATTCCCACACTTTCAAGCTATATCAAAGCCTACTGTACTTAGAATAGTCTTAAAATTTATGTATAAACTTTGAACACTATCCTAATCTATAGTACTATAACCACTCTTTTGATCAGTTATCTATTTTGACATCAAGGAAATGTTCAAAATAGGCATTAATACAACAATAAAAAGGATTTACAGCAGGGATTTTTTGGTTTTGTTCTAAAAGTTTGGTGCACTACCCATTAGGGCAAGTTTTAACACTTTTAAGTGCACATTTAAGGCATCACATGCAAATATAAAACAAAAATCAAAGGCACTCTGCAAATTGTCACAGACCAGCTATCAGTCCCTCTAGTGCTACATATACGAAACCCAAAGCTCCAATGGATGGGAAATTGTGACAGAATAGAGCTAGACAGCATAGGGGGTAATAATGAAAAAATGTGGTTAGGATTGCATAATGTGGAATCCACCTCAACTAACTTCAGCTGCATAAAAGTTGGGCAAGTTGTGCTGTCACTGATCAGGCACAGTATCTAGAAGTGCACATCTTCCTCCACTGATACCAAGAGGAGCTCAGACTCAAGATCAAACTCTTGGACAAATCCAATGCTCAGTGCAGTGACAAGAAATATACAGTAGATTCGAGACACTAGAATTTGGAAAGTGACACCTTTAAAACCACTTTAAAACAGAGCTTGAATCTCAAACGTGCCTGTTGAGTAACACAGTGCTTCTGTGTACACATGATTTTTTATTGTATTACTTTTTAACCTGTTCCATGCTAACTGATTCCCTTCTGCCCCACTCATTACCAGTTATGAACTGACCATGCACAAGGCAGAAAGCTTTTGCTTGGACCATCTGAATCCATGCAGCATCTGGGGATGCTGGAATTAAGAAATCTAACCAGATTTGTACACAAAAAAATGCTTAACAGGGAATACTGTGCCATACAATCTCATTTCCACAGATTCTCATCTCCCTCAAACCAGAACATATTGTTTTATGTTGATTATTAAGCCTAAAAGATAATGGATCATAGCTGCAATCCTCATGCAGATTGAGGCAAATCCTCAGTTTCCCTTCCAACTGCAGTCAGCACAGAACTAAGCACTACAGAGAATTTGTGTTCTGCCTGAGAAAGGGGAAAGAGAGGAGGAAGGAGAGCCAGCAGCTCTCCCAGGCAGAACTGTACTGCTTAATGTGTGTGTTACTGGTCTGTGGATCCACATCATCTGCATCAATTCAGTGGCGGGTTTTTTGGATCAAAGTAGACAGCACAAAAATGAAAACTCCTTTAGTTTCACTTTTAACCATAATATAGTCCGGTTTTTAGAGCCCTCAACTTAACTGCTCTCTGTGAATGACTATTCATCTACTGGTTTGGCTGAAATAGAACAGGAAGAATGATCGAGGCTTCAGTCACATGCTTTCAGAAACCAAAGCAGCAGACTTGACTGAGGTGTGATGGTCCAAGACATTCTTGATCTGACATGCCAAAATTATTATTGTCATATACTGCCTGCTAGACATTTCATACTATACGTGCTACTGCACCTTCCTCCTGCCTTCCAATCCACTTAGGCCATGCAAGAATGAAACAATTAACTCAACAGGAATTCCCAAAGCCGCCACCTCCCCACAGAAGCTTGCTCAATACTGTGTAACTCCAGAGTCAATCTCAATTCCACAAAGAGGTTTCTTCCAGTTAAAACACTGGTTGAAAGTGAAAACACTGGAAAGAATTCTGAAAATGAACTGCTCCTGAAATACTTATGAATCTGCCCACTTCTCTTCATGTATGACAACCAGTTAATTGAAATGACAGGTAATTAAAAACCTGGGAAATATTCCAACCTTCTTTCTTCTTGACTGCTTTCCTCAAGTTTCTGTAGCCTTCAAAAGCACGAGGTACAGTATTGGAAGGCCAAGCCAATGAAGGACAAACCAGACAGTGAAAAGCAAAAGTGATAAGAAGGTAAAAAAATGATATATATATATATGAGCTTGTGGAGTTTAAAATGAAATTTTAAAAGATACCATCAAGAGACAACAAGTAGTAAAAAGGCAATACATCCTGGACAGTTGGAATGTAAATAGAAAACAAAGAAGCAGCATATGTAGGTTAACTAATCTGCCACTGATAACAAGTGTAAATTCAAGTTACGCTAAGGAAAAAATTTAGACAATATATATTTAACTTTGCAAATTATTTCTAATAATAGATTAAGAAAATATCTCAATTCTAGAAAAAGCTTTCTCCTCTTTCTCCACTTAAAACTGGCAGGTAGAATACTGAAAATTTCAAATACTGACCTAAAGTTATACATTCTCAGGAATATAACCGGAAAAAAACCCAATGCACTAGTTTAATATAGGCTGATAACATATTGTAATATAAAGTAGGAATAAGAAAATTTTAGCACTAATATTCTAAACAATATATTCTGAATATAATTCATACAAAAAGGCTTCAAACTGCAGTCATGTTTTTTGTTTGGGTTTTGTTGTTTGTTTTTAAATAAAAAGTAGAAAACTGCAGCTTATTTTTCTGGGATTCCAAAAGTACACACAATCATTTCTTGTTATTATTTAATAAATTAAAAAAAAACATGCACCAGAAGCAATGAGATGGACAAAATGTTAGTATTTCTGCCTGTACTTTTTTGTCTTGAATAAATGTGGATTTATCAGTAAAAAAAAGTCTGCATGACATAAGTAAGCATAGAGATGGCTTAAAATTCATCAACTACTGAAATTCCTCATTTCCCATTATGACAAAGTTTTGAGCAAGAGCTTTTGCTCTCTTTTCACCTTATAGTGCCTACCATCTTCCTTCAGTAGCAGCTAAGACCTAGCATACTGAACCCCATGTAACTTTCATCACTAATCTAGTTTAATCAAGGTTAGGGGAGTCAAAAGAAAATAGTCAGAAACGGTTACCAGGTATATAAGGCTGACTAACAACTGAAAGGAATGTGGAAGATTTGCTCTGAGGCTTCTCGTAAGTCACACTAAGGGACAGTCCAATCTAAGGGACATGCCAATTTTGCAATAGCCAAAACATTACTGCTGTGTAAACTGTTTCCAATAAACTTTATGACAGACGCTTATTAAAGGTTACAGATGTATAGCAGTACATAGCTGCTGCTCATTCAGAACCTTGGTCTTAGGCCTCCAGGCTACCTCACAACAATTTAAATAAGTTGTATGTACTTAAAATTATGCACCTTTTATCATACTGACCCATAACCAGGAAACAAAAGACCAAGAAAGGCAGCAGATGGGGCAGAACTAGTAGCTAGGCTTACCAATCCCACTTTAATAGAAAAAATGCTGGTAGACAACTTTAAAAGAATGGCAATACTAAAAAGAAATAGTAGAGTAAATATAATTAAATGCCTGTAGAAGACAGAATTAAAACAAAAAATCCCTATCAAACTTCATGGCAAAGTGCCTGTGCAATACATTAATGTACACACCGCCAATTCCTGAAATTTCAATAGAATAAAAATTCAGTGATACAACCTTAACACAGACTTTTCACTAATTAGATAGAAGCACTCTGCAGCACTCAAGCATGACAACATATAATCCCTCAAATTATAATATTTCTTAGCATCTAAGGAAGTTTCCTCCCAACACAACATATGCACCTCAGAAATTTCTACATATTTATTACAAAGCAGTCATCAGACACGCCAGTAGACAGATTCAAATCTTCAAAGTCGCACTTTGAGGAGTATGACCCCATTTTGCACAACACAAGGTCCATTTTAACATGGAATCAACAAGAGGTCTCTTCCAACATTAATTTTTCTGCAGTTTGCTAATTTTATAATGCTAGGATTCAAAGCTGATCTCAAAAATAATTTATGGTGAGTAGTCCCTACTTTTGGGTCAGACTACTTGGCCATCCCATCACAATATTACTTTCCTGGCGTGAGAAAGTATGACTGGCTTTCAGAGGAAAAAAAAAAAAGAAACCCAAAACACCAAACCACAAAAACACAACCTAACAACTGAGGCTCTATCTAAGCATGTCATTAAATGTATGCTTGATTTTAAAATGTGTTTAAAAATACAAAATCAAATCTTTTTGTTCCTACATTTACAGTTAAAGTGCTTGGCTGAAGTAAGGACAGAACATTCTGCTGATTTTATTTCATACTTCCATCTTGCCCTCAAGTTCCTACGAAAATGAGACAAAAATCTTTCAAAATCCCCATAAAGGTCTAAGAGCTTCCTGAAAAATGACAGGCAAAGAATCTAGCTGTTCTTAAAATGAGTGTGCTCTACAAGTATCAGACATTTGTGTGGTAAATGGATTTATAGATACAGGACCTAAAATTACACATATCAGTGACCCTCATCTACTTTATAATTTGACTGTGTCAAGCTTAAACTGTTATAGTTTTACTCTGAACTTGTAGAAGTCTGAAAGACAATTATTAAAAAGAGTAGCAGATTAGAAGCATGGAAAATTTCAATTAAAACAGAGATTTCTAATGGACAAAGTCTGCGAGCACACAAAGTCTTGCTGCACTAACTGCTAACTAAACAGGCATTAACGCCTATGAGGATTTTAGTAGATGAGAAGTAGGACAGCAAAAAAAACCAGCAAAGCATGATGTTGTAGAGAATCAGGAAACCTCAAATTAAAAAACATCCACAGAAGCAAAAGATAAAGCAAAAGAAGCCATTCCAAGAGCTATCAAAGAATTCCCAGATATTCAGAATATCTTTTCTTCAGAAAGCTGTTTCAGTTTTGATATAAAGTTCAAAAAAAAAGTTTATGATTTTTTCAAACTTCTGTTAAATTTCAGATGCATTTAGAAGAAATTTTTTTAAATATCAAAATTTAGGGAGAGCACCTGTGCTTTTATCATTGTGCATAATTACAGAGAAAAGTTCATTACAAAGGAGACATTCATTCTACAAATACTGCACACTTCACTGGAAGAAAAGATGCAAATGAAAAACTATAACTTAAACATGTTGAAGGGTTTGAAGAAACAGCAGTTTAGGGTCCAAACCCACACAACAAGCATTTTACGTCTCAGTAGTTAAGAAAATATGCATTTTTACTAAGAAAGAGAAAACAAATAGCATTATAATTCATACACCACCTCTTCTTCTTCTTTCTTTCTTTTTTTTTCAGCTTTTCTAGATCTTTCTTGGCTATATCTAGGATTTCCATTGTCTCTTTCTCTGAAGAAAGCATAGAAGCAGAAAATGCTGATGGTCCACC
This sequence comes from Picathartes gymnocephalus, assembly GCA_013390045.1. NCBI lineage: Eukaryota > Metazoa > Chordata > Aves > Passeriformes > Picathartidae > Picathartes > Picathartes gymnocephalus. The sequence goes on from WEKY01055289.1 coordinate 8,923, forward strand.
AAAGTACGTGGCTCTCGATGAAGCTCTTGACAAGTTGCGTCGAAGATTTTCATTCACTGCTTCACTTTCTAATAATTTTGCTCTTAGTAAAAAATAAAAAAAGGAAGAATTGTAGACCATGAATTACGAGGATTACCAGCACAAGAGATGTACACTCTTTTGCCTCTGTAACTTCAATGCATTACCTTCAGTTTAAAAAGAAACTACAAACCAAGGTGAAGCCTGAAAAAATACAATGCAATAAATTCCTTTAAAATACCATTTTACACAATGATTATGTACATTGCACATATATCATATAACCTAGACAGAATACATGGAAATATGTCTGTACGAACATACACACAGATATATATATATATATAAACACAGATACATACCTGAATATGCTGTATGCATATACATAGTATATGAAAGCTACACAAAAGCTCTAACATTAACTGAGGATAGGCCAGATAATTTTTTGCATGGTATATGTCCAAGACATAGAAAATAAAAATATATCTAAAATATTTAAGAGTTTTTGAATTTTAAAAGGAAGGGGGTTTTTAAAATTTTTTTTTTAAACAAGGAATTTCTCAGTACTATCATTTTTATATGAGGTAATAAAGTTATAAAAGAACTGTTCTAAGTTTCACTGTCCTTGGTGCAACAATATCAAGTTATCACCATAATTCAGGCAACATCTTAGTCTCATTTCTGTTGTCAGTTTGATGTCTAACATTTTACATTTTTGTGTCCAAAAGCAACAGCAGATGGTCTCTGAAGCTGAAGAACCACTCTCCTAAAGTAATCCCCACACAGGAAAACAGGTGAAGTATTGCTAACACTTCTATTTTTTTTTTTTAATAAAGACTGTCCAAATACGTATTATGCAAATACCTGAGATCTTCAATTTCCTTGATATAATTATGAATCATGTTGCTAATTTCTTCATTTCCTTCCCCTTTGAAGGACAGAGAGAAAAGGGGAATGAGGGAAGAGAAAGATTAAGAAAGGGTGGTAACAGTATAAATATCTGAATATAGCTACTAGGCACAAGGTACCAGCAAAGCGAAACAGTTGCATGAGCTACACATGTAAATCTTATTTGTAAAATATCTTTCCTTCTTAAACTGAATTACATATTTGGTTCCTCTCTCATGTGATCACCATATGACTACCAGTACTTGTTTTCCATATTAGCGCATTTTAACAATGCTTAAATCAAAATTACTTATCTGGAGTCAAATTTATTTGGTCTGGTTGTGAAATCGCCACAGGGGCTAAGCATACAAGTAATTCCTATACAAAGATATTACTTCATGCTTCCTGTTGTTCACATTTCTAAATGCATGGTCAAATCAGGGTACCAAACTATTTATATTATTAAAAAAGTCTCCAGAAACAGAAGAAATACTCATATGGGGGTCTATCTCTGCCAAAGGCCTACATTGCTAATAAAAAGGCATCACTTCATTCCAAGGGATCAATGAAGCAAGAATATGTAATTAATTTTAAGTTCATGAACTTATGAAGCAGTTTATGCACATTCACAGCGTACCTGTCCTGGCGAGCACTTGGTTGGCCTGATCACTCATAAGCTGCGTTATTCTGGCTCTAAGAGCATCGATTGTCTCTTGCATTGCTTTAATTCTAACACGCAGGTTGTTGTTTTCTGTTTGCAGCATCGCATTCTCATGGAACATGTCATTGATGCTTTCAACGCCTTCTTCATCTATAATCCTTTTACCCTTTAAGAAAGTAAAAATATTTCATTACTAGTAAAGGCTGACCTACACTTAAAAAAAATTCTAACTTGGGAACTGCAAACTACAGATTGCTTAGAATCCCAAGCAGACACTCATAGCACAAGATAATCTCTCAAGAAGTTTAAAACAATGATAAATAGACAGTTTTCAAAAGGTTGAAGTCTGGGCCAACACCATAGCATCTGGGTTTTGTGTAATTCCACTTTAGTCTGAAACACAACTTCTTCAAGAGGTTAAAAAATGAGAAGATAACTCTTTATCAAATCAGAATACTATCTCAAGAAGAACGAAAGTGATCCCCTTTGGTAACAACATTTATTGCTGAAAACACTGTATAAACTTCAGGAAGAAATAAGCATGAGTGTTTGCCTTATATAATTGAGATTCTATTTTTAAAACACAAACTGTTTTAGCTGTCTATTAAGTTTTCAAAAGCAATACACAGTAACTGTACACATTCACTTATGCATCAATCTAAGTGATTTGGTCATTTTTGCTTTGGAAGTGACTTTCTCATTGCCTTTCAAAAAGCAAATAGCATGCAGCATCAGTAAATATCACTGACATTTGCTAACATCTCTTTTCTTTGGGGATACAATCTACATTTTCTAAAAACATCTAGTAATCACAGGAATTAAGTGTTGTTTACATCAGCATTGCTATTCCAATGTTTTTAGCACATGAAGTGGAAATAGTCAACAGAAAAAAAAAGTTGTGCAATTATAAGCATTTTAAAGCAGAAGAAATCCTAAGAGGATAAACTTACTGTTTTGTATTCCATGAGTTCCATCTGTAGCCGTGCAATCTCACTGCGCAAAGTATTTATTTGTTGACTGGCCCTATCCTGATTAACCATCACCTTGTTCTTGATGTTCCGTGCCCGATTGGCATACTTTAATGTGTTCAAAGTTTCCATAAAGTCTCGATCTGAAGGGCTCACACACGCTATCATGAGCGTTTGACTGCAAGTCAGAAACACAGGTCAGCATTACATGCCAAGAACAAAAAGAGTAGAGAGAAGCTAACAGCTCCTCAGGCAGAAGGTGAAACGAGAATAGCAACTTCATAGTATTTGTGAAAATATTTCTCCATCTAGCTCACTGCAAACTGTGAACCACAAAGGCCAGCAGTGCTACGTCTTGTATCTCCCTATCATAGCATAGGATTATTACTAGATTATCATGCATGAAATTGTAAAACAAATTAATGGGTGTTTCCAGAAATGTTTCTCAAATCACATTCAGTCTGCCTAATCATACATAAACTGAGATTAAGGAATTTATAGTCAACCTAAATTCCTAGACAGTGATTTGGATCATGCAGCCATCAGGACTGCCTACTGTAATTCCTGAGGTGCGTACCTGCTTCATCTGAAAGATGCCCAAATGCTCATCTTACATGTCCATACATACCTAATGTGCCTGTTCTCTACCACAGGTTCCAAACTGCCTGAATTCTCCACTGCAAATTGTCTCCTGTTCTCCAAAAGAAGCCCAAAACTAGTATTTACCCTTAGCATATCCATCTATAACTGTATTTATACCACATTGCATAACCCCACTGCTTAGAGCAACTTCCTGCAACAAAAAGCAGCAGGACCTGACCTCTTGGCCCAAGAGGCCTATCCTTTCAGTTTCCTACAACATCCCCTAGCCATCCCATCCTGAGATATTATTGCAGGATGAGAACATATTCCATGCTCCAAATGAAGGATCAAGCAGATAGACCAGTAGGAACCAGTAAGACAAAAGCAGGAAAAAAAGCAAAACGATTTTTACTCCAACCAAGTGCTTTCATCATTCAACAGGTTCCTTCCCTCACTCCCTGGAGCATACTTATTTCACATCAGTTAAGAACAGCCTAGAAGGTCACAACCAGAATTCCAGCTGCAGATCACTCTGAAGGTCTATGCACTGCCTAAATTCTTAACAGAAAGGGTAAAACATCTGCATTTGATGGACAGAGTACACTCCAAGTTTTAAAGGAATTTGCTTCTCCATGGTATGTCACAGCTTGGGTGGTTACATTACAAAGAGTGAACTGTCTCTGGGGCAAAGGAGAGCCTCAGGCAGGCTGGATTCTGATCTTCACTTTCTATAATTTCAGACTGAAACAAACGAATGCCTGCAACCATGCGGCAAACAATTATATTCATCATACAAACTGAGAAACTAAGCTAGAGAGAGTAACTCACCTGGGGCTACAAAGAACATTCAGTTTCAGCAACTCTTCCTCAGCCCTTGGCCATATCTTTGCATCAAAGATATGGGCAAGGGCCCTATCTTTCTCGTCCATACTCTTTTAGTCCTCAAGGTAAGGGTATGCAAGATTAAGAGCAAATTTTTTAATTCTGACATTGAGAATGCACTTACTTGTCTAAATCTCAGAGGACTGGTTCTCTTATGTGTCCATCTGGAAAACTGAGCAACTTGAACTCCAGTTTCCTATCTGAACTGTAAAATGAACTAGGTTTTTTTAAAACTGTTCTACATCCTTTATGTTACTATTTCTTTAAACTGCTCCCCCTGCTCCAGAAGTTATGAAGGTTTTCATTTTTCATATTATACATTATAAAATTCCTTTCAAAACACTAACGCTCCATATTTGAATAATTCAAGAAGCATTAATATTTAAGTGCTGCTTCAGAACTGTTACTGCAGTATACTTAAAATAAGGATTATTGTGAGAATAGTACAGTGATACAATGTTTTCATCACTGTTAACTCAGGATTTACTAAAACCTAACCCAAACCATTACTACTAAATTTTTGTAAGTATTTGTTAAGAGAGAAAGAATGTGGATGGTTACACCTGGGCTGGAAGCTGGAAGCCTACAGAACAGGCTTAAAGAAATCCAAATCTGATTCTCCAGAAGAAAAACTGCATACTTGTTAAATTTTAGCTTTTCCATGTATTTTGATTGCCAAAGCCCAGATAAGAAACCATTCAAAATGTGAGGGCATATTATATATATATACACATATATGAAAAAATCTCCCTTAAAAGCAAAGTGCTGGTTTGAGATGTCACATACAAAAAAACTGAGGGGAAGGAAGGCATCCACACAATTATCATTAATCAGAAAAAGACAGAAAGAATACATACAAGTATCATTCAAAACATTCCAGGGCAGCATTTTTTATCTGTACATTTGTGCTGGTTTTGGCTGGGATGGAGTTAATTTTCTTCACAGCAGCTGGTTTGGGCTATGTTTTGGATTTGTGCTGGAAACACCATTGACGTGTCCATAATGCAGATATGTTTGAGTTGCTGCTGAGCAGGGCTTACACAGAGTCAGGGCCTCTTCTGCTCCTCAGACTGCCCCACCAGTGGGGAGGCTGGGGATGCACAAGGAGTTGTGAGGGGACACAGGTGGGACAGCTGAGCCCAACTGACCCAAGGGATATTCCATCCCATACGGAATCATGCTCAGCATATAAAGCTGGGGCAATGAAAAGGAAGAGGGGGACATTCACAGTGACAGCATTTGTCCTCCCAAGTCACCTTAAGGCACGATGGAACCCTGCTTTCCTGGGAATGGCTGAACACCTGCCTGCCTATGGGAAGTGAATTATTTCCTTTGCTTTGCTTGCATATGCGACTTTTGCTTTACCTAATAAAGCGTCCTTTTGCCAAACCCTGACGTTTCTCCCTTCTACCCTCACCATTCTCCCCGTGGTCCCCCGGGGAGAGGGAGGGAGAGGCTGTGCAGGGCTCCACTGCCAGCTGGGGCTGCCCCAACCCCACCGCTCACTAAACTCTGTGATTGCTCCCGAAGAGCATGAGGGGCACTATCAGAGAAGCTAAATCCTTTAGAGTCAAAGTAGTATTTCTACAAAAGGGCGATTTTAGAAGTGGTTTGCAAAAAACACACTCACTAGCTGGTGTATTTGATAAAAAAAACTATTAAGCGCTTTTTGCATTTATTCACAGAAAGAGCTTAGAAAAGCTATGCTGTTTGATTTCTGCTGATTTTTTTTTAATTCTGGAGTTTCTTCCTCCCTTTTGCACTTTTGAAAGTTTCTAACCCTTATTTTACTTGTTTTTCTGGCTCTCCTTTTTCTCACACTGCAGTGTTTCAACTTGTTACTAAAGTTACCTCTCTGAAGAGCAGAGCAACAGTTTGATAATATTCTTCCACTTCTCCCTACTCCTTTGTGAAAAAACTTCCTACTCTCCTAAACATAGGAGCCAGGCATATTGGATCACATAAAAGAACAAGCGTGCTACCTTACTAAAATATACTCAGTTGTGGTCCCTCTTATATTTGTACATGTTAGCATTACAAATACAAAATTTGTATTATTTTAATGAATTTGTTAATGTTTTCTTATAGAAAGCCTTCAGAGGGCGAAACTTCCCTTTACTGTATGTCCAGAATGTATACAAATGGATTCATACAAACAACCCTGGTAAAAGACTGTTTTTATTAGACAGCAATCAAACGTCAGGTAACTGAACAGATGCATCACAGGCTGAGATATATAATCTCTAAAAAGATGGAAGTGACTGTGGTAAGCTGACTCCAAGCTCCTGTGCATGACAGTCAGAGCAAACAATTCACTGATATTTAAAAAACAAAATAACAACAACAAAAAAAAACTCTAAAGGAGAAATTCATCACAGCTTTAAAATATGCTGTAAACAAAACCCACCATTTGTACTATCTACAATCTACAGATTCTCATGGGAAGAACTTGCCTGAAAATGGTAACAGAATTCTAAGTAACCTGAAGCTTCATATCTAGTAAAATAACAACAGCACCGAAAAGAACAAAGCAAAAATCCTCTTTAAAATCTTTTCCTTCCATTGACAGCATTATTTTCATGACAATTTATCTTTAGAGCCTTCCTCCAACAAGAAGAGTGACTATTGTCATTTAACATTCATTTTACTTTCTGAAGATTATGTTCTCATTTGTACTCATTCGCAATGAAATATATAAAATGTTTCAATTTTCATACCTGTTTCCCCCAAGAGAGTCTTGAAGTAGCCTCGTAAGCTTTGAATCTCTGTATGGTACATGAGTTGCCTTCTTACTTTTATCTCCCAGTGCACTTATTACATTGCCAAGTGCCAGCTATAAAACACCAAATTGCATAACACGCAAAGTCAGAATCAGCTTCTGTGTAGTTTTATTTTAAAAACACCTATAAACTGGAGTCAGCATATTGTAAGAAAATTAATATACCCATGAAAGTCAGCCTAAAAATATTTCTGAAGATTTCTGCATTTTACACTTAGAAACTTCTGTGTTATCAACAGTGCATCAGATGACTTATAGTCTGGTACCTGGAAGTGCTTAGCACAACTCATATGCACTGTCTATTGGTACCTCATGTCAGTCACAAACTAAAGTTGGTACTACTTAAGCTAACAAACATTTGCTTTGGATGATTATTAAAGTTTATCTTTACCTCTAAGAGTAGCTATAATTTCTTTCAAGTTAATTTTATCAATCCACTTTATGCTACATTTAGAATAAAATATGAGGCATTTGTATGAAGAAAACCATAATTTACTACCTCTACAATTATAAAGTAAAAAATGTCTGATGATGATTTGAGTATTTACAACTTGAAACTAAAGGCTTGTAGTCCACGGCTATCCTGTTTCATCACTAAAAGGGCCTAATGCATGTTTATAAACAATCAATCATTTGGCTGTGAAATGATTTGTAATGTGGAACTGCACACATTTCAGTTAAACTGAAGGATTTTGCTTTAGGTGGCGCCCTGTACTGCAAATTCTTGCTCTGGAAATGGTGCAGCTGCCACCAGCAGATGGAGAACTGCACACACTCCATGCTGTGCCTGCTTGTTTTGAAGGATTTAAAGCACTTTTTAATCTGTTTCACAAGACCGAGGGCTGGATTTCACCGTAAATAAAAGTTTTGCGATCTTGTATTAGTTGCATCACACTGATTTACACCTTCATGCACTTTTTATATTCTTTGTTAAGGACGCAACTATGTCACCTAGACCCGCGGCCCACCCC
>WEKY01055289.1:20774-41470 GCA_013390045.1 Picathartes gymnocephalus
ATCCTTATATAAACAAACTAAAAGTATTTTTTGTGATTTCTGTAAGAAAATACTTAAATCTTTGTATTTCTCTTTTTACTGTACCTTAGTAGTAACATAGCTACCTTCATTCACCTGTGGTAAAAAACGTATGATTTTTATACTTTTTGTACAACAAAAAAAAGAGTACAATAACATTTGTATTCAGATTTGCAATGCATATGAATAGCAGTTTACCTCACATCAGCACTAATGCAAAGCTTTTCTCTCAAAGAAAAAATAACATATATAAGATTTGGGAGAACAGATTTACATATATACCACAATTCTCCCAGCAGAGCTATATTATGAACAAAAGCCTGTTCCCAGCTTTAAATGAAAGTGGCATGCACTTAGTATCAAACATATATCAGATTTAAGGCTACAGAAATTAAGAAAATAAAAATTTTAGCTAGCTTTTACACTTAAATTGCCCAGGAGACATATTAGCTAGCATGACCTCTATTTTTAACTGTTCATGAAAGCATACAGACATTTTTAGAATGTACTTGGCATGTTACAGAGTAATTTATTTCCAATTATCACCTCGGATTCTCCATTCACAGTTCGGGTTGTAACGCCCACTGTATAAATTCCTCCTGCTGAATCTTCATGTATTTTAATATTTGATTTTTTATTCTTTGCATCAATATCACGTGTGGTATCAAACAGATCAAGAATTTCTTCATTGTAAAGCTGAGGAGCAGAAAAAGACAAAAAACATATCATTTTCAGAAGGAATTCCTCCGATGACTAACAAATCGGTGCATGGCCCATACCAGAAGTTGTAAAAATCCAAATGTCTCAGCTTCCAAAAGATGTGAAACATCCAAACTTACAAGGACAATAGATGACAGAGCAGCTGCAAACTAAGTGACCGGCACAACTTCCTATTATGCCACCCAGAGATGCAGTAACTTCCTCCACATCACCAGATCTGAGAGAAAATTCTTTGGTGGGACCAGGCAAGAGGAGGAATTTAGTGCTAGCAGAACATGAGTGGTTTCTGTGGCAGGCACCTGCTGTCTTCAGATTTAACCTTGGGCTTTTCTTTTGTGGATTCAGTTGGCTGCACCCTGCTCCAAACACTTCCAACTCACTCCACTTGTTCTCCCTGCATTACATCTTTCCTCATCTCCTCTCCCACACCTTCATAATTCTATGTCTCTCACTTAGATAAACTCTTCCTGCCCTGGAAGGAATTTGACATATAATAATTGCTTTTGTGCAAGCTGCTTCTTAAAGACACCATGCAGCAGTCCAAAAATACTACAGCACGGCTTCTTGAGCAGGCCTTTTGTACTCCATAAGAATGTTCTGAGCTTTATGCAAAGTGTTTAGATCCAACTGAAGATATCAGAGGGAAAAAAACCCCATCCAGAAAAAACACTATCCCACTGGAAATCTCATGGCTCAAGTCTCTGCCTGTGCACACTGGAACATGCTAAGTGTCTTAATTTAGTTATACCAATTCATGTCAGCAAAGCTCAGCCCAGACTCATTCAACTACTGATCAACATACCTAGGTAACAGTCAAAGAACCACCAAAACAGATCTGTATTCACACAAGGTACTTTCTCATAACACTGAAAGCAAGCAACTTTCTCCTTCAAAAGCAAGAAGTCATCCCTGAGAAGAAAAAGCTCAGCGTTTGTGAACATGATGCTTTTAATCCTCTACACATTAAAAAAGGTATTATATTTAATTATTTGGCATAGATATTCTATGTAGGAATCTTCTTACTAATGTTTTACTTTCATAAGGTCAAACAAACTGATGCCACAAGTTACACCAGGTCCTGATAATGCACCTGCAATTGGATGGGACTGCACATGCCTATCTTTTGAAAAAGCAGGAAAACAAAGAGTTAAGGGAGGCAGACTGCAGCCAACTAAAGAAAAGCAAGACAGTAGCAAACAGAAGTCACTGTTCCCAACAGTTATACAGCTGTAAGACTTCAAAGTTATTCCAAAAGTACAATCTTGCTTCAACTTGTTCAATGACTAAATTATTGGTTATGCAATCAGCTCTAATGGTAGATACCATGGAAGAAAGAGGATACTTTTTGATACAAGAATAATGTATAATATCTAACTAATCAGAAAAAGCTCCTTCTGGGAAAGCCTCAGTAAAAAAAAAAATCTACCAACTAACATGACATTTTGTTAAGGGAGAAATCACCATATACATCATTTAACCTTTCTCTAAATTAGATAAACAAGACATGTTTCAGTAGGTACAGTTCAGCTGAAATACACTGTAGTGGCTGCAATTTTTCATACCATTTTCACTGTAACATTTAATCACTGCCCCATATTTTGGGACTCAGTAACATTTGTAATGTTATGTCAAAAAACACAGTAAATTCAGAAACCACACTGGTTACTGCTCCTTATGCTACTCCTATGTTGCAGCTGCCTAAGCAAAGCTGCAGCTCCCTGGTGCACAAACAGAGCAGAGCATTCCCACAGCAAGTGCTCAAGCCAACTCTCTCTAGGCAAATATTAGCCAGAGCAACAAAAAGTTCCGCATAAGGGTAGCAGTGACAAACCTAGACCAATACAAAACTAATGACACCTTGTTAATCTTTAAAACAGTTATAGGAATCAATGACTAAAGGACTTAGTTTACTTCAGCAGTAATAAAACTAACAGCTTTCCTCATGGGTAATATAAAAGTGGGGGTTTCCACCTCCAAAGTAAAGTTGTACATACTGAAGTAAGCAAAAGAAATTTACACCTGCTCTTCCTAAAATTGATTCTGCCTCTCCATATGCCTGAAGTATCAGATTTTGCAGGTTGGTAGTAAATGTAAACATGTTACACACAAATCAATCAATTTAAAAAGCAGTTCCACAGTCAGGAGGCACAGTATAAAACCTGCAAAGCATAAAGCAACAGCTGCTGCAGGCCAGAAAGATCACAGATGTTACGGTCTCTTTATCAGTAACTGTGTCTACAAGAAAATACAAGGCACAGTTTTGCCACAGTATTGACCAGGGTTTTTTTCCTCTGGGTCTAAGAAAGAAGGGAACAGTGACATGGAAGCCCAATCCTAAACCAATGGGGATTGCAGAAAAAGTATTTTCATGCTACGTTTCTTCTTTGGTGAAAGAAGTTCTCCCGAACAGATTTTGAAAGCTAAAGAAATCTATGGCAAAATGACAAAAGCAGGCAAAGCATGGTCACTGCTCAAAGCCACAAAGTACAATTAAGGAGTTTTTTATAGTTTATTATTTTAAAGTTTTGTCAAGAACTACAAATAGGCAAGAGCAACAAGCCCTACAACCAGAAAGGGATAAATGATGACAAACATAACAATTTCTATACTTCAAAATAAAACTATGATGGGAAGTAGTAAAATAATTGGAATAAGAGAAAAAGACTTTTTCATAAATTAAAGAGTTGAAGCAAATCCCATAATTTTCCTTTTGAAATCTTGAAGATTAATTCAAAACATCTTGGGAGAAAAGAAAATTTAAAAGAAACAACCAGAAAAAAGATTTAATTGGTTTTCTAATAAAAAAATAAAAATAAAAAAATTATTTATAAAACCAACATCCAAAAAACCCACATAAAATTACATCTACAAATGTGGAACATATTTACCTCTAAGAACTGTGCATTCACTTTAAAATCTGAAGGTGGAAGTCCTTGTTTAATAGCACTTTGTTTTTTTTCTTCAATACATCTGAAAAGGTGCTTAACAGCACGTGATATAATGCCTTGTTCCTCTTCTGTTATGTTGACATCAAATCCAGTGCCCATGGTGTAGGTTTTGCCAGCACCTGTCTAATTTGCAAAGGAGTAGTCACTAGAACAGGTTAATAGTACCAAATCATCATACAAATGCAGTTTGTGAACACCAGTGTTCACATCAATATGCCATCTCTACATTATTAACACACACAACAAGAGGTCACTTTGAAAAATGGATAAACAGCAGAACTTGGACAAACTCTACTGTTTGTCCAGAGATCACATACAAGAAGGCAGAGAGCAGGTCAATCTTTGATAACCCTTCCCCTAGAAACTTCCCCTAACCAGCTTACATCAGCCTTGAGGCTACCACCTCTAGGTCAAAAGATGAGTTCATGTTTCCAACCAAGGTTGTTAATTAAAGCACGTATTTTGGAGGTAAAAGCAGCATTTGCAATTCTTTAAGGGAGTCATTTGATTTACTTCAGTAATTAAGATGCCTGAATATCTCAGGTATTATATTCCCACTGTTTTCACTTTGTACTGAAGAATACAAGCTCTAGCTTTACTAGGAAGATAATTAAATTAAATGTGAAGTCCAATAGAAGACAAGGTAGTGTAGTGTTTTCACTTAATTAGTGGGTCAAGTCTAAGACAAAGATAGGATCACACAGCTGAACATAATCTGCTAAACTGGATCTGCAAACTGCCTTGTTTGACTAGGAATAGACTTCACCTGGCTAACCTGAGATGCAACAACTAACAGTGATGGAATTCAGCATCCAAGACCACATTTTATGCAATCAACTCGTAAAGGAAAATTCAGAATAACATGTTCTCTGCATTGTGCTCAGGTTCGAGTGTGCCCAGTGTACCGAGAGGGTGTGTTCTCTATGAAAAGTTCTGACTTTGGAATCTGATCTCTACATTTTGCCCACAAGCAAACACTGTGGCCTGAAGTTCCCCAGGATCTATTTCTTAAAAGCTCCTATTCCCAAAAGTCTCTAAAAATGCAGTGAGTTGAAGTTTCTCATAAAAGAATCTCAGTACAACCTATCTCTGTAGTTCAAGTGATTAAGTCAATAATTTGTATTGCTGCATTGAGGTGAATACAGGAATTATATGGACTGCTACTATTTTCAGCATTCTTATTAAACTCAGATCTGCAGCCTATATATATTTTCTGTGTTTCAACTGCCAGTCTACATAGAATCTATATAAACTCAACAGTCTCCAGGGTAAATCATTGAAAATAAACCCAAGATGCTAAAAACCAGATCCATGCATTCAGAAATTTAAGAGAAAAACTAGTTGCAAAAAACTGTGTATTCCAAAATAAACACTTTAAAATAAAATTGTGAAGCTTACCTGGCCATAAGCAAAGACAGTGGCATTATAGCCCTCAAAGCAACCTTCAATCAGCTTTTCTATGCACTGCACATAGATCTCTTCTTGCTGAGAGTCAATGTTAAAGACATAATCAAAAGTGAAGGCCTTATCTTTTCCCAAAAACACTTGAGGTTCACCAGGTGTGACAGATGTACAAATATGACATCCTTCAATCTTCTCTTTGGCTAGCTGTGGTCTAATTCTGTTTCGGAAGAGATAAAAAGAACTATTAGAAATTCTTATCATCAAAAAGAGGAGGAGTACACAATAAAAATAAGAGATCTGAGAATTCCTTAATGACTGAGAAGTCAGAATTCTTCACCAATCCAGAAGGTTTTTGGTTGTCTGAGCCAAAGTCCTGACTGTATCAGAACCACAGCCATAAAACTGCTCATGCAAATGACACCATCTTTTCTGATGGTTCACCTACTTCAAGTTCATGACCTGCCTAGAACTAGGAATGTTTCTCTATGTATATTATGCATTACTGAAGATTCACTTTTATATGTTGTTTCAGACTTGGAAATCAATCTTTCAGCTTTATCAAACTTCTGCATGCTTTCCTTGTAAGAACAGTCATTTTTACATTTTTTTTACAAGCAAGTTAAATGTGAAAAAAATACAGGATGATTTAAAAAGCAATTTGGGAGCAAGGACCCACCAACACCCAGCTCAATTGGTTAGAGCCTGGTGCTAGTGATTGCAAGACTGTGGGTTCAATTCCTGAATGGGCCATTCACTCAAGAGTTGGACTTGAAGATCCTTATGGGTCCCTACTAACTCAGAATATTCTGTTATACCATCTTAAATGAAAGCCTCCTTGCTGTGAGAGCAGCGACAGCAAGAAAAAAGCTCACATTTCTTCTTTCCTTTTGTCAGAAAAGGAACTTTGTATAGCCAGAACTCTTCCATGAAATGTTTGCTTTCAGTGAAGATGTTTATCTTCAGACAACAGGAAAAGAACAATATTTAACAAGTTCTAAAAGAGTGTCTCATTCCTTGTTATTTCCCCTCTAAGGCAAATTTCAGCTTTTATCTCAGTTTTTTTCAGTTTCTTACAAAATAACTTGTAGAATATAGCTTGAATTTCTTATATTCTATCATTTTATTAATTCCTCTGCATTCTTCACACTCTTGCAGCCTCATCAAAATTGAATTCATGTACTGGCCTCACGACTAATAATGACCACAGAAGCTTGTGATTCAATTGGTTTAATGATTAACTGTCAAGAAGAAAAAATCTGGCCCACTTAACGTATTGTTCCAGCTGTAAGTAACTAATATGTTTGCAAAGCTACCTTTTTTTAAAAAATATTTCCAAGTACCCAAAGCAGCACCAAAAAAACCAATCCAAACCAAAAACCCAAACAAACAAAACCCACACCAAAATGTCTGCAGCTTAAAAGATGTGACAAGGAAGGCTAATAAGAATGATAAAAAAGCAGCAGTACAGCTACATACATGCAAAATCATGGAATATTTTATATAGAGCCTCCATTTATATAAAACTTCAGTGTGGCTTATTTCAGTTACACAGTGACAAAGATCTGCATGCACAGAGTATACTTAAAGGCACATATTCATCCCATATTCCATGCTTTAAGGGCCACATGCACATTAATGCTCTGTTTAGAGCAGCTGTGCTGCCTTGAAGCACATTCCCCAACATCTTCAGTTATCACATGTTGGTTTGGATCACAGAGCAGTTTCAGTGTGCACAATTTACACCCCCTTCAGAGGAAACTAAGCCAAAATGCTCAACTCCAAACACACAAAAACTTGTTCCAAAATCTAATGGGAGCATAAGGGCCCAAAGCTACCTGCTGATCTACTGCGACTGTGCCAACACCTGCTGATACAGAGAGAGCTTATCTCCAACAACTGAATGGACTGCTGCAGACTAATTATGTACACATTAGATGAACTTGGAAATACCCTGCTTGAAAAAAAAAATACAAAAAAAATTTAACAGAGCATGGTGTATCTACTTTTTATTGCAGAATCTGAATTTTTCATCTAGGGATGTGCATTGCTGTCAAGAGTATTTTTCACATTTTTCGTTCTGAGGGTTTCATTATATCATCCTACTGTGTGACACTAGAGATTAACCTTTATTTATCTGTAAGGTTTTCTGCACATTAATTAGAGTATGGAAAGTTCATTAATGATCAGGAAGTACCACCCTTGTCAGCTTACCCTCTAGTATAAAGTGAAAATTATGTAAACCTTTGAAAAATATCATTAAAGATCATATGATGTGTAAAATAGGCATAAATATTCTACAACTAGTATTTGCATTTAAGGACACAAAGTGTGTAATGTAGGTCACATTTTCTCTCTAACAACATCATAAGGAGGGGTGTTTTTTCTCTAAATGAAATAAGAATGCCAAAAGTAATACAAGATATACATAAGTCCTTCAATAACAACCAACTTCATCCACTTGTACCTGGGTCAAGTAAACACAGAATCTGATAAATATGTACAGACACTTGTAATACATTCACTTCCTTCTAAATTAAGGAAATTTTGGTAATAAAATAGCTTTTATTTCTAGGTAGAGAAAGAAAAATTAATCATATGCCTTTTTTAAAAGTATTCTACACAATTGGAAGATAGAGCAAATAAAGCACTGCAGCTTGCTGTCTAAAAGAATATTTAGAAAATGCCTACTCAGTAGGTTATTCTGCTGCCTTCTCTTACTGCCGTGAAGTCAGTCAGAGGGCAAGCTTCTTTTTCAGACTAAGCACTCTTATTCTTTCACTAATCCAGTGCACATAGTACAGAGGCCCTCAGTTGTCCTTACAAGAATGAACTCTGAGGGCTTGCAAAGCTCCAGAGGTAAGTCTCATTGTCTTCCAGACCAAAAAAGCCTAGGAAGATCTCTTCTAGAAATCTAGACGGAAAACACATTTTCAACGTCAAGTAAGGTTTTGTGCATCCCAAAAACACAACTTCTCCCCAGTTCTGAAAGGCTTTTAGCATCAACTTGCAGAATGAAGTTGACAAGTTTTTTTAAAAAGTTTTTCTTCATATGTTTTTATTCTATGCTTGAAAAAAAACCTAATTTTCTACACTGATTAAACTGATGCAATTAGGACAGGTGCCAAATAAGTTTCTCCTTTCTACTGCTAAGTAAAGGCTGAGTGACCATGAAAAGGAACAGCATGCCTAAAATATCAATGATTTGCATGATAATTATTACAGTGATGACAGGACTGTAAAACGAGCAGTTTCGATGTCGCCCGGCAGAGACTTCCCATGGGAATGCTCCCGGCCAGGTCCTGCCTTACAGCCAGGCAGCCCCTCCCAGAGCTGTGCTGCACAACAGCAGCCCCCACACATCAGCCCGGCGGAACCAGCCCATAGAAGACACCGTGCCAGAGACCAGCTGAGCTGAGGGCTACCTGTGTCACTGCTAGCAGCTTCTTACCAGCTCGGTCACTTCCCCTGCTTGTAACACACCTTCAGAGATCCAGCAGTGATAATGGTGTCCTTCCTCCCTAACTTACCACTAAATCTGAAGGCAGTAGTAGGAGAAAAAGCAGCATTTCACCAACACTTATGCAGCACAAAGGAAAAACAAATCAAGCCTCGCCACAACAGCGAAGCTTCATGCCAAAGACAGACTCCCTTCTCATTCTGTCATTGGTCTTATACAATGTCCCACTCTGCTATGGAGTTGAGAGGTAGCACAGACAGATCATGACCACATCGGGTTTGAATGACATCTTCCCCTAAAAGAGATGTGCAGACAAGAAATCTTCACCACCCAGCCTGAGGTCTCCTCAAGGGATACTTCATGCTCTGAAATCTATACAGCTCTCCTGGTAAGTTTACAATGAAGTTAATGTGATGTCCTCAGAGTAAGCAAGAGATTCCTCCCCTTCAACCTGATTTCTGGCCACTTAAAAACAGTGTGAGTGGATGACCCGAACCTCAAGACTCTCAGTCTTACCATTTGCACTGAATGTGGGTCTGGCAAAGAAAAGTCCTCATGCAAGTCAGATTCTGCTCGAGCACTGCCTACAGGAACATATCCTCCTTCTCCATCCCACACATGAATTGGGAAAGTGATTTTTTCCTTTCTGCTTACAGCCAAACGTTTTCCACTCTCACATCTTAATGTGGTCACTTCTGACAGCAAAGCAGGCACCGCCCACACTTTAAAAATGTGAAAGAGTTCATTCTGGTCATCTCTCCTTGCCCAGCGTGCGGTCTGGCACTCTGCCGCTGAGATTTCTCTCCAGGACCAATTTGACTTCACCCATTTTGTCTTCTACATGGCCCCACCCCACCTGTTTTTCAGGCTACTCTCTTAATTGCAGACAATCGGTGTTTTCTACCTGTTTCCAATCACATCTCCTTAGATGTGGCAACTTCCCGAACAACATTTTGCTTTACATTCTTCCCTTTCCTCCTCTCCAAAGCATGAACACATCCAATTCTTGTTTACGTGTACTTCGCAGCACCTCCAGGCCACACACATGAAACTTAATCCCCTAAATCTCTCCTGCCTCAGCACACTGGGACAAGTTGTCAAACTAGGGAGCGCTAAACCAGCCAGCAGTTGCACAGTAATGCACTGTATTGTACTGGAACTAAACCCTCAGTAGAACAGGGGCACAATGTCTCTCCTAAAAGTATTGTCAGCCAGAGCAGGCTCAGATAATACACTTCAGGGACTACAGTCATCATCAGGTCAATACCCTGTGTTATGCAAGACATCAGACTTCACAGAATTGATTCCTGTTTAAACTAGGTAATATCATAATATCTCCTTGAAAAGCATCGTAAGTTTACTTCTAGGGATGAAAAATTGTCCCAGTGATCTAAATATATATTATTTACATAAATAACTACATTTATATATAAGGATGTACATATACATACATGCACATCCATTTCCAGCCACTGAACAGTTTTATCTCTGTGCCTGTTTATTTAAGAACCTCTCCATTATTTAATTTTACCCTAGCAGTCTCTAACCATCTATGAGCACATCACCCTTTAATCTCATTTCATACACTAAACGAAAACAGTGATTTTTTAAATTTGCATCTCCATGAGAAGAACTGTAAACTCTAACAAAGGGCAATAACCAAAGTGTTTACCATATCCCTTCTCAGCACCTCTACAGAATAGCAATAAGCACACAAGAACTTCTAAGAGTGATCTAAAGGGCAAAGAATCAAATTATTCCTGTTTTACAGAACACAAAGCAGAAAAAAATAATCATAGGTTAATCTTTCCGACAGCAATGACTATCCAGAAGCTGTGTGTCGGAAAGAAAAGATTTCTCTGAAGCCCCATGCAAAGTTCTTTTTCATTAAAAAGGCACTGTGGGGAAAGAGCTGTTTTCACGTTGCTCAGAAAAGCATAAATTCAAACCACGTACTATGCTGAGCAGGAAACAAGTTAACCTGTAAACCCAAGGCTCTCCAATACTTCTCTTACTACACTATGCCTATTAAATTCCATACAATTAAGTTTCACATGTCGGTATATGAAATATTAAATCCAGAAACACCTAATAAAATACTTAGTGAAGTACAGCAGGCAATATGAACTGGGAAACAGACAAAACCTGCCCAAAACCAGAAAAAAAGCACTTCCAACTCTTACTTCAGCATCAGAATTCCCTCACCTTACTACTCCATTAAATTTACAGTCATCAAATCACTCCCATTAAATTCCCTTCAGAGCAAGCAGGGAGTAAAGAAATCTAGGCAGGCTTCATCTCAAAGACACCTGATACTTAGGCTTGCGTAAACTTTTCAGTATTTTTGCTTGCACACACTGGAATTTTTATCTGTGATTAGCAACACTTTCAAATGAGACCACAACTGTAACGTCTGAATGCATTCATCTCAACTACACCTCTCAGTGAGCTTTAAGGTCTGGCATATGAGAAACTCCAGGTTTATCTCCTGTTAACACAGCAAAAATGGTACAGGAAAAAGTCTTTAGGCTCATACCAGCAACCATCACCTACAGAGTTTCTGTATAGTGGCATCACTGATGGTATAACTCCGTATTAATGGTATCTATCACTGGTATCACAAGTACTGGTATCAAGATGGAAAAATGGACATGCAATTACAGACATACAAACTACAGCAATCACACGAGACACAGCTCAGCAGCTGAGCTGTGGCCATCGGCCACCCAGTACATGGCCAAGTCTTTCTGCCTGCCATGGGTCAGCTCCCACCCCAGGAACCTGCTTCACCTGTACCAGGGGCCCAGGCACACAGCAGTCACCCAGCCAGGGCAAGGAGCACCACCTTGCTGCGACTGGAATTCAATCCCTCTTATGTAACAGTTGGGCACCACTCCCATCAGTGTTTCTCTAGAGCTGCCAGGGTCCAGACTGAGCCCAGTGCTGCCAGCAGGTGTGTGTGCCCAGAGCCCACAGATGACAGGCAGAGTCCAGGTGTTACTCAGTAAGGACTGCAAAAGCTTAAGCAGGATCTGCATGGTCCAGATTTTACTCCACAGTCCTATTAAGATACTGATAAAAAGGTATTAGCATCCCTTCAAACCATGTGAAGCCACTTAATATGACTATTAAGCCTTAACTTAAAAACATCCAGCAAAATCAGCCACTAAATTACCAAATGGGCTCTGAGGTATTACATTTTCAATAGCTAACTTATTGTAATGCAAACAAAAATTCTATTCAAAAACATATGCAGAAAATACTTTGTTCCAGGGCTGCAGACTGTTACTTCCAGTTTGCATTTAATGAGAAAGCAACAAATGGAAAACTAGAATGAAATTAAATTGAGGAAATATACCACTGCCATAATTAGATTTGTCCAGTTCTCCCATACGCTCAAACTCTACCTCTTCAATGATTTTTTTTTTATTATTATTATTTTTACACACAAATTTAATTTCATGAAACAATTACCCTTTTCAGTAGCTTGGGTCTGGTCAGCTCACATACCCATTAGCTGTTCATGCTGGAGATGACATTGGCAGTGCCAGGCTGAGGCAGTTCCACAGGCTGCTGCTCTGCCTTGGTTCCTGAGGAGCTGTACAATAGCTGTATCTCCGGGCAGTCGCCACGGCCAGGACACAGTTTAGCAGTGTGGTTTCAGATTAATTCTTGTGCAATTCTGTAACAGCCTAGCAGGCTGTGCAACACGGATGGCAACCTCACACTGTCAGGCACAGCTTTTGCTTAGAAAAGAAAATGCAGAGGGGAAACACCCAGGCCTGCTCTCACATAATTCCTACAGCTCCACATGCTTCCTTGCTCACACCACCCTCACAGGAGGGCTAGCAGATCCTGCAGAAGATCTAGAAGACCTCCAGCATCTTTCTTGATAACATGAATGAATGTGTTCACACAAACATTCTTTGCGTAGTTTCTTGTGGACTAATTTACTCTCTAGTGAGTAAAGAAATCCACAACTTTTGAGAAAAATTTGACTTTTGAGAGAGAGAGAAGGGAGAACTGTATTGCAGGATTTGTACTGGCCTTGATTTTTTCTAGTCCAAGATAAGGTCATCTCTGATGGAAAAGCTGCACTGCCATAAGCTTCCACATGCCTGCCAAGCACAGGACTGGCACACCTCCAAATACAAATGCAGTAGAACTAAACAAAAGTCCCTTTTCCAAAGGCAAACAGATTTTTAAAATTGTTCTACTGTGCTACTTGCTTTGGTTTTCCTATCATCTGCTGTTTTACGTGTCACGCCTCTCAAAAAGGTAGCAGAGAAATAATAACACAATATCTTAGATAAAATGAGATCTAAGCAAAGTATAATTTATCAGCTAAGACTTGAAGTATTCGTGGTTCATGAGCAAGAAATGAAACAAGGAGTTAGACCTTCCTAAAAGTAAAACTCTAAATTCATTTTATACCATATAGGAATGCAGGCATACCTGTATCATGCAATGAAGTGGCAGAATAGAGACCTTGGTCACAGCAATCAGGGGTCAAACATGCTTTGGTGCTGAAAGGGACTACAGTCACCGATCTCCACGGAACTGATTAGCCTCCCCATCAGGGAGCATGAACAAGTCATTATTGAGAGTAAGAAGCAAAAGTAAGTATTTCTGCAGCACAATGAAACACAGTGTTCAGCTGTACTACAGTGTGATCAGCATTAGCTCAAGGTCTGGACACCATGCTGTATGGAACATGTGGACATACACTGAAATAAACAGGTCACTCACTAGCTACCTCTCCTTTAAGGATTAACTCTGAAAATATAATCCCTGAGAATCTTTATCACCTTCAAAATAAGAGGAAAAAAAAGAAACTCCAGAAGGTGCTAGCTCATTTCAGTCTTTATCTGAGCAGCAGTTGCAGTCTTAGAAAGCCCTATGTGCACTTTGAGCTTTTTGCCTGCTTACACTGCGCTTATCACCCCGCAGCTGGCAGAACAGCAGAGACATCCCAAATACTTGGTTCAGACATGAACAACAGGTTTCTTCCCCCGGTGGTCTGGGAACCTAACATTTCCAAAAGGCCAATAAGAAATCAAAGAAATGTCTTCTGAACCAACACAAGAAATACACAATCAAGGGAAACTGTAATCAAAAAATTTACCCCAAGGAAGCAGAACCATCTGTGGCTATGGGTTTGGATGGCTGCTCCATGTCACTAAAACTGTAGTGTACCAGAGGGTTCAACCAGTCTGCAATTTGATGGCTGTGCTCCACATATATTTATATACCAAGTCCAATATCCACAAGGCCAGTTAAGGACAGGACTGCCTTTAAACTGCATATTAAATGTCTCCCTCTTACAATGACTGCACTTGAATCTTGTAAGTTAAAGGTTTCTATTGAAAAATATGTTTTAGTTTTTATGACTATTAAGCTCATGCATAGAAGTATAAAACAGCATCTTCATTTCACTGGTGGTGTTTCACATCAATCACTAGCACTAACAAAACTGAAGACTAATATAGATTACTATTATGAAAAATTTATGGCAATGTTACCTGATGATCATGACACTTACAGAACAGAGAGGTCACAAATTCAAAAGAAAAGGGAAAAGAAAGGTTTTTGGCATGTTCCCAGACCAGTGTCTACAGCTACGGCTCTGGATACAAAAAGCCAATTAAGCTAGCAAGGATATCCGTCTGAGGGTAAGGATTCATGAAGGAAGCAACTCTGCATACAAAAGAAAGAGAATGACACCCAGTATTTCTTTTGCAAATTATGGAGTTTTTTTTCCCTCCAAAATATAGCTTTAGCATGAAACTCAGCAGCCTTCATCATCATCATTCCTGCTCTGGGGCTCGCAGCTGTAAGGAGTGGCTGAGTCACACTACTGGTAAAGCTCACCAGAGCCCGGTACTAATTATGTAACAAAGGCAGCATCAGGAAAAGGAATACACTTCCTGTAGCAACTTTCTGCTGTATGACTGAATGCTTAACAGAGCTTACATGGACTAAACAAGTACCATTTTAAGTAACTTCAGATGAAAAAAATTTAAAAAAAAAAAAATAGTTTAAGGAAGCCTTTTTGAAGAGCTCACAGCCCAGCAGCCTAGTATCCCTGTGCCAGGATAACAAGTGCTGTCAGTATCTTAGAGACACTTTGCTTTCAGAAATTTTAGCATCAGAATTCAGCTGATAGAGTAATGTACTGTCAAAAGTAATGTGGTAAATATTATATAGACTATCCAACCACCCAAATCACTGTACTCACTGCTGCTTTACCAAGCTACAACATTTATTTAGGTCCAAAGGGAAAAGGGGGAAAGAATTAAAAACAAAGCAAGCAAAAACTTAAACAAAGTCAAAAAATCCAACAACAAACATCCACAGCACCACCAAACAACACCAAACCACAAACCCACTGTCTGAGTACCTCCAAACCTAAATTCAGTCACATTTACAGTTCAGGGATTTTGAGATAATTCGAGTACCTCTTGTATGCCAGTGACCAATCACCTCAACATATCCAAATACACTAAGCCTGTAAAAAGTACATCAGTCAACAAAAATCTGGTTGGTGTCAACTCTTTTTAGAAAGCACACTTGTAGCTAATGTATAAGAGTCAAACTTCACTAAAAGCACAGTTTTGTAAGACAGTTGTTTTCAAAAACATTGCCAGCAGCATCACTACATCAACAAATGACCCAATAATGCCCACATAAAGGCACAGAAATGACAGTGGATTTCAGGTTCAAAAGCTGAAAACGCCTTCTTGCAGAGCAATAACATTATTTTTGCACACCCTCACATACAAGAAGACTTATCCGCAAAGTCAAATAGATAACTTTAAAACACAATTATTTAATGCAATTAAGTGAAATATTTTAAGAATAAGTACATGCATTTGGGAACTTCCTCATGTTACAACTTATCCTGGATTTCTTAAAGGCTATGATAAGTACCACAAATATATTCAGAAATAAGCAAACGTAATGTTTCTTCACTACAAAAAATTATTTCTTGAATAGAGCAAAAAACTGATGTAATGCAAGATTATCCAGATGTCAGTCATGCCAACACTAGGTTTCATTCAATTTCTTCCTCTTCAGTTAAATGTGTGCCTGTTCTAGAAGTTCCCTACTTCTTCCAAGCAGCCTCGTTTTTAAAAATAGGTACCCTGTTATTTTTAAACGAAGTTAAAAGTGTTTGCTATGTCTGCAGCCAAAAAAGAACTCTTAATTATTACCTCTCTTACCCACATTTCCCTTTCCTTTTTGAACACCCACACATACTCACTTATGCTCCCAGCTCTTATAGCTATAGTACAGAAATCACTACACATTCATGCCAAGATTACTGCAGCTCTGAAATTTGTTTTCATTTCTTTCCCCTCCATACAGAAACATTGTTTTCCCTGCTGTATAGTCTCAAGTTTAGGGCAATTGGTTGCTTTACACCTCTGAGCCACAAGTCCAATAATTACACTTCAACTCAAAACAAACACAATATTACCAACATACCCATAGGTAAAGCTACAAGCCACTTCACAAGTAATTACAGTTAAATAATAAAACAAAAGAACAAGAGGGTCAGGTCAGTTAAAAAAAAAAAAATTCAAGTTGTCATTAATCATTACTGAAATGACTGCTTAACTAACACTACTAAAATAACCAGAGACTTCATAATGGGACAAGACAGCTAAAACCAGTGTTTCAATAATCTTCTCTGAATAGTGTCTTCACTCTGTTAACTTTCAAAGCAACATTCCTGGAACAAAAACCACTGTATGACTTTTCTGCCACTCCTTTAAAAAAAAAAAAAANNAAATCAACAGAAAAAACCATGTTGTATCCATAACACCCAATACACCAAGTTCCAAACCAAACTGCAGAAAATTTCTTCATATTTATTGTTGACTGTTTCTAATGAACAGCAGCTGCTCTGTTCCAAAACAGAAGGTAGACTGTTCAAGCAGTGACTGAAAGCTCTGAGCTGGTAAATCCTAACTCTGGAGTAAGGAAAAATAACTCACTTGCTTTATTTAGTACTGCCTGTTCTCAAACTTGCAAAACGGAAAGGAACAATATTATCCACCTTCTTCAGTCATGCTGTTTCAGCTACACATTGTTTAATGTCTGAATACCAATCCTCATATTTAATTCTTCACTTCTATTACATCTGCAAGGCTGCAAAATCATCCCCATCAGCAGCAACAGCATCAAACATAATTTTTCCATCCTTCTGTTCCTATGCAATGACACTGTATTAAGCTGCATTTTAAATGTGACCACCTTGCTGCTCTTTCTTGGCTTGAAAAATTTAGTTAAAATCAGGATAATTCAGGAAACTAAGCTAAAAATTCAGTAGGTAGCATTTTCCCAACACTGAGCCATGCTTCAAACGGATTGCTCAGTACAATGCTGGATGCTTGTTCTCTGAAAGCACTTCAGGAAAATACAAACTGTCAGTCCCGAAACTCTCCCCCTACCCTCCCTCCATTCTTCAATTCTCACCGAAGCTGAGAAGTTTGCAAGTCTCTCGGTACTGATTCTACACAAGACTCTCCATGAAGTTTCAACCAGGTGCAAAACTTGGGTTATATAGAGGCCATAATCTTTTGTTTGGCTAAATGCAGGCTGACTTTCAGATGTGGTGGAGAGAGGACAGGGAAAAACAATTGTTAGCGAGAGAGTATTTAGCATTTATATGGAATACCAGTGGAAAGCTAAAATAATTGGAGCTTAAGTAACACAAGAAGTCAAAAAAACAGGATTTATCACAGTTGACTGGTGAAGTAAGTTTGGAGTTGGTACTGCTATACCAGAGCCTCATTCAACATAATCTGTGCAAGAAAACCACTGGAATCTGGAACCACACAGGAAAGCCAGTTTCCACAAAAAAATTCACATGCCAAAGCTAGAAGGAAGAGAGCTCTCCATGCAGCAACACTTGCACTTAGGGCTGAGCTACTGCCATTTCACATGCTCAGCCTTTCAGTGAGCCCAAAAGGGCTTATACGACACTATACAAATACCGACTACAATATCCAGTATATCACTGGAGATTTTAACCTAACAGAAAGTGAAAGAGAATGCTCTGCTGCCTCATCAAGAAGGCATGGGCTGGTTTCATATTCTTCACTTTTGATAATACATAAAACAGGAAAGGCTGTGTGATTTTTTAACAGTTTAGCTTCCACTCTTGGACAGGTAGGAGCTGCTTGGTGCCTAGGCTAAACAAATTCACTGTGGAAATACAGTCATTCTCCTGGTTTAACTGCTACTGGCATGGAGACCTTGCTGCATTAGCAAGCTTACAGTTTGGAATTACCACTAGTTTTAATACTGGTACATTTCACTGAAATTTTAGCTCCAGGACAGAGCACGTTCATGAAACAAGAACACCCTGGTCATGCATCACAATGTAAACTGACAGCTGCACTGGACTCATGGCATTCACTCTGAATAAAGTTTATAAAGAACCAACTACTTCCTTACTACCTGTATCTGCTTTAGACAACCATTATCTATGCTGGCCTAACAGCAAGGCTAAGCACTTTCTGCTTCATGTCCTAGCTGCAGGCTTAATTCTTCGTAATGGCTCAGGTTCCCTAATAAGATTACAAATCCAACCAGAAATCTAAAACTATTAATGCAAAGTCACTTCACTAAATAAATAAATAAATAAAACAAACAATCCCAAAAAAAAAAAAAATCATGCAGCAAGGGAGCTCACACAAATTGAAAGCAACTATCTCCATTTTACATCACAGGCCTGGGAGGCTCTGACTCCATTTCTGGAACAGTTCTCTGCTGTGTGCAGCTGCTGGCCTGGGCACTGCCCTGCCAGTCTCCCTCAGCTCCAGCGCACACACAGCAACAACACCTGATCCTGGGATCATTTCTGTCTGCTGAATGCTTGGCCACAGCTCCTTGGGGACATAAGGTAAAGTCTGTCCTGACAAGCTGCCTCAAGGTCAAAACCCATTTCTTTTGCCTTGACTGAATTAAATCAGCTCTTCTTGGCAACTAATACTTCTAAATCGGGCATTTCCCAGCTGCTCTCAGAAATCATCAATGCAAATCACTTGGGGTTTGTCTGCATCAGAGTTCATAGTCCCTCACACACTGGAGGTAGCACAGATGCTTTCAAATTAAGTATTCATATATTAACTGTTTCAAATTACCTTAGAAATTTAAGTTTATGGGAACTGTTTTGCTGTAGTCCTGATCTGTAAACCACCTGAGATGATTACAGACTTGCTGCAAAATTTCTGACCAACCATCTCATTCCTCTGAGCACTTAACATCAGACAACAGAAGAGCTCCTTTGGCTTAAATGAGACCTAAGAGGACAATGCACAAAGGGAGTGCTCACAAGGTTTTCTAGGAGCTAAGAAGGAACTTCACCAAGAAATGGAAAGCTATGGGTTCACACAAAATAATGTGTTAATGGCATACTGGTAGTGCCTCAAGGCCAGGCAGGGCATTACACTGAGGCTTATATAAAGCTTTCATAATGGGTGACACATTTATTAAAAGCTAGACAGATATATCTCTATAATAATCCATAACATTACAGCTGTTTCAGACAGTTTTCCTCACCAGCACCATGAAGCCAGGAGACTGGATATTAGCACAACCTACAAACTCTGCATTGCCAACTGCTATGAATCAGGCAGCTGCCTCCCACACCTCTGACTTCCACTCCATGGCTGCACTCAGCTTAAAGCACTTACTGCCCCTGCTTTCACAGCAAACTCAAAAGAAAAAAGAAAAAATATCATTCCACAATAACAAAGCTCTAGTGTTTTGGCCAACTTTGTTTCCACTTAAAAGAATTTTTCTTAGCACTGCAGACAACATTTGAGGGATGGGGAAAAGAGGTACAAGGCCATTTACGCCAGCATATGCTACAGTACACCAGGTATTTAGAAAGAAAAATGGAATATTTACACAAAACTTGTTAAACTAACTGGTGTGTTACAGAAATTGTCAGCAAGTATTAAAAAAGTCTTAAGAGGGTCTTAGTAGATCAATACTTTTCTCCCTGGAATTTGCAGATTTCTCCAAAACAGATACTTACAACTTTTTCTAAGACAGTCTGCTTTTACAATTTCTGTGTCAAAGAGAAAAAACTCTGTGCTGTTTAAAATTTCAATATTTTGGTACATCATGCAATCCAAACTGTTAATTGTATAATTTAAGTGATTTCACCACTGAATCTGTAGAAAGGCTAAGGTAAGAAAGACAGCAAAGAAGGCTCTTTCAGCTTTTAAAATTTTTTTTAAATAAAATACAGTCAGGGTTGGGGTTTTATGGAGGTTTTTTGTTATTGTTTGTTTGTGGTTTGTTTTTTTTTAAGAAACATGACAGCTAAGCAGATAGGATCACCTTAAGATCCTCCCAGGAAAGTTGGTTTTCTCCCTGGTTTCAACTGTAGACTTTGACTATGCTCATGCCTTATCACTTGACTTTTGTTTACACAGAAATACAGAACTCTGTCATCAAATGAAGTGCAACTGTAATGCAGCCCTTACGTAAGCCCTATCACATGAATAATTAGCAAGGCATAGAAAACTACAAATAGCTTATTTCCCAACTCTACTTACCATTAGAGTTAACCATTTCTAGACCACTGAACTAAGGATCAGTGGCTGAAGAATGGGAACAAGATAAATTGAAACTCTGACAAAGATTCAGGACAGGGAGCAGGATTACCTAGCATAAATGAAAGGAGAGGATTTCTTTGACTCAGCATGTGAGGTCAGGACTCGTTTCACTTCAAATACAATCATGTTTTTAACAGAACACAAAATTACATTCTCCATCAAATCCAGTTGACTGGTGTTATACAATATGTCATTAAGTGTCAGAACAGACAATCTTTTGTGTCTTTCCTATACTACCACCCTAATCTCGAAGTATCACAGAGTTTTCAGTTCAGAGAAACGAGATTTCAGCTCTCTGCTGCCTGGCAGCCATTGCAATGCATGGAGTTGTTTATCTCTCATCTGCAGCAGCAGTGTTGGCAGAGGGGTCTTGCAACAGCAGCAAAAATGGAGCAACACAAAAACTCAGCAGCTGAAAAACAGTCCGACAGTGACACTCCACCTAAAACTTGCTGACAAAGTAGAAACTGTGTCAGTACCTCCAGCAATTCTTGCTCAGACTTCAAAAAA
>WEKY01055289.1:41497-54211 GCA_013390045.1 Picathartes gymnocephalus
AAAAAACAAAAAAAAAACAAACCCACACCACAATGAAATCTGATGTGAAGTCCTTTGTTACCTACCTTAGCTAACAATTTAAAAATTTAAACAAACTAGACCAAGACTCAAGTGCAAAAGACAGGCCATAAATAGCTTGTCTTTTTAAAAGGAAAAGCTCTACACTCCACAAGAAAGGTCCTTGTGTAAACTGTAGTTCTCCTCTAATTTTTGCATCAGTCACAAGCACACTGAACTGAGCAAATCATGTATGCAACGGCACACAATAAGGATATCCAGAATAACTCATGTATTAGAAGAAAAAACTTCTGCCTGTCCCTGAACCTTTCGGACTTCACAATGAAAATGGAATTTCCATGGGTCTATACCCACTTGGCATCTGTACCTAGCTGTGGAGGACTAAAGGAAGAGCTTTGAATGTCCATTTCTTTTGGAAACAAACCTTTTCCAAAGTAACTGAAGATATACCATACCTTTGTGCTCCAATCATACCTAGATCAGCAAGCTATAGGAGTCTCCTCAGCACTGAATGAATACTCAGAAGGTGGGTTCATTTGTTACTCCAGCACCAGAGCTGACCCTCTAAACAGCAGTGGACCTCCAACTCTGTGTATCTTAACCTTGTACTGAAGAAAAATACCTAAAACAAGTCACCCAGATTATTTAATTATTTCCAGTCTTGGAAGTGAAGTGGCCAGTGTCCCCTAACCAGGCATTAGCTCAGCCTGGCACACAGCAGCAAGGACCCATAAAAGGTCTATGGCATCACCCACCCTGACATATGGTAGTATATCCAGAGGATTCCCAGTACTGGTAACAGCTGCAGCAGAGAGAGACCCCTCTACACAAAAGTACCTCCTACATTTTATTTTTTATTATCAGAATGGAAAAATAACATGATGCCAATTCAAGCTACTTGTGAGCAAAGGAAAGGACCTCACACACATCTGCTGTGCTGGAGTGACTATCCCCCTCTACAGCAAGCCAATGGCAAAACAGGAGATAAACTATCATTACAGCAGCGCAGTACACAACAAGCATTCTGTCCCACTGGACATTCCCTGGACAGACATACGGCCTTGAACAAAGGAAGTTTTCTTAAGGTGAAAACAGCACGTATAAATTATAGAATGCACATATAAAAGGAGTAGTTAGTTGCCCAGCTAGACTACAATTAGTCATATTTCCTTGAAACATCTGATAAAATTTGGAAGTCAGCATTTCCTAGCTACAATCTGAGAAATCAAAAGCACATAAATTCAAGACACAGATATGAACTTTGAAGCATTTTATTCAGCCTACCAATACATTCCTGTTTTAAACAGATTGAACTTCAACCAGACAAGTCTTACACGTACTAGGCAGAAATCCAATAATATAAACCAAACTGTATGAACTTTGCCCAGTGCTCCACATAGATTTTATGAATACACAAATCTAAATAAATAAATCAAGGTAAAAAAACATTTTTTCATATACAAGACAAAAACTGATAATGCACAAATTTTAATTAATTTCCAAAGAGTCATAAGAAACCATTTCAAAGTAATCAATGCTTTGGGTTGTAGTCACAAAAACATCACATGCTTCATGTAATAAACCACTGACTACTGTACACATTTCTTTCTGCCATACAGAAGATACTGTCTGAACAAGCCAGAAGAACTGAAAGAATGCAACGTGAACTGTCACAGCACAGGACAGGGAAAGACATTATTTTATGAGACGGCTGAGGAGAGCACATCTGAAAAGCAAAGAAACATTAAACAATGATGGACAGTAATTATTCTCACCACTGGATGACTGTCAGTCCCCCAAGAATCTGCTCTATCATATCCAGAACTCAGCTGGAGAAGAGGCTGCATCCGCTTTACTGAAGGTGTCCCCCACATCTCACCTTTCCAACAGATCATAAGCACAGAGCTCTTCAGTATCTTCTTGGCTTCCAGGCCTTGTCTGCTCTCTTTCAACGCAGAAGAGAAGATTACAAAGACAAAAGGCCCAAGCTCTTTTCTGCAGTTCACATTGGGAAGACAAGAGGCACTGGTCATAACATAAAGCAAGATATTTCCCAACTTGGCATAAGGAAAAAAATCTGACCACTAAAATTAGACCAGTCAAGTGTCAGTTGCCCAGAGACACTAAGGAATCTCTATCTCCTAGACCTAACCTTAGACATAGCTTTGCAAAACTTCACCTGAATTTAGTTTTGACGCTGCTTTGAGAGGGAGGTTGGATCAGATGACCTCCTGAGATCCCTTCAAATTTGGATTAATCTAAGCTTACCCTTCCAAATCAATAAGGCTTTACGGTTCATGTGGACATTGTCACACCTCTGTGAACACATTCTGACATTTGAATGGGATCATTCAATTATGCTGAATTCAGGTCCTGGCACCCGCCATGCAGCTTCACAGAATCACAGATAACTGGGATGGAAAAAAACCTGGGAATGTCAGAAGTTTATTCACCCACTTTACCTTTCTGGACCAAAGTATTATCAATTAATCCAAAATCCTCCTGGCAGTTACTAGTCTGAACTGTTTTGAAGAGTCTCCTGTATGGACAATTTCACATCTCCACAGATAAAGCACAGGTTTATCTCCCTAATCTGTTCATTCCACAATATCCATCTTTACAATGGAATAATGTTTTCTCCTCTCTTTTAATTCTCTTACTGAAATTTAAATCTACTACCTTTTATCAACTTCACCTTGAGCATGAAGAACATTTTATTCCCTTCCATTCTCCTTGACTCTCCGTATTTTAGGATGTGTCTCTTATAAATCTTCACTCCTCATGTCTCACATGGAATGGGTCAGGTTTTCTAGACAAAGAGCCATTTCCCTCCTCTTTTCAATTCCTCTCAGTCAGTCCACATTTTTCATGAGCAGCAGGATCCAAAACCTACCACTAGACATCAGCAGTCCTGAACAAAAAATGGATTTCTTTGCATCATTGTAAAGACTCCAGTTTCTATAAACACTACATTTCTTCTTTTGCTACAATACAACACTGCTGTTCCATGCTTATGAATAATGTGTACATTACTTGCACATTTGCCTACAGCAGCAGCAGAGTGCACCAGCCCTTTGTTCTTAGTCAAGTATCTTCCAAGATGTAGGTCAACAACATTCTATGCAAGTTCCTTCTTCCCAAAGAGGCATCTCTGCACTCAGCAGCCGTGAGAGTTCGAAATCAACAGAAGCATGGGCCAGCCCTGTCCTTGGGGCTGCAAGCACAGAACAAAGCACTTTCATTTGAAGCTCTCCACTGTACAATGCTTCTTGGAGGTTCTTTCCAACCTTGACAAGCCTATGATTCCTTTTCAGGGCCTACCAGGGCTTCACTTGTTGATATTCAGAGAACAAAGAAAAGTCCATCTGTTCCTACAAGCTTTGCTAAGAACAATAATGAAATAGATCTACAGCTACATTTCAAAATGCAGAGCCAAGACAGTGGGTTGACCAGTCAATGTAGATCACTTTGAACACTGTGTGAGGAAGACAAAGAAAGAAAGCAAGCAAACAACAACAACAAAAAAGACATGCACAAAACAAAAAACTAAAACAATGAATCAAACAAACAAGGATTTAAAAACCCCACAGACACACCCCCCAACAGCAAATTCAATTCAACCCTGATTCAAACAAAACTCTTTTGGGAGTACAAAAAGAAAAAAGAACATTTAATTATATTAATGTTTAACTGTCAAATAGTTTACTTGCAAATACCAATTCAGTCCTATCTCTCATCTCATTTTTAGAGCTTACCGAACACCAATCCACTTCTGCTGAACTCAGTTCTGCTTGCAAAGATCAGAATGGCAATTTTATTGTTCCTGAGTGATGGGCTGACTGATCAGATTAGACAGGAGCATAAGCTACACTCTAAGTGACAGAGATTGAACAGGTGGCCTTCCCTCTGATCCACAGCCTCTTCAAACCCTTACTAGTAGAATCCTTCTCGTTTCGATCACCTCTAGAAAACATGCATTCAAATACTTAGTCATCCTTAACCTGACATGAAAATATTTTTTTGTCATTAATGCGTTTCAAACAGCTTGCTCATAAACACATCAGCCTTTCCCAAATATACCAGTAATTCACATGTATGATATACTTTTAAATAAAAAAAGAAAATACAGATGCTTAAATGGTATCAACATCTATAATTTACAAAGTAATATGTACAGATAATAAGTTTAAGGAAAAATTCAAAGGCTTTACATTACAGAGAGAGTCTAAAAATGATTTCACACGTACTTAAAATTAAAGACTAGACTTCAAAAAGAATGCATTTGAGACTAGGGAGCGAAATAAACCTCACCTGGACAACCTATGAAGAGTGACAACTAAAGCAATGTATGGTTTGCTTAGCAGGTAAAAAAAAAAAAATTAGTAGACAGCTACTTTCTCCAGATCAAAATGTCTGGTACAGGCATAATTTTTTTTATTCTTCACAGAAATGTGCAAACAAGAGAGGGAGAAACAAAGCCATATATGGAATTTTTAATTGTAAGACTTTTCATAGAAGGTAATGACTAACTCAGGTGTTTTAGTAGAGTTGCTTTTCTCATGATATTACATCATGTATTATTTATATTTTGTTTTCTTTGAAGCTACATCTTTGGCCTGAGGATCTTATGACATAATTCTAAGATGACAATAAACAAAGTGCCAGGGGAGCACAGGGAAGGAAAGCAGGAAAAGAATATTTTTAAAAAGACAAAAGCTTACTACCTACACTCATACCCCTCTCATAGTCTCATACAGGTGGAGATGGGTACATAGGGATAGCGTGCTATGACAGAATCAAGCACAAACTAAGACAGAGGTACTGCTGCAGTTGGTAAATCAATACCACTGAGAGAGTGATTAGCAACTCTAAGACCTTGGGATAATGAGCTACTCAGAATGACACAAAAAGTGTCTGGACTCATCTCCCAATTAGATCCATGCTTAAGGGAAAAAATGTCCAACAAAATGAATGCTAAGGATTACTGACTTTGAAAAACAAAGTTTATCAGATAAGTATTTTTAATAAAATATATACACACATCTTACGTTAGTCTAACTTTCCATCACTTTATTCCAAGAAGTCTCACACATAACATGGTACCAAATACTTAAAGGAAACAAGATACCTCACTTTCTACATTTTATGCAATACTAGAGGTTTTACTATATGTGAGAAATTTCCAAGCAAACCTGCTAGTGACCCCAAAATTATACAAGATGACATTTCATCATTTGCAATATATTTCTAGAGGACACACTCTTCTTTTGTGTTTTAGCTAATTATTGATGATTTGCATAACTTCTTAAACAGCACTGCTAAAAAATCCTATATTTAATATAGTTTCTTGACTAGCATTAGTACTTCACAGCTATGCAGCTTTCTAGCTTAATATTTCACCCTAAATTTGTTTTAGCAATATTAAGCAAAGGATAACTAACATAATTAGAAATGGAAGGAAAAAACAGCTCACTGAAAAAATACACTGCTTAAAGATAATAACCAAGAGGTTTTAGAATTGACTCAAGATGTGGAATACCTTTGTTCACAGCCCCAGATGAGATGAGACCCAGTAAACAGAAAAGCTTGTTTGATCAAACTCTTCCATTATCAAAAGAGAACACGGCAGAAATGATAAACTGTCAGACTTTGAGATGTCTCACGAAAGGGAAACAATTTCTGTCTAGTCCTATTATCAATAACATTCCATGTGTTCAGCTCTGGTAGTTGAACTGTAATCTTATAGCATGCTACAGTCCTTTAGCTCTTATTCACCTTGAAAATACTGCTTTACTCATGCTTTTACAGGATCAGTTATGCTGAACATAAAGGAAAAGGGAAATAAGTATCCTTCAAAGCTACAATATCCAAGAGGAAGCATTTCAAGAAACCTGGAGTATTTGAGAGCTAGTATGGGACGACTACATTGAATCTAAAATATCCTGCAAAGAGACAGTTATTTACTAACCAACTGAACTGTGCAGAGTTCCCACAGCAGCACAAATGCAAGAACCAACAGTGAGACACTAAATTACCTAGACAACAAATCCTTTGGTCCATTTTTAAATTCAACAATGGAAGTGCACCATTCAATCTGAATGCATATAAATTGCTGTGTATAGTAAAAAATCATAACCTTTTACTAAGGTCTTGTTGCTCTCAGCTTTCTGTGTTGAAATTCCAGAGCAAACAGGCTCAAGGGAAAAGTTATGCATTTTTGTTAGGTGGACTTAAACATGCTTAAAGAGTGCACTGTCCCAACCAGCATGTGTCAGCTGATTTTAAAAAGAAGGTCTTTATACAGAAAAATAATTATTCCAGCAGTGGCCAACTCTACCAAATCTGCTGAGGATATTACTAGAATAAAGGACCAGATGGTACTCGCCCCTCACTCATTTCCACTCAGATTCTATTCAGGAATTATTTTATGCTAATCAATCATAAGCTCTGAATCAGCAAGTTTTCACATTTTAGAATACATTTTGAATGTTTTGACTCTCTATGCCTCAAACTCACTGTGACACTAACCTTTGCACTGTTCTCCATTTGTATCTTGATTCTATAATAAACACATCAAACAAGACCATTTTTGAAAAATAAGGCAGCATTTCTCCCCTTACATTGGAGCAGGTATATTTCACTAGGGAAAAGTGGAACTTAACACTCAGAACTACAAAAAACCACCAAGGAAGGAAGGATAGGAAGAAAATGAACAAAGATTTTAAACTATTCAAGAGAAGAGAA
The DNA here is from genome assembly GCA_013390045.1 of Picathartes gymnocephalus. NCBI lineage: Eukaryota > Metazoa > Chordata > Aves > Passeriformes > Picathartidae > Picathartes > Picathartes gymnocephalus. The sequence goes on from WEKY01055289.1 coordinate 48,260, forward strand.
AGCATAATAAAGAGGCACAGATCACGTAGTTACTCTTGCTAAACTTGTTTAAATCTGGTTTGATTTCTAATTAAACTTTCTTGTTCACCAGTTTAAATGACACTTCTTGGAAGTGCTTTACATGGAAATATTAGTATAACAAAATTCTCTGCTCTGGCCACCAGAGATATTTATTATTCTGCTCTATTTTCCTGAAAATAAAAAAAGCACCTAAAGTTGCTTGATTTCACCAGCAGCAGTCAGGCAACAGAACATGAAAGCAAGAATTTCAACAGCCATCTCTGAGTGGCCAACAAGGGCAATCCATAAAAGGCTTAAAGCAGAGGGAGGGAGCAGGACTCTCTTGATCCCAAGCACAGGGATAATTCAGCTACTACAGAAGAATTTACAGATGTCATACAGTAAACCTGAAAATGTGAAGCCTTGAGCTCAATAATAAAGGGATGTCTAGGCCAACAATACAAATCCTAACTTTACACAGATCATAAGTAGCAAAGGAAATACCATGAAATGGAAATTAGTGACTAACTCAATGGTTTTTCAAAGCAAACTCCCAAGTCTTCTAGAAACTTTAGGAGTGACAAGATAAAAATATAATTCATCTAAAAGCACGAGCAGACTGCTCAGGTACACCACTCATTGCTTTTTCTTCTTCCTAAATTCATCTTTTGGCAAGGAATATATGGCATTAAGGGAAAGGTTCAAGTAGGATTTCTTTCCCCTCATCCAAGAATGAGTTTGTGTTTACAACACGAGTGATGAAAAGGGAAGTTTATTTCCTAGAAAGCAAGATCACAGATTTCAGCCTGCCCCAAGCAATATCAGTAACGGATGATTAAGTCAGATATTATGAAACCAGAATTAATTCAGCAGCAGATGGTGCCGTGTCTTTTCTTCAGCTAAAATGCAAAACATATCAATGGGGTAAAATTTCAGAGAAGGACAAGGGGATGTTTGTTTAAGTCAGAGAGCAAAGAAAAACATCAAAACTAACAAAAAGATATGCAACAGGAGCTTTCCAAAACAAGATTTCTTTTGTAGCTTTCCATTAACAGACTCCATGCAGAAGAGTAACTTCCCAACACCTTGCTATCTAATGCTGTTGATAATTTCTCTTTTATTAGGTGGGGCATTCTTGTGTACTTATAGACTGCTGAACTTCATTAACATAGTTACTTAGATATCTTCCCCAAAAAATTTTTACAGCCGATTACAGATGGGTAATAATTACCGTCTATTAAAATAAAAAGTTTGGTTCATTTTAAGGAACCAATGGATAGTACTGTAGTCTACTGCTGTTGCTTATCTAGTTACAGAATGATTAATGAGAATGCTTAGCACTGTATGGGAAGCATGAAATTAGTATCTCCAGAGCTTATAATATATACCACAGCATACAAGTCCATTCATCTGGCATCTGAGGATCCATGCATGGTGGGAAGCTTATACACATCTGTAACTGCTTGCACAACAGCAGCCCAAGAAAGAAAATCAATCTCAGCTGCCAAAATGCTTGAAAAGACACCTGTCTGAAAAAGACAGGTTTCTTTCACTCAGTTCCTTCTTTCCTAGTGTATCTAACAGTAGCTGGATCTAGCACAGAGGAAAACAACTTCACTATAAAAGCTTAAGAAGAAAATGCTTAAAAAGAATGCAAAAAGCTGAAAAGGTAGAGGGACACATGACAACAACAAACAGCAGATTCCATATGGGGAGAAAAAAACCCGCACAGAAACTAGCGAAGTAGGAAAAAAAAAAAAAAAACTACATAAGACAACCAACTGATCACACAGTTCAAGAACTGGGGGTATGAAAAGAAATCCAGCATTCCATACCAAAGCTCTGCCGTGGGAAGCTAAAAGTTGCAATGGATGAACATATCCCACTTGCCTGATCAAAACTCAACACTGTAAGCTAATGCCGTGCCACACTAAGTTTTAGTTGTAAAAAATCTCTAGTCTCTACTAAATTGAATTAGTAACCAAGGTGTTTTTCCAGCATACTTCACCTCCCTTTTGGAACACCAGAAACGGACTCCATGCAGACACCCAGCATGGGTATGAAAAGCAAATTTTTTAGACGTCTCAAGGCAGAACTGGGTGCCCAGATCCCTGAGCCTCTCTACACACATGAAGAGAGTAGCAACATTCCTATTCTTTACTGGAGGGATGAAACACAAAACAGATGTCAATCACAGCAGATGAAGCAGTATCAGTGAGGTTCTCTTGCCAAAGTAGGGAAGAAGGCAGATAGACACACACAGACCTAGGATGATGAAAAGTGGAAACTTTCAGTACTCTGTTCTTTACAGATATTAAACATGCCTGATTATAAAACACCATCCCTTGAAGCTTCTTTGTGTTCTGCCAACTAACAGTTTCAACTGGGCTCCAACTTTTACGAGAACATACGCAATGCCAAAGCTCTTCAGCTTCACCAACTGGTACTTCATGTTCTTTTACTGTCCACTCCACCTGAAGTGTCACCCAAGCATGTCGGAGCGACCATCTTCTCTTGACTACTGCTCAGCTTGTACAGCAATTAATCTTTTTGCAGTGCACTTATTTCTTCTTCTGTTTTAAAACAGCATCTCTAACAAATCAACACTGAAGCTTACCATCTCCACAGCCAGGGCCTCCACTGACTCAGAGTGGATCAAAGCTACCTTTCACCATTGGACGGCTAGAAGACAGACATATCCTTCAATGTTCTACATTGTTATTTGGATCCTGTTATGGAGAAGACGTAACAGACACCCTTCCATGCTTTATCAGGTACAGTCCTCCATGCAAGACTTCTGGTTAGATCTATCCAAACATTCTTCTCCAAAAGTTCCTCTGTTTAACATGTATCCAAAAATGCAAAGGACTGAAATGCAACTTTGTCTTCTTAGATCACCACTGCTAGAACACCCTAAAAGCATAGCTTCAAGCCACATGGAGCAAGGACAGGCACTAACTCTTGGAGCCATTTCAGCTCCTGCAACCCAGCTCAGGTCTGGCTGGTAAAAGGGTAAAAGTAGCTGCACACTTTTGAGTGCAGTGACCCCATCCAGCCCTTTCCATGGGTCATACAACAAATCTAAAGCGCACTAACAGACCTAGACCACTGACTGTTGAGGATCCAAATCTTAGGTGAGAACTTAATCTACCCAAAATGCCAGAAGCCTACACACGGTATTTTGCCTGTGGACACCACTGAAGTGGCAAGAGACAAGAATTACAAACTATAATCTACATCCTTTTGTGAACTTGAAACAGTTGTCTATGATGTTGATAACATTTCATAACCTTCTTGTCAAAAGTTAGTTTTCATACGCTGAAAAGATACTTAAAAAAGCAAGACAGAAATTTTAGAGTTACAAAAAGGATACCTTTTATCAGATGTCTGTTTTCTATCATGGGGCCTCTCTGACTTTATTTGAAAACAGACATACAGTCACACAGAGAGCAAAGCTCTTTGCTGAAGCTGTACACCATCATCCACAAAGTCCACAAATCTTGCAGTGGTGGGTGACTAGAGAAAAATGTTTTCTTAACTGGGGAATTCAACATTAGTTACTGGATTATCTGCCAAACTATTTTCAGCTTTCATGCTTCACCAAACCGGAGTATTTAGCTCATCAGTCACAAACTCATTATTACACTGAAGAACATGGGGAGCAATTAGCATACAAGATGATAGCTTAAAGCTGGTGCTAATTGGAAAGAATGAAGTATTTTTCATTCCTGTTGGATACAATTAGGTGAGACAACCAGGTTCTGGAAAAACAATTTGCTAAACAATTTCACTGATGTCTATTCTATAACCTGTGTTTAAAGTCTAAGCAAATTCATGCCTTTGCAGTATCTTGCAAGCATGGGGGTTGCAAACCAAAAGCTGGTCCAGCTGTAGAGCAAGCCTTGTTCGGAAACATACATACAAAACACAACGACTGATTCATCACAACTGTGGAGATCACCACTGAACTAAGCTCAAGTTGCCAAAAAGAGCTGAAGAGCAAAACGAACAAGGAAACAGAATGTAATACTCATAATGCACGGTACAGCATGGCACCAATACACAGTGAGTTGCAAAGTCTGTTGAATTATACTGCACAAAATACACAATCAGAAATAAAACCATCTACAAAGAGCTACTGGTGGAAAAAAATATTATTGTGGATGCTTTTGTTTGTGACCGCTAAACAGAGAGGGGGAAATCTTGTACATGCATAGTTAATTAATTTGCCAAAAAGAAGAAATCAGACAGGAGTAAAAATGCAATCCTTCATTGTTAGTGAACTACACTCAGGCACAAAATGTTAGTTAGACAATTATACTGCAGAAATACACCTTATAACATTAATGATTTGTGGTCAAGATCTGCAGACTTTAATTTAGTTCTACAAATTCTTTACCATATATTACTTCTAATCTATTCATCACACACCTACCAGTGTATTTCTACCAGGAGGTTTTTTGTTTAATTCCAAGCTGCAATAAACCTCTGTATTTGTAAATGAACTTCTACATCACTGTTTCTTTTGTCTCAGAACATATTTAATATTTTTTTCAAATGAGAGAGCAGTCTGTAAACCTATAACATGCCCTATTTTTAGGATCACACCTATCTCATATTTTCCTTTTTAAAAATACAGCCTAATTATGCTTTGGAATAGTACCTCCCTGAACATTATGTGAAAAATGCTTCAACAGATAACACTCACAAAAGCAACTCTCCCAACAAAAAATGCTGCTGCAGTCAGACTTTAATGAACAACTGCAGCATACACCCCATGTTATCATGCAGGGGTGGTGCTTCTCTGTTTACTGAAAATGTTATTGCACCCTACACCATGAACCAACAAATAGCACACAGTAACATTGCTTATTTCTACATCCTTCACAGAAAACAAAACAAATCTAAGAAATCACCCTCTTCGTCTTCCTGAATAACCCTTGAATTCTCTAATGCAAGATTGTCCAAGGACCCACTGAGACAAACATCCCTTCCCCTAAAGTCTGATTTCTTGTGGTGTAACATTCCAAGTGTACCACCATAAAAAAAAAATCTTTAAAGAAATAAATCAACAGACAATATTATAATTAAACCTGAAATACTGACATATACATAAACAGGCATAGATATACGCACAAATACATGTATTTCTCCTCATGCTTTAATCATGTAAAGACATCTTAAAAACTGAAGCATCCATGGGCTAAATTGGAAGTTTTTCAAACAATAAAATAGTAATTTCACACAGAAAGCCTAGAAGAGCCAAGAGCTCACTGATGAACAGCAGATTTTTATCGCTGATTAAAGAGCAATTTTAATTAAATGGTGTTTTTAAATTACTTAAGCTCCCATCCCAGTACGACTTCTACATACACCTAATTCCTATGTACTGTGAGCAGCCTTATGGTAGTCCATCCCTCTGGTATGTGAGGTTAGACACAGCCTCCGCGGGATAAAAGCCTTTATCCTTCTAAAAATATCAGTGTGCCAGCATCCACTCTCTCAAAGCTTGGTGATGCAAACGGCGTCGCCACAGTCCAGGGGCTGCTCTGCTTCCATGAGTAAGCACTAGCAGCACCGGGCTATAATTAGTTGGAGTATTTTTAGGGTCACTGCTCAAAATTAGAGAGAAATGACTGAGAAAGACCTCCGACTGGTGGGGGTTTTCCCCTCCCCTCTGGCTTTTGCCTACTGCAGTGAGGAAAAAGAGGCTCCGCAGGAGCCGTGGCGAGGCGACCCCCTCTCTGCAAGGAAGATGTGCCTGGCTGCAGTCCCCGGGCGGGTGGGAGCTGGGAACGCGCCGCGGCCCCGCCGCCCGCACCCGGCCCGCAGGAGCCGCCGCTTACCTGACCGCCACCCGCACCGAGCTCTCGTCCGGGCCCGCCGACATGGTGCCGCGGGCGAGGGGCGGCCGCGAGCCTGGCCGGCGCTCCGCCGGGCCGCGGAGGAGGT
>WEKY01055289.1:54485-122375 GCA_013390045.1 Picathartes gymnocephalus
CAGCACGGGGAGACGGCGGGCTGCGGGCACTCGGCTCTCGACACACGCATAGACACACATAGAGACGGACACCGCCTCCGCTCCACGTACCGCCTTCACACACGCATTCACACACATACCCCCTTCACACACACACACACACCCTGGCGCGCCGTCCCTCCACGCACACCTTTTCGTTATGTGCACACACACTCCTTGCACTTGCCTTTCCTCACGCACACACTCGGTGCTTGCATTCGTGCACACACAGCTCTCTTCACGCCTGCTGGCCCATGAAGGCTCAGCGCACACGCCCTGCCCGCGCTCTGCAGCTGTGGGCGCGCACGGCGCTTTCGAGATGCCCGGCTCACAGTGGCACACGCGTGGCGCTGACCCGCCTGCACGCAGGGCTCCGCACGCACAGCGAGTCCCCACACACCTCTCCCCTCACGCTGTCAACACCCACGGCTCTTGCACACACAACGCAGGAGGGCTCTGCACGCATCTTCCAAGGCTTCCCTCCTGGGAAAGAGGAGCTTATCCCGCTGTCAGGGCTGGGTCGTTTGCCCTTGCATACCCAGGCAGGAATGAGATGTCCACATTCCTCTTCTGACCCTGTGTGGGCCTCGCGACCCTCATGCCCGCGGCAGCACGGAGGTCTCCCACCGTTCTGGCTGTACTGGCAGGTTTGTTTGCCGAAGCTGCTCCAGCCAGGCATCTCTGTTCTCACTTCGTTAATGAAATGCCTGGCTTTGAGCTGGAAACTGAGTGGGCGGATGACACTAATTTTTGATGCAAATAGTATCCCTGCCAGGAAAAAAGCCTGATTATTTTGCCCAAAACAATTCACATTCCTAAGGAAGATTTTCCATCAGAATAGGCCCGCGTTTGAATTTGTAATGATATGCTAAAAACCTTGCAGTTCAAGTTGTTTTGCTTCTGATAGTGAAGGTTGATCACGCCCAGGCCCCAGCCTCTGTTGAAGATGGGCAGGTGAGGTCTCCCAGCCAGATGGGGCCTCTAGCCATACCCCTGAATCTCCAAAAGTCCCTCCTTCTCAACAGGAATCCACTGTGTTATTGTTATTCTGCATGTTTCTCATAGTTACTTTCTCTATTTTTCTTTACTTAGAAATTGTATTGTTTCTAGACAATGGCCCACCTGGAAGTTTCTATACGAAACGATGGTCTCCTTCTGAATTACACAGCACCAGCATTCAAATCCCCAACAGCATTTGAAAATATGGGGAACTAAAGCTACATACCGTATGACTGAGGTAAACTGAGATAATATTTATCCAAAAGGCAGAAAAAGGGAGACACAGATAGTTCAGTATGAAATCATTGAGGGAATTTGGTACAGGGAGAACAAAGATTGCATTTCCGTGGGTTTCTCAGCTCATTATTCTGTATTTGATGCCATAGGCCAGATGCCTTTTTTCTCCTTTTGCCATGATATATTATGGAACAGACAAGATAGCAGATCAAGAAAAAGCTCCTGCAGGTGAGTTGTGTTGGCATTCACACGAAGCAGCCTCAAAATGAAAGTGATAGAAGTTTCATAGTTCATAGCATTTCCATCTAGAGGGGACTGAAACTTGTGACTGTCATGTATCTGTGAGTATTGTACTGTGCTCCTTAAAAATACCTGCAGCCCACCCACAGTGAGTGGAATCCTATGGCATAATTAGGTTCTGACAATTTATGTACACTGGATTTACATATCAAGCTAGCAATAAAACTTAAATACAGAAAAGGTTGCTATTTCTTATCCAAAAGTATCCAATGCAATTTTTTTTTCATCTGGCACACTTACAAGGTTAATGTAATAAGCATACTCAAGCCAGATTTGTACCTTGGCAGCATCTTCCTGCATTTGTTTCACACGGCATCGTTTGCTGGATGGGCCACAGTCCAGCAAAGCTCATCCACATCACATTGCCCATGCCCGTCAAATCCTGCTAAGTCAGTGTCTCTGGTTTGCCATGTGAGCTGTGCTGAAAACACAGCAGGGAGTAGCAGCTGCAGGATGCTCAGATTCAGAATCATACTCTAGACCTTTCCAGGGCCATTTCTTTTCTGGCTGTTGTGCGGCTATTAGACATTTGCTCCAGCTTGAGTTCATCCAGCCCTCTCTCCTCCATACTGAAAAAGAAGTTAGCATGTTAAAAAGTCTGGCAGAAGTTCCCCTGAGCTTAGTGTCATGTATATAAATGGGTTGGTATCTGTAGATTTCAGACCTCAGTGACAAATGTTTGTTATCCACATTGGTATTAAGCAATTTTGGTGCTATAGTAAAATTATTCTATTTTAAGTTTTGGTTATTTCAGTCCTACAGTGTTATTCACATATTTTCTATCTTGTATATTTCACTCCAATTCCAGACTCTTCTGAAATTGATATAGCAAGTGACATTTAGCTTCTTACCATGTTTCATGCAAATTGCCCGATTTGTGTCCATTCAGATGTAAAGCAAGAAAAAGACATAGGTCCTGTTTCTATGCAGGATTTTTCTCTGTGTTCTCCATTTCCAGAAAACATACAACTCTTCTGTCAAAATGAGCTTTTATTTTGATTTTTCCCAACTTTTCCAATGTAAACAAGCAGAGTGCTATACTGTTAACTTGGCTGCACCAGGAAACTTAAATCAAACCTGCTTTTCATTTCTTATAATGTGAATGACCTGTGCCCTCCAGCATCCTATTCACCTCCTTGAAGGATTAACTTGAATAATTAAGGGCACAATGTCTCTCTTTTTTAGTTGTCTAAGTACAGAGCTAAATTGCCAGTGTCTTGTTTATCTTTATATAAAGCTGTACGAGCTAGATGGTAACGTTTACAGATTTGTCCTATCTCACAGCTAATGAGTGAGGCTTTCCTAAAGGTCCGCTCTCCTCATAGCTACAACACCACGGGTACCGACCACCTCTGGTCATTCCCTGATCAGCTGCAGACAGAATGGGGACGAACTGCAAGGCTAGGGAGCAGGCAGGGAATTTACAGCTCTGGTCCCTGCTCGGGGCGTAGATGAGGACTGCAGGGAACACCCCTCATCCCTTCCTGGCAGCCGTCCCGGGTGACGGCTGTCACACTTTCACCGCCTCCATTCTCCTGCCATATGACTCAGCACCATGAGCTTCATTCACTGGGCAACCAAACAAAAACCTGCGTTTGGAGGGGTGAGTGCTCTGCCTGACACATACAGCACACCCAGCACAGATGGTCAAGCTACCCACAGAGTTCCTGTAAGCCTCAGAAGCTGCCTAAAATCACTGAGCTGAACACAACCTGAATGAGCCAAGCAGACCCCGCTTAGGAGTCCGAGCCCTGTGCTTTAACCTGTGTATGTTTGCAGATAAGTTGTATCAGCTGTGCTTATGCTGTACCAGTTGGTTTCGAAATGATCTAATTAAAATAGACCACTTAAAAGGGAAGAGACCTCACTTTAAATTTTTTAACTGACAACTTGCCGGCGCTAAATAAGCCAATTTAATCAAAGATTTGACTAGTTAGTTCCTTATTTCTTTGACCTGTTGAACATTTCATTTAATTTGAAGAAGAGATTCTATTGAGTAATGGAGGTGACTTGGTTTCATCGAGACAGGCAATAATATATAAACCACTGATTTCTGCTTAATCTGTGTCAAATACATCAATTGCACCATGACTGGTAGAAGACTTCAAGAAAAATCATTATGGTTTGTCAAGTTAAGCACCTGACCTGGGCATCTGCTCACCATTATGGAAGGCAGATATTCTTTCAGATACAGACACTGGAACATGAAATATTCAAGTGCTATAAAAGAACAGTATTGATGTTCTTTTGAAGAATGTTACATCTCATCATCTGCATAGTTCACGCTGTTTTATCAAATTCACACACACAAAATAATCAGCTAGTATATAATCTCATTAGTGACTATTGTTTTCTTGAATGTATATACTAAGTAAACTCTTCTTTGCCACATACAAGCCACAATTTATTCAGTGATTTTTGACACACCATGAAGCCTAAACATTAGGCAAATAGAATATAACATATACATTATAATAAGCAAAATGTATATCATATTCATTCATACAATAGTTTGAAAAATGGGGATATTTTGGCTCATATAAGTGTCCACAGATTTTTTTCTATAGCTTTTTGCTTGTCCATGTCTGTCTATGAACTGTGTAACCCAATAACTCCTTGTATTCCAGTATCTTCTGATACAGGAAAGGTAACTGCGCTTCTGTGCAACTGGGTTTCATGAGCTGTTGGTGATGGAAATTATGTCAGCAACATTCACGCTTCAGCAATAATCACTCCATTTTATCTCATAAACACTAAACTCTTCAACATTAATGTATACAGTGCTTCCAGCTTTCTGCTTGGCAAAGTGAAACTTCTGTTTCTATTTTCTGCTTGATGCCTTGGGCTTACATGAACCTTAGGCTTTCCCATAGCCATCTTTTGAAAGATCTTCACTACAAACAAAACTAAACTTCTAAAAACTGTTACATCTCGATTTTTAAGAACTTTCTGAAAGTAGTTTTTTCTTCTCTGACTCGCTTCTCATTTTAAACTGCAGGTCTTGGAAAGCAGTCAAGCCTATAAAAGACATTTAAAATACCTTCCATTTTCTTCCCATCACTTACTAAGACTTTTGGTTAAATAACAATGAGTAAAGAAAACTGTTGTGCCACTCTTAATTGGCAGGCTAACATATGTAACAGGGGAGCCTTTACTTCCAATAACTGTGGAGAAGAAAGCAAGCTGCTGAAGGAAATTATCACTTGGCTCATGACAGAATGGCGGGACGTAATCTCAAAGTTGAGAAGGAAAAAAGGAGTGCAAGATGATGTTTATGTAATCAGAATAACACCAGATAAGGAAAGGAAACAGACTGGTTTAGTACCGATGTCTGTGGAGAGAAGAAGGTAGAGAAACCAGAAAGGACAGGGTGGAGAAGGAAGAGGGATTTCTGGAATGAAAGCTAAGCAATGGCTCTGCAAGGTTATTTCTGGAGCTGATCAGCATAAAAGGAAAAGCAGCATGAGGCACCTCTGAAGTGAGAAGAAAGGAGGTTGGTGTTTTCCATCTACCTTCCAGAAAATGAATGAACTCTACAGGAGAAAATACAGTGAAAAGAAACCTATGATAAAAGGATCATATCTGGAGCTGAGCAGAGGATTCAGTGCTTGATAAGGAAAGAAAGAATTTCATTATGTACTAATGCTTTTTACTCATAAAAATTTTACTGTTTTAACTGTATTGTTGTTAACGAAGCAGTATCATTTCCTCTGCTCCTGGCCGGCCAGATTGGTCGTGTTATATAACAAAAATGTGCTTTTACCTATACACTTATTTATCTTGCTTCTAGGCCTAAGGAATGCTGTAATTTCTACTACTATAGCTGCTACCGTAAGATGGTCATATCAGGGTCATATATATTTTGATATAAACATACATATTGTGTTATGTCCTATGTAGCACAAATACACACTAGGTCCCCACTGAACCAGAACTACTAGACTAGAAGAAAACACATGAAAAAGAACAAAACTAAGGGGCTAAAACATATCTGTGGGGAAAACCTCCACTATGTGTTCTTAAACAGACTCATTACTCCAATCAGTGGATATTAATAAGAATTAATATGCCTTTTATGTCACTGTGTTTTGAGGATTTGTTGGTTAACTGAAAGTTGGGATCACCTGTTTTGCAGTAAAATCTTGCAAGTTCACCCTGGCAACTGAAAATCCCTTCAGGTATTAAAGGAAGAATCTAAATAATGGAGATGAGGGGGAAAAAGACCAGAAAGTAGTCTTTACAATAATGTAATTTAGTTCAATCATGTATGATAATACTATTAAAATATAGCACAGTATGAAGAATAGAATAAGTCTTAGCAGGACAAGACCTTACTGGATCTTTGGATTGTTAAATACCTCCCGAGATTAGCCAGATCCCATAGTTTTTTGCAAGAGACTTAATCCTGTGGGTCAGAATCTTGTGCTTCTAAATCTGGTCCTTGAGGCTGATTCACTAAGCCTTGAAACAAACCCAAGGTGATCAGGATAGCTGAATATTATGCTGTCTTCATGTTATTGCAAAAGACTACAGAGCAGTAACAGAGTAGTAGCCAGCTACTTTACAGATCTTAACCAAAGCTTGTACAGCTCTTTCCCTTTCTTGTACAGAGAAATTGAAGCAAGAAGGACATGTGAATCGCAGATGCCTGTAGAAGAGATAGTTGTCAAAAACAATATTAGGGCTGACTCCTGTGCCTGTGCAAACACTATTAGACCACACCTTAACGAGATGAATTATTAATACAAAAGCTGCACGGGAAATTCATTTCTGCTGCCTCTCACCAAAACCAGCTGTTCAGACTTGAATGTGCCACAGTTGCACAACATAAATTTTGCCTTAAGGATCCAACACGATGGATTTTTCATGATGTCCTTCCCAAGAGTATCCTCACCCTTCCTCTGTCCTTACCATTTCTCTCTTCACCACCGTGATTTCAATTTTTAGTTCAGCCTGTAACCTTCTGGAAGGTACTGAATGATGAGAGTCCTGTATGTGTATGGTGAGCACAGCATTGGCAGTCACAGGGCAGCATCCTCTGGGCAGCATCCTCTGGGCAGCCTTGCCAATCTGCCCTGGATAAGATAGCACATTCCAGAAGAAATCAATGTTAAGTTCCCCATCACTGGTAAAATACTCAGATGAAAGTAGTTCCAATGAGGCTGGTAAATTTTCTCTTCCCCTACAGAACCTGCTGATGACTACTAGCAGAGGTTACTGTGTTTCCATCCCACTTCTCTATTCACTACCCATGGGGTGCCCAAGACCCAGGTGGGGAGTTCTTTGGCTTAAAACTTGTACAGTTTTTTACTGTGAAGTCCTGTGTCCTAATTGGCATCCTTAGGCATTACCACAATAAAACCAATAAATAGTAATAACAAAAAAAGAAGGATGGAAGGTGGGTGAAGACATGACTAATTACCTAAACAATACTTGGACCACAAGCCACAGGCAACACAGGAGCTTGGGGAATAGCAAGTGGGTGGAGAGTTACCTGAACAACAGAGGGTTGGGCAGGGAAAGAATAGATATTGCAAGACAAAACTGAGAGTCTTTATTTTGGTAGTATCGTGGAATTTATAAATTAAGGGATGACAGCTGTAGATTAAGCATGGCACAGGTTGCTTTACTCTCTCTGTGCATGCAGCCTGGCTTGGCACTGTCACACACCCATGAGAAAAAAGGTTAGTTGAAATGGTGATATGACAAGGTGGGAGATGTGAGAAGCAGAAGTTCCCAAACAAGGTTTGCAGAAGGAGCACGTGCTGTGCCATGGCAGCTGCAGAGCCAAGCCTCGCCTCTCCTTCCCATGAGGAAGGATGTGCTTCCATCTCAGGGCTGGACTTACACTTAGGTGGAGAGGCATGCACATATCCAGGTAGCAGCAATGGATAAACAACTCCTCACCTTCCCCTGGAAAAATGCAGGAAACTGAACCTTGTTTGCCTTAATATTTATTTTAATTTAGTTTCATACCACTTGCTATGTGTATATCACTTGGAAACACTTAGGCCAAAAGATGATACTCACAGCAGTGACTGACTGAATTTTATTTAAATTTATATTTATGGACTGGGAGCATAGATATAGTTGCTCCTGAAATGAAAGAGCACTTCTTTGCACAGTGGGTAATGAACTTCCGGAATTCGTTGCCACAGGAGGTTGGGAAAGCAGGCTATTAGCAGGCATAAAAAGGGATTAGACAAGATTTGTGAACAATGCCTCTATTAACAGATAATGAAAGGAACAGGCAGTTCCAATGTCTGTGAGCTTAGGAGACTGGACCAGAGGAAGAGGCCAGGTACACCTGCTCTCCCTGAAGAGTATCTCCTATTGTCAGTCCTCAGGCTTTGCTATCTGGATCTGCCTGCCCCATCTCTGTTAATGTTGTGATGGGACTGTGAGGCACTTTCCAGGCTCTGCTGGGGCCTTCAAAACCTGTGGCTCAGCCAGGGCAGATGGCCAGCACCCATGCAGCTACCCCAGTGCCATCACAGGCAGTGGGCAGCAAGAGCAAGAACTGCAGAACAATTCTTAATGCTCTGATGGGTTAAACCCTAAGTGGTGCTGCTCTCAAAGAGGGCCAGAAACCACCATGGTGAAGTGGAAAAGGAGTTACAAAGAACAAAAAGGAACTGGCTTTAAGAAAACATTCACTGAGGATCAGGAAAATATAGATGGAGGAACACAGAAAATTCTGTTAATACAGTATGAGTTTGATAATTGTTTGGGATAGCACCAAAGGGGCCCACTCTCCAAAAAGTGAATAAAAACAGGTGTTCCTTTATTTCAGGGGAGCCACTAAAAGGAAGAGTGAATATCAAACTAGACATGACTTTTCAGCTGTCTCTTTTTGCAGCTGAAGGCTCTAAATCCACTTGATTCTGCTCATACAATTTCGGAGTACTTCTACTGCCCTTTTCTGGATTCTTCCAACTCTCTTACCTCCTGCCTGAAATTAAGAGACTGGACTGGAAAAATACTCAATGTTAGGCTGCACCATGGATTCTTACCCTAGCACAAGGATGTTCTCTGTTTTTTCCATTTCGTTTGCAAGTCCTGAGGCTGTGCTTATCTGCTTGACCAGCACTGATCTGGCATTTGTTACTCACTATCTAATATCTTCTTCCTGTATGGTAATACTGAAATCTTTTTTGTTTTGTTTTCCCTGTAAAATGAAAGACCATTTTCTCCTCTGTCTTGTGCTCTGAATTTCATTTACCACTTTTTATCACTGAGTAATTCTGTATTAGGAGATTCTTCTAGATATTTTCATAACTAATAAAGTTATTATCTCATTGTCTGGCTTTTCATGAAAAATGTAGATCTTAGCAAATATTCTTCCAAGGCTCTGCTAATCAAAGCATTGACAGAATTAAGGCTGTTTATAGAAAAATAAGAGGAATGAGGAACACCTGTAATATGTGATAGACTGGTACAAGAGAGAAGACTTAAATTAGCTCTGTGTGTGTGTGTGTGTGTATTGTGTGTGTGTGTGTGTGTATCCCTGGTTACATAATAGCCACAGAGCACATAACTAAAGAACAGAAATACCTGGAGGGAATGAACGAAGAATGACTTACAGAGAAGCAGACTGTGATTGAGAATACAGAAGGGAACATAGAGGATCTCAGGAATGAAGTTCATTACAGTGATCTACGTACATATCCAAGAAAATCTCTTTAGGAAAGTTAGAAAACTCTCACTGCTGGGACCCTGTAAATACCACTGGCGAAAAAGGACCAGGAGCAACAGCAGTGTCCATTCAGAAATGTACTGTGACCTTATTTGTATCTCTGGGCCCATGGACAATGACTAATCAACACAAGAAAGAATTCTGGTTTGCTTTATGCTTTTTCTTCTGTGTTTTCTGTTAGAGTGAGGTTCTACTGTAACAAATGTGGCAGTGTAATGAAAAAGTTTCCCTCACAACCATTGAATAGTAATTTAGTACAGAAAAGAGCACCACCTAGTGCTAAGTGCTGTTTCCTGATGCTGAGATGTTTCCACACTCTTTTGGATGTCTTTATTTTAGTGTTTTCCCACAGTTTACCCATCCAGAGAGGATTCCTTAGCATCAAGGAGTATCCAGGCTCCTGATAAGAGTAGCTGGTTCGTCAAGAGCTCAACATCTCTCAGAGTTTTGTGCACACTTGAGGTAATGCCCTAGGCACCTAGTTAACATAATTGTGGTTATTTGTCTGATTCATTTGGGCTGAATTCTACTACCCTTACTCACCCAATGGAGTTCCGTGCTCCACAGATAAGTCTCTCTGCTTTCACTGGAGTGAAAATTAATCAACACTTATAGGACAGGCTTAAGATACCAGAAGACGAGCCTTCTTCTAATGCTTGCACTTATAAAGACAGAGATTCATTCAATTTACAGTCTGATCCTACACTCACATCAAATTTTCAAGTTTTTCTTGGATATGTGAAAGTTGTACCTCTTTTTTTTGTTTGTTTGCCTGTTGTGGTTTTTTTCCTGTTTGATTTGGGGTCATTTGTTTGTTTGTTTTTATTTAAAATATCCAGGAGCTATTCAGAAAAACCACTGTTTTACATGAGAGATGCCTTCATTATCATGATGATAGATCATGTGTAACCTTAATTATTTTTTAAGCATATATAGTTAAAGTCTATTCTTTTTTGTTTTCTTCTGATTATCAATCCACATTATGTTAGTGTTCTTATTTTTGGTCTTCAAAGCCTTCCACTTTGTATCACAGCACTGAGTTTTCTGCTATAATGTAATTAGAATTTCAAAAGAAGACAAGAAGCAGGTAAATCAACTGAGAATGATTCAGTTGAGTTATCATTATGTATTATCTAAATAGCTCCAGACTTGAAGATATATGCAGCATTGGTTATGTGAGTTAATTTACATATAGGTGTCTATAGTAAAATGCCATTTAAATGTCTTGCTCCATTAAAATTTGTGATCTTCAGTGACAACCATGGCCAGATTAAATTTCTCTAATAATGGAATTATTTCTTCTTCCCTTGAAATTATTCAACATTCATGACCGTTTTGACAGGAAGATGATGAAACTCAGCTATTCAAATTCCTTCTACGTCCTCTAATTTGCGAAACACAGTTTAGCCCATAGAGCTTTTTATTTCTGTCCTTGTTATTTTGTGGTTATTTTATTTTTTTTTTTAGTTTGTAGGATCTTGGTTTATTCTTACATATTTTTGTCCTTTACCAAGAGAAGACAGTGGAATCTGTCAGTATGAGTATGCATGTGTGTATATATATACATATATAAGAAATACTTTGGAAAGGCTGGCATTTTACATCTTTTTTGTCGTAACAACTGTGGGGAGCATGGGAGAGTCTGTGGGGAGTATCCTATTGCACGTGTATTTAATTCTGTCACCACATTCAGCAATAGAACTTAACATCTATTCATAGCTACACTACTGGCACAGTAATTAACTAATTAGCAGAGACCAATTGTTAAATATATGGTATTGCAACTACAGTGAATTAAATAGCTTGTGCACTTCTAACTGGGAGAGTTATGAGTTCATATTTTTCTCCTCAGGAAGCAAACAAACTCCTGAGAAATGAAACCAAACTCAGCAGTTCAGAGCAAAATTATACTTTGCTATGAGTAAACCAGGAGCAATAAGAGATTCTGGCAACTGCATAAAGTTCAAGTTTATGACCCCCTGCAAGGAGAGTGTATAGCTATGCATTAATGACACCTAGTAACAGGTAAGACCCCTGCTGTCACCAAGGGCCTGCTGCTCTGCCCTCCCCAGTCTGGCACTTTGGCCTTTTGTTTAAGAAGGAAGCAGAGGTCACCAATCCTACCCTTCAAACTGAGTGGTGCTGGACTCCCTTTACACCAGTGCAAGGAGGGGGCAAGACCTGCTCCACTGTGCCTGGCAGCTGTTCAAGCCTCCTTCCCCTATTTGCTCCACAGGGTCTAGGGAAGGAAAAAAACCCTGTGTTAATGCCAACTTGGGAGAGTTAGTTATTCCCTAGAGACTTCTCTCTTTTCCCACACAGCATGCCCACTGTCAGGAAAGTTTGGCTTGCCAGTTGCAAGCAAGAAGCCATAGTCCTGCTCTGCTGTGATTATGGCTTTTGCAGGAGCAAACAAATGGCATCTATTTAAAAATTGTTACAGACCAAAGATTTTTTTTCCCAGACTGTCTGTTTGTTCCCAGTTCTGGTTTTGTTCTGTGTTTTCAGCGAGCATATAATTACCATGAATTATATAGCAGAATAGGGTGTGTATAAGGCACACCTTGAACAAGCAGGTTCTCATTGGCTTGAGCAATGGCTTGAGAGGTGCTGTTTCCCAAGCACAGCTTGCAAACCCACAGTCTGGGAGGCCTCTGCCGAAAACTGTTTTATTTTAAAACTTTAAAAAGTGTCATATTGTACCTCCTGCAATGATAGGGTACTCTGTACCTCTTGGATTAACTAACCATAGCCTCTCCTTATAGCAAACATGGAAACATTAAAGATCACAGACTAAAATTATATTAAAGCAGATACAGATACTGACTGTCAATCATTTTTAGCAGATGTCTAATAAATCCTTCTTTTCATGTTTGGGCAGGGTAAAGTAACCATCTTGCAGATTTTGGGCCATCACCATACTTCAGTTTAGTCCTAAGATTATTCATAGAATGGTTTGGTTTTGAAGGGACCTTATAGATCATCTAGTTCCAACCCTCCTGCCATGGGCAAGGACACCTTCCACTAGATCAGGTTTCTCATGGCCCCTTCCAACTTGGCCTTGAACACTCCCAGGGCACCAAGATAAGGCTGACTGATCTGTAGTTCCTGATGACTTTCTTTTTGCCTTTTTTAAAATGAGGGTTATATTTCCCCTTTTTTAGTCAGTGGTAACTTCACTGGACAGCCACAGCTTCTCAAATATGATGTGTATTGGCTTACTCACTTCCTCCACCTCAGGACACACAGATGGATCTCATCAGGTTTCTTGGAACCTTCAGGTTCCTTACATGGTCAATCTTCTCCAACAGTGGGCAGTTCTTCATTCTCCCAGTCATGCTGACTTCCTCTTTGCATCATTCCTGAGATTGGAGGAAGTGACCTTTGAATATTAACCATCTTTCTTGGACCCCTCTTCATTCCAGAACTTTCTCCCATGGTAGATCCCTGAACAGGCGAAAATCTGCTCTGCTGAAGTCCAAGGTATTGAGCTTGCTGTGCACCCTAATCACCACTCTGAGGATCTCAAACTCCACCACTTCACGGTCACTGCAGCCCAGGCTGCCCTGGAGATTCACATTCCTCACCAGATTCTACCTGTTGATGTGAACAAGGCCCAGCACAGAACCTCTCCTTGTTGGCTGCCCTATCTCTTGGAGGAGTTTCCATCAATGCATTCCAGGAATCTCCTGGATTGCTTATGCTCTGTTGTGTTGTCCTTCCAACAGATATTGGGGTGGATGGAGTTCCCCATGAACACCAGGACTTCTGAATTTGAGAACAGCCGTAAAGGACCTCAAGTGCTTCCTGGCCTGGCAGCTGCAGCAGACCCCACTACAATGTCACCTCTCCCTGCCCTTCCTTCAGTCCTGAACCTCAGGCTCTCGGTTGGCTCCTCTTTCCCTCCAGACTTTGCTCCATGCACTCCAGCTGGTCAATGGCATAGCAGGTGACATCCCCCCCCTCATCTCTCCTGCCTGTCCTTCCTAAAGAGCCATGTCCTTCCATTCCAACACTCCAGTCACAGCAGCCATCCCAGGACATAAGATCACAGCCCTGCAGGTGTGCACAACTCTACCTCCTCTTATTTATGCCCCATGCTCTGTGTGCTTGCACAGGGACAGTGAAGTTGGGTCCCCAGTGAAACCAACTCACTGGCTGGAGTGTCTGAAATTCATTTGTGCTGCCCTTCAGGTGCTCTCCTGCTGACATGTGATTCCACTTCAGTGTCTGGGCATCTCTTGCTTTCCCTGGCATCAAACTGGTAGGACTGGAAAGGACTGAGGTTTCCCTCCCCTGGGACCTTTAATTTAAACCTCTCTTCACCAGTTGGGCAAGCCCTTGACCAAAGATACTCTTCCCTTTCTCTGACAGATGGACCCCATCAGTAGTCCGGGTTTCTCAAACTGGGACCCGTGGTCTAAGCAGCCAACCTCTGGCTGTGGCCCCAGTCCTGTAACCATTTGTTGAGTCGCCAGGTTTGACTGGCCCTTTCAGACCCCTTCCCTTTGACCAGGAGAATTGATGAAAAAATAACTGCTCCCCAGAGTCCCTTACTCTCCCAGCTCTGTAGTCCTTCTTGATACCCTTGCTACAGCATTAACTTGATACCCCTGTTACTCATTCTGTTTCAGAAGCTTTTCATAAAGGCATCCTGAAGGCTTCAACATGCAAGGTGATTTTAAAAACTATCAAAAACTAAAGTGAAGAGCAAATAATTGTCAGACCAGCACATGGATAGATGGAGCTCACCTGCCTGAAAATCCGTGCTGCTGTTCCAGCCAAAAGAAGAGGTAACTGATTCTCATTATAGGCACAGGACAAATACATAGGGAATATTTGTTGATATTTAGTCTTCCTATTTACTTTTTTCTGGATAGATCTGCTCAGTCTAGTTCCTCAGTTAGGCTGATAGAGCAGCAATTCAGAATTTTTTTCTGGGAACTTGTTACGGGTACTATCCATGCTCCTCACTGACAAAGCAAAATGCAATAAGCCCAACCTACTACCTAAGTGGTGGTTAGCTCAGGTACTAGATGGGGGCAGGAGACAAAGAAGCCCCCAGAGTATTACAGAGTACTTCAACACTAATCCCTTTCACAGAGTTAGAGTTTTTAGACTGAAGACCCAAAGACAGTCTTTGTGCTCTGAATTTCTCTACTTACCTGGTAAAACAGTGACCACATTTTGCTGCTTGACAAACTGTGGGAGAAAGTTCTAACTCACTTCCTTTCTGCTCAAGCATGAAGTGCACGATGTACATGTGTTCCAGTGATCTGTGACATCCCTCAGACCAAAACCCCCAGTGATACCCAGAGAAGACTGAAGTTTTTGTGTCCTTGGTGAGGTGCTCCTCGGTAGTACAGCGGATGAGTGGTGCTGGTGGCCTGTACTTTCCCATGTGATTACCAATGATAATTACCAATAAATAAACCCTTCACATACCAATGTCCAAGCCACATTGGGAATAACTGGGGTTACAGTAAGCTACCCCTATGGGCAAATTTTTATATAATTGTCCACTATGGGTACATGTTCACACAGCTTCTCAACTGTCTTTCAGACTAAGCTAAACCACTCAGACATATGGCAGCTCATTCACCTGGCAAACCCTCTCGAGACCCACAGAAAGTTTGGTTGGAATTTGAGTTAAAACCAAAGGAACTGATGTAATGCTACTTTTAAGAGACAATTCCTGTCTCCCCTTGGCTAGGCAGTGATGTGTGCAGCCATGCCATTAGAAAGACAGGATTTGTCATTAAAGCCTTTGGGCTGCCTTTTTTGCTCTAAACCCTAAGATAGGAGGCAGCAAGAATAATCAATGAGCTGTGCTTAAGGCCCATAAGCCCAGAATCTTTCTGCATAATAATAGAACTCAATATTCATCACTATCTAATTTTCCGTTCAGTCTTTAGTGTAACTGCATGTATTTCTCCAGAATGCTCAATAAAACATTCTTAATTATACAGGCTTTCCTGTATATTTTCCAACTGAACTACTACTTACAGTATTTCTTTTTACCCTGTGGGTCATGTTCTTTGAAATGAATCTGAACTTTAACCTGTTACTGTCATCAGCTATCTGCTGAGCTATCTTCTATTACCCAACAAGTTTTTGTGTAGAAAATACTGTGATTTATGTACTATAATACAACCCTCTATGTAGTTACACATAAAATCTTGTGAAATCTTTTGTGGGAAGACTGAAACTTTCCTGGCTTGACGCAGTTTAAAGGTACACACATAAAATAAAAAAATAAAATCATCTTGTTTTGTTTTGTTATACAGCATAAAGACAAAGTTATTTTTTAAATTTTGTAGTTGGGCTATATCTTATCATGTTATCTTGTTATTAAGAGTTTCATAGATGTGACGTTTTTCATAAAGGCCAAACTCTTGCACACACATAGTTATTCAAGCGTAAAATCTTTCCAGATTAATAAGAAACTATCCAGCACTCATATTCACAAAGAAAATATGAAAACTCAGATTAGCTGCATACTGAAGGCTTGTAAGTCAGAAATATTACAATAACAACAATCCAGTATTTGTTGTTTTCTAAAAATATCACTATTTTTAAGAAAAACTTCTCAAGGTGTGGCATTAGCAAGCATGAAACCTTTCTCCATTTTTCTTCATGAAAGTATCAGAAGTGTTTGTGTTCTGCATTGGTAACAGATTGTGCAAGCCATCCCCAGCACATAGAACCTAGTTTTGAAGCATGAAGAAACAGGTTTTGAATCACCAGGGAAATGGTACTGAAATATCTGTAGGTAAGAACAGGCGGGGAAATGTTTCATCATGTTCTGTAACTTGTGGGTCCAGCTGTTTGTGGCACGTGTGGCAGCACTCATAATAAAACTTACTTTCCACGTTTATTTGCTCAATACATGTGGCATACCATAAGAGTCATATCAAGGCAGCATCTACTGGATGCAGAGGAAGAATTATGCAAAAAAGGCAAAAGCATCATAAAACCTTGCCCACATATTTCCCAGGCTGCAGCAAGCAGCAGGTTAGAAACATTCCAATCTCGCCATTGTGTTCAGGACACAATTGATAATCACCAGGAAACACACCTAAAGGTATGCATGGGTGTAAGTCTGTGCTGGCAACATTGAGTAGTGCTGCATCCGCACGAGGCACATCAATAGCTCTCATAAATCTTGATTACAGTGGAAATAAAGAGTAATTTCACATCCATGTGGGCTGGCTGGCAATCCACCAACAGACTTCATGAAGTGCTTTGTGTCCCACCCACACAACAGTTCAGCTGTTCTACTCTGGAGTCCCCTCCTCTGGGCAATGAGGATCTGGCTGCTGTGGGTACTCATGTCAGCATATGCCACACACAAAGCACTAGGTGCCCCTTGCACTCTTTTGTCCTTGTCCCTGTGCCCCACACACTTACATGTTTATCACTGGGCAGGAGTGTCTTCCAGCATGACAGGAGGATGCTGGATGCTATGGTGTTCAGACAGAGAAACCACAGAATGCCAGAAAGGCATTGCTGTGGTCATGGCTGGATGTGGCCAGGGGTTCCCAAAGGCATATGGGTGTCCCATAAGGACCAAGGATTCAAAGAAGTTCTACAAATGGGTTAAAAAAGGAAGCATTAAAATTTTCTTTGACCTATACAACACTGGCTGAAGAGGCTGAAGGGAGCCCTGCTCTAATGATTCATTAAAGATGGGCAGCAACACCCCTGGCTGTGGGCAGGCTCTTCTGGAGTGGGAATGAGGGCTCTCTGCAGTGGAAAGAGTGGTTTTCCAGCTGCTCCACCTAACCTTGTCAGATGGTGAGAGATGGGTCCCTGGCTGGCAGTCCCACCCCACTGCTCTGGCTGGGGAGCGGCTCCTTCATCTCATTCTTGGTTGACTTCATGGCAGCCCTTGCACAATCCCTGGAACTACTGCCAGGCATCTCTGTTATGTGAACACCCTCAGAGCTCTTATGTACTCAGTTTGAAACAGACTTCAAAGATGTGCTGCTTCTAGTCTTCAAAAAAAAGTTCTACTGCTGCCAGAGGGGAAGCATTCCCTGGCTTCCCTCTTCCCCAGCTTTCCCTTTCCTTCACTGCACTGCTGGCTTGTTGCTCCACTGAATTGCAGCTGCCCTTGCCGCCTCGGAGCCTTTAACCTCACCCCATTAGCATGAGACAGGAGTAACGTTTCCTCCCTCCCCACTCACTTCCCCCAGGGCAGGGCCTTAGGCAGAGCAGCAAGGGTGCATTGGACGGTGTCTTTGCCAGGAGCCCTGCAGGACACGCCGGGACTGCTGCTGGCCTCGGCCCCACTCCTTCACTGGTGCCAGAAGGACATGGTGTTTGGGGAAGCCAGGCTGGCAGCTCAAATGCTTAGGCTGGCACAGATCAGAGGAACTAACCTGTTTTCTTAACAAAGCCAATTCTCACCCTTTTTATCACAAATCTCCTAAGAGCTGGGTTTCATCCTGCCCTGGGAATTCCAGTTCTGTGGAGGTAAGTAAAGGAGAAATATACACAGGGTTTTTTCTAAAGAAAATAAATAAAAAGGAACCTATTTTTAGTTTCACAGCCAGAGAATAAAGCCTGAAAATATGAAGCACAGGTAAGGCCAAATGCAAAGCAGTGCCATGGGTGTGTGTTCTGGGCAGGTACTGCATGTGCTGTGTGGCAGCTCCCTGTTCTGGGACCTTCACCAGCACCTCCTCTTGAGAAAGACATACCAGGGTGTAAACAGTTGTGCTCAAAACTCAGTGAATAAACAGAAGGACAAGCACAGGAGGAAAAAATCCTAAAATTCCAAAATTTCCAATTTCCAGAATATATGACCTCCCCTTATTTCACCTTGGAAGGACAATGTTGAGAGCATGTCTGTCTGTCTCTTGTCTTCAGACTCTGTGGTCTGTCAACAGACAGACAGCATCAGTGATCCCTGCAGTGGAAACCTGTCTGAAAGGGAGCTCTGACAGTCTCAGATCTGCTCTCTCTGGAAGCTTTTCTGGGCTAACCTCTTCAAAGTGCAGGAGGGACACACCATCTGCCTGCTGGATCAGAGGAAGAGTGTATGAGATTTAATTAAGATGATTTTGCCCTCCAGTCAGGCTGTTTAAAAATTAATTTTAGTTCTCCTACCTCTTCCATTAAACTTGTAAGCTAGGGGGAGCAATGCACCCTGAAATATTGATAGTGCCTCCCAGATGGCAGTGACCTACATTCATGGGTGCTCAGCCCATGAGCTGATGCCCAGGACTGTTCCTGTCCCACCACGCTGCAGACTGGAGGAATGATCAAGGTGCTGGTTTGGATTAGAGGCAGAGTTTGACATTAATCCTTTAATTTCTTTTAAATGCACCATGATTCATTCTCTCAGGCAGAATGCCATATCAGGTGCATTAGGAAAGCTTTGTGAGAGACAAGCTGAGGTTTTTTGATCAAAGGTATGCCCTAGGCAACGTGAGAGTTCTTCCCAGCCTACTAGAGCTGGTTTCTGTAAAGGCACCGGTTTGAGTGCTGGAATTGACTGGAAGGAAACCTAGATGTGTTTCATTTTTTTTCCCAATATTTTTCCCCCTCAGCTTATCAGTCATGTCAATCCTACTCAACAAGGAATAACTAAAGGCCAAATTCAAGTCGTCTTTAATTTGCACCTGCAAAGCCGACATCATCCTTATTGCAGGCTTCCTAAGTGTGGCAGATGAGTATTCATCTAGGAAAGTGTCAGCCTGGAAGAGATAAAGTCATGAAACTCTTGGGAAATGCCATGGTTACTGAGCCTTGCCCACAGCAGTGCTGCTCCAATTAAGTAACACAGTGTGCAAACAGTAGGGAAAAGAATTTGGGAAGGAGTTTAGGGTTTGTGAATAATTTTGATATCAAATCTCACCAATTAAATATGCCATGGTGTATTGCATAGTCAGTCTAAGAGCAACTAAGAGCAACTCCCAAGAGCAACTAAGCACCTTAAAATTATATTCATATAAAACAAAACTCTTAAGTGCCTTCACAATGTTAGGGGCATGAATACAGTCACTATTTT
This sequence comes from Picathartes gymnocephalus, assembly GCA_013390045.1. Lineage (NCBI taxonomy): Eukaryota > Metazoa > Chordata > Aves > Passeriformes > Picathartidae > Picathartes > Picathartes gymnocephalus. Next base: position 73,754 of record WEKY01055289.1, read on the forward strand.
ATGTGTTATGCCTGAAAGTAATGACAATTTCCTATCCCACTAATGGGAAAAGGAGTTGCATGTGTCATCCTTGGAACTCACTCACTATCAATAATCTTTACAGGAAATTACTGTGAAGGAAGCAAGCCTGGATTCAGAGCAAACATTGGCAATGCTATGCTGATAGGAGTCTGCAAACTCAGCAGTAACGTGGGTTCTTTCAAGTTCCTCTCTAATAATCTAATCAGTGTCATTAAGGAAACCTTTTCAGAACAGCTGAGTGACTGCTGACTGGTGACTCTAAGCTTTATGGTTCGAACATTTGCTTTGTTTAGTTTCCCTGACATGCTCTGTGTTTCACCAGCAACAAATTTGGCTCCACTGCTCAACACGGTGTTCAACTCAGCATCACTTTTCATTCCTGCCAGAAGCCCACTAGACTGAAGTTCTAGCAGCACTTTCCAAACAGCTTTCCTGAGGCTTAGAATTGAAAATGAAACAGGAAACCGGAGCCTCTAACACAAAAGAGAAAATACACAAAAGCTTGTGTCTTTGTGCCTGAATCTGGTGCTCAGCCAGCTGGAGGACCACCTGACTGAGATAAAAGAAACAAGACATAGAAAATTAAGAACTCTCCCAGGTCTGGAGTGTTCCTGAATGCTCATGGACTGCATTTCTGGGGAAACTCTCAGCCTGAAAGGTCTCCATGGCATGCAGCAGTGTTCTTACCTGAGCCACTGTGGGTGAGGACCCACCTTCAAGGGCAACGAAGCAAATAGTTTCTGCTAACACACACCTCACTCTTCAGGAGAGCGTGTAGCCATGCCTCTTCTGCCTCTACCCACAAGAAATAAAAAAAAAAACCTTGAAAAGATTGTGACAGTCAGATAGGATTAAAGCACAAACCCAGATAGATTATAGCCAGTCTAAGACCTGTTTGGGCAGGTGGGTGCAGACAGCAGAGGTCTGTTGGCCATGCTCTGGGCTGGCATGGCAGGAGCCTGCTCTGATCTGGAGGCAGCCCAGCACTGCATTTCATGCACCCCAGCATCGTGATCTGCCTGGCACTGGGTACTACAGGGCAGCTCCTGAGGAAAGAAATTAGTGCCTTTCAGGGTGGGCAACACTAACTAAATGTGCTTTTGTGGTTGCTGGGGCAGGGCAGCTCAGGTCTGTCTGTACTTGCCCCCAACAAATTCAGGAAAAGAGCCGGAGAGACTCGTCCTTCATGGCTCCGGGTCTTCAGTCCTTTCCTCCCAGGCTCACAGTAGCTCTTCTGTGGAGCAGAGCTCAGCAGGGTGGCTGTGTTGTCCATGAAAGCACAGGGTACTGCAGTCCTGTTGACTCCAGCAGCACGGGAGTTCCCTTTTTCCTGTTGGCCAGGAGGGACTGGTTTGGCACCACTTAACACAAGCCATAGATGCCATCAAACAACACCCTGTGCCAAACAGGCACTTTCTGCTGGAATACCCCAGCACCCATTGGAGGTAAAACCTGTCCTGGCTTCATTAGAGTCTGAATTTGTCTACTTCCAGCTTCTGCATCCCATTTATGTCTCTTGCAGCAGCATAAAGGCTCTGAATTAGCAAAGTAAACACACATCTTCAAGCACAGCTTTAAACAAACTGAACCAAAACGCTTTGAATGTGGCCTTACACTCACAGCAGACTAGGCAAGTATTTCGTGATACAGCCCTAAACTATGTCCTAGGTAAGAATATGCTTTGGGCCCATCTGGTTTGTCTTTCAGATGCCCTTGAGAACTCCAGACTCCCCTGGAAATTTGCATAGGCATAATAGGAGTGAAAGTCAAGAGAGTGAGATTTTTTAGGAAATAATCCTTTTTTGGAGGGGAAGAGATTGGAAAGACTGAGGCCCATACTGGTGCACTAAGCTCTGGTTTCCCAGATGCTTTCAGAGGGGCAGAGGAGCATCTTGATGGTGGCCCAGCCCTCAGCCGCACAGCTCTCTCCTTGCCCAGTGTCAGAGCAGGGGTGAGGGTCTCAGGAAACAGACAGTGCCAGATCAAATCAATTAAGGGAACATCTATCAGGCTCATTTTTTAGAAACAGACACTTTTTAATAACTTTCAAACTGATATTACCACTGGTTTTGTTTTTGTTGGGGTTTTGTTTTTTTCTTTTTTCTTTTCTTTTTCTCTTGGTTGTTAATTAAATCCTCTGCCAGACAGAAGCAGTTTTCAGCCATGGCTTGAAAGAGGAATTGAACCTCCCTTCAGAAGTCCCTGGAAAGAAGTCCTTACAAAGGAAGTGCAGTTGTTCTCCCAGGCCGGATTACCTTGCTTCCACTTTCATCTCAGCATGAAATGCATTAATCACTCTTTTTTCCATCCATAATAATTTAAGCAAGAGTCTAATAAACAGAGTCCTCATCCTCTGATGCTCAGCAATGAACATACATAAGGGAACATTAGCGATTAGACAGGGGTTGAATTCTCTGTAACATGATTACAGTATAAAAATAGGCCAGCAAGAGACTGCAACAGCACCTCCTTGTATGCTCATTTTGCACTAGCAAGGATATGGGGATTTTCAGAATTTTGCTTCAGTGGCTGCCATTTCATACTGCTTATAAAGGGACTCTGGTTGAATAGCAGACCTCAGACAAGGCATGTTGTTATTTAAGAACAGATTATATATACGGGTTACCTAGAAATACTCCAAAGGACACTATAAACAGCAATTGTGTGCTTCTGATGAAAATTGTGGGCTAGGATTAAAAGAGTATTATTTGGTTTTCACAAGTATGAGCTGCGTAAGTTTTAAATCAGCCTGGTTTTGCAGGTATAAAGTGATGCTGGGAAGTGTTTGCTCAGTGCAGGAATGTCCTGTTACTGTGAGTGTACATCTAGTAGAACCCAACTTTACCACTACCAGTTGTTGTACCTTAGTACCTTGCCAGCTGCTGTATCTTATTTGTGCAGACATTACACCCTAAGACTTTTCCTCAAAGTGTTTGGATCTATAAGAAAAGCAGATGTATTAGACAGGACCCACCACCCCACTCCCTCTCTTCCAGCACTTGCCATCAAAGGTACCAGCCTCGGATGTCTCAGCACTGCATCCTTCCCAGTGGGGACAGAAAGTGGTGGGAAGGAAAACTTAGAGCAACCCATATAATAAAGATAGAGATCTCCAAACACACCAGCACAGCAAACATCAACTGATAAAGAGGTATCTCATAAACTTCATGTATTTATAGCACACTGTGGCTACAACTGAAGAGAAGAACATTTTAACTGAAAACAAGAATGTTGGAATTACTGAATGCAATTTTTTTGGTTGCTTTAAATATTAAAAAGATTGTGTTTCCTTCAATTGTATCAATTAAGGTAAGAATAATTTCTAATTCCCAAAGACTCAAGTCTTTATAAAAAGCATTATGAATCTGATATATTTGAAATGAAACTCCAAAACCCAACAAATATGAACTCTCTTTCAAAGACATTTCAATCTAAATATCTTTTATGACAATTTTTTTTCATGCTAGAGTTGATCAATAAATGAGTGGTTTTGAGGTTTTGTTTGTGTTATCCTAGAAATGCTGTGTCAGAGGCAGCTTGTCTTTCTATGTTTGATGACAAGAAAATTAATGTACTATTGCCTAATTACTCAGTTTCCAAGACAGGTTTCATTATTTTCTTTTTCTAACATATGGTTCCTCCCCTGGGCTCTCCTGGACTGTTTTGTCCCAGACTTCATCCCAGCCTAGTGTCTCACTGAGAGCCCAGCCCCAGGACCCAGCTGGCTCCTCAGCCTTGCATCAGCCACCATCACAATCTCTTTCTCCCTTTTAAAATTACCTGTTTAAAACCAGATTGTTCAGACACATCTGATTTGCATTGAGTCAGCAAAGTATTTTTGAAAAGTCGCTGTTACTGTCTCAGAGATGGTATCACATTAGGTTAAAGACACTAATTTAAAAAATACAAAGCAGGTGCAGCAGAATGAGCTGTAATCAGAAATAAGGCATACAGAGACAGCATTAAGATGTTCTTCCAGGTATTTCCCACCTAATAGAAAATTTCACCTGTGGGAAGTCTTTGAATACCTTTGCTCTGAATATTTCCTGAGTCCTTTCAGCTCCCATGATGCAAGTCCTGCTGTTCTCTCTCTTCTGGGAATACCTAACCCTTGGGCAGAGGCTCAGGACTACAGCACTTCACATCAAACCCATGGCATCAGTCCTCCTGATCAGAAAGCAGAAATGCTCTCCAAGGAGTGGACATCAAAGCATTTCTTGTCAAAAAAGGTGAAACTGAAGTGCAACCTCAGCTTTCAGCTCACCTTCTCCACTACCATGACACCTGTTTGACGCATGAGCCCCAGCGTGGTCCTACAGCCCGCCCAGAGACCCCCAAAAATTAATTTCTCATTGCTCATGTCCTGGACTTCACTCTCTGCCAGTGCTCTCCCTCTGAGTGGGTGCAATGGCTGCGGGGGAGGCACAGGAGACCAGACTCCAGTCATCCATAAGAATCTAGCTCTCAAGCAACCACAGGCATCACATCTCCACTGTCTCCCCAGCTGCAAAATCCAGGTTCTGTACCACACAGTACCTCACCATCCCCTGCCACACAGCTAGACAGGGGCTTTGTGTCAATCCAGCTCTGTGTCAAGGCTGCTAAGGAGCCAACCATTGCCCTCATACTCGCTAAGAAACAACTCGCTCCTCTGCTAGGCCATTGTGAGCTCTTGCGTGTTGATTATTTGTGACACTGATGCTCCCTGCAGAACTGTATCTTAAAAAAACCCTAGCAACAACCTTTGGGAGTGATGCTGCTGAGGCACCTGATGGTGCACTGCTGAGACGGTCCTCTGGCTCACTGCTTGGTGTAGTCCCCTGGCAGAAAGCCCCAGCAAGGGGGCAGCTCTTGTCACCTTCCTGTCATCAATCAGGTGCACACCAAAGTGGACATCACGAGAGATGAGAAACCTCACAGCAGCCTTTGACGTCAGCCTGACCTAGGAATGAGATACTTGTTTTAACTTGAAAATACACAGCATCCACCCCGAGTTTTCCTGCTCCATCACAGAAAGGGTTGGAAAAGGACTCTGACAGCACATGCAGGCAGGTCCCGACTGCTTTGTGAATGACTCATAAGGAATACTGTAAACTGAAAGTAAATGCAACATGTTTTATTTGAGGTTGGAATAAATTACAACTGTAAAGCATATTTTATTGCTTTATAAATTGTCTGCTCTTAAAAGGCATTAATATCAAACATAAACAAAACAAAGACACGTTGGATTAACAGTTCTGTTCTCCTAAGCTTCATAAACAGGTCAGCAGGGGGATTTCTTTATATGATTGGCTCAGAAATTTGACTTTGACATGCATTATCACATTCATAAATTTGAGTGGACTGCAGATGTATTCATTTGCTTTAAGATATAATTTTCTGTAAAATATCCCATTTAATACCCAGTCCTTCATTTCCTACTCAAACACAAATCCCACTGCTTTTGAAAAATTCCTTTGAAACATCCATGGGGTTTTTTGTCCCTGCAGAAGGAGGACTTCCAAGTCCAAACCAGGAATGAGTCTGGCCCCAAAACTAAGTGAAAAACAAACTCTCCCAGGTTAAAATAGTGAAATCTCATGCACAAAAAAATGTGTCATTTCATTCTGAAGATTCTTGCAAAAACACGTTGCATTATCTGAACACACTGATGTGGAGAATTCATATTTTTGTTGTGCAGATACTACCTGCCTGAGGCAGGTATGAATTTTGCTCATCACCTGTACTCCTCGAGGTGCAAACAGACTCAGGCAATCCAGTCTGCCCTGAGCCCTGTGGGGTGAGAGGGTGCTCACAGGGCTGGGTGTGCTCAGGACTGGGCAGTACCCAGCCCTGCATGCACAGACACTGTGACAGGGTCTGGCTAGTTCCAGATAGGTACGACAGGCAGAAACAAGGCCAAAAAGTCACTTCCTCAGCCCCCTGGGGAGGCACAGCTCCTTAATACCAAAAAGGAAATAAACATTCATAAGCAGCTCTCATTGCACCACAAAAAAAGCTTCTGCCAAGGTATCCTGTCCCACTTTGACTCTCTTGCACTGCCAAGGCCATGTGCTCCCCATACCCTGGCTCCAGAACAGTGTCTTCCTGAGCTATTCCTGAGCAGGGAGCATGCACCTCTGCTAGGCTGGGCCTGAAGCAGCACAAAATGAGCTGGACTATGCCCTGTAAAACTCTCCAGAAACAGAAATGGAGACCCCAGTCTCAACCAGCCCTTGGAACAATACAGAAAGTTTGCAGAAAATATCTCCAGGGCAGCTCCTCTTCCTGCCACAAAACTAACTTGAAAAATAATGAGCCACTAGTACAGAAATTCCTTCTAAAACCAGCTTGGTATCACTCAGAAAGTTCCTGTTTAGAGAAGTGTTTCTTCATAGCAGCCTCTAAGGTTCTTGCCATGCCTACAGGAATGTGAATAGCTGAGTGAGATGCTAGGGTATTTTACACTATACAGCAGAATGGGAATGTTTGTCTGTTACTGGATCCAAGAAATATATGCCAAACTTCCAAGAAAATACTATTAGATTGATCCTGGTGATTTCAGTTTTCATCAAAATTTCATCAGTAACATATATAAATTTTGTATGTTTTATGCATAATCTCATTTTAAAAAAACAGCAAACAAACTTTCTTCTACTAAACATGGTTTCCTCGGAAGAGATTTGTTTTGGGCCATGAGGGACAGGCAGCTTTGATCTCTGTAAGGCATACACTAGATTTCAGGTGCTGCACTTGCCCATAATGGCTCCCAGCAAGTGAAAGGACAGGGGCAGAGCTTTGGTGGGATATCTGGAGCTGTGCCAAAGTGGGCCAGTTCTTCAGCATTCTTCAGTATCCCAGTATCTTCATATCATTCAGGGAGTGAACAACCCTGGTTTAGTTCCCAGACAGAAGTTAAAGTGCTTAATGGAGAGGTGGGGAACAGCAATGGCCCTTCCTCCACCTCAGATCTTGGCTTGGGATAGGTGGTTTTGTGGCTGCCTTGTGCTACCAGGATGCACCGCAGCTGGGACAAGGGCATGTGCATGGTGTGCCCTGATTTACCACATCTTAGAGAAACATCAATCAGAAACCTGCAAGGCTTTACACTCATCAGTCATCTCGGTTATGCTCACTGAGAACAGATTCTTGGCTGACTTTTTTTTTCCTTAGCAGCTCAGAATTTTGCTTTGAAGATGAGAAAGGGGAAAGCTCACCTTCAGGGAGAGGGACAAGCACAGACATTTGCAAATTAAAATGCATACACATCAGCCATGCCACTAGTGACCTCCACTCTGCGCATTACAACACCTTATTATCTTGAACCTTAATTTTTCAGGCCTTTCAAAGGTTCCTAGGAGCATTCCTTTCTATATCAGTGAGCATTCTATATATCAGTGAGATGTGTCAGGGGGCTCTACAAACAAAACTAATGAAAGGAACCAGCTGCCGTCACCACGGTAAGTTACAGGTTACATTCAAGCCACAGACTCTGGAGGGAGCAGACTTGCTCCATTTTCTGGTGCAAATGCCATACCAAGGAGCAAGCTGAGCACACTGAGAAGGAATATCGGCTAATGGTTAGTGCACTGGACTGGGAATTGGCAGATGGAGTTAATTCATCTTCCTCTGGTTCTTGAAGCAATCAGAAAAAAGAAACAGTTTATATTAACTGCAGGGTGCTCAAACATTTCCAGCACAGTAAATGCCCCTGAAATATTTCTGCTCTCCAAACAAACAGCTCTTAGCAGCTTATGCACTGCCTCTCTCAGACTAAGAACAATTGACAGAAATCTTCTGAGGAATCACACTTCTGGGGAAAAAAAAGAACCAACAAACGTCAGGATTGCTACATCTCTGCTAAGGCTCATTTACGCATATGCAAAGCCTCTTACCCCTCCTGATCTTCACTCCTGAGCTGCTCATTTGCTGTGCACTTGCACTCAGAGAGAACAGGAGCTCTTAAATACATTCACATCTTTATTTCTAATTCTGCAGCTTTTGCATTCAGCAAGGCACTCAGGCCAGCACTGTCGCAGGCAGTTCTGTTAAAGCACCTTCTCACTGATTGGGGACCTGAACTGAAAAGCTGATGGGACAATCAGTGAGTGCATCTGAAAGCAAGGCTGTTAACCAGTGCATTTGCTCACAGGGAGGGCAGTGTTCAGCCACTCCACCAAAATATGGCAGGCATATTCATTAGTGGTTACCAAATGCCCTAACTTTTCATACACCTTTACAAGTGCTGAGCATTTCATTTAGCAGGACGGCCATGTCTGAGAATTCAGTGTATTGTTAGAAACTGACATTTCCTTGTCCTACAGTCCCTCCCATCAGGAAGTGTCTCATGGAACAAACAAGTGTCTATATCATGATTATGCCAATGGAGGAACTGGGTCAGACATGGATGCCATCTGGATCAGACCCATAGAGCAGATGAATGATTTAGTCGAGCAAAAACTAAGTCACTTGATGCCAGGCCCAGTGCTCCATCCACACCACCAGAGGTTACCAAGTAAGGGACATAAATAATCCCCCAGAGAAACTGATGATTCATGAAGGGCAAAGAGCCTCTGAAGTATTATGTGTAATGGCATAAACCACAAGTATATTACATGTTTAGCTCTGTCCCTGCTTCTCTGTCCTGAGGGCAGTGGGTTGCTCAGACAGCTGTCTTCTGGTCAGCCTATTACATTATTTCCTATGGAAACGCAGGTAAAGGCGTGTATACTATTCAGTAGTAGAACAGAAGTCTTGTTTTACATGGGCTGAGAGAATGTTTCTTATACCCAAATGAGATTTTTGCATGCATCTGCATACTCACTCAGATACTGCCCCTGCCGTGCTCCATGCCTGAGTGTCATGCCTGGTTGCTCTGCGTAGCAGGCATGTCATACGCACACAGTGAGCCGGTACAAGAGCACATTCTGCAGGCCAAGTCTCAGGCAAAAAATTCACCTATAAAACCTAAGTGTGTTGGTCGTTTCTTGCAGTGAATTGGGCTTTCACTAGGAATTAACATAAGCTGTAATGACTAATCCTATACTCTGTGCACTGCTTATTTTCTTTTCACAGTTCAACCACTTTCCTCCTTAATACTAAAACACTAAAGTCTTACATAGCGTTCAGAGCATTATTTTCTGCTGGCTGTGTTTTGCTATGCTCTAAGCCTCTGTCACAAAGCATGCAAAGGATAATGGCTGAATTTGTAATGCTTTTAACTAAAAAAATACTTTTAAAAACATAAACCATAAATTATTTATTCCTCTTTGTCCATTGTTTTAAGCACTGAATCTTCTCCCAGGATTTTACACAGTTCATTCAGTCTCTGCTGCATTTTAGGAATTCCTGCAAGCTGGGATTCCAGTCTCTGTTTTTCCTCACTCAATGATAAACGGATAGCAGTGTCCAACTGCTCGAAACGCCAGCCACCTTGTCCATCAAACTGCAGCAAGTGAGTGTGGTACTTCCTGCAGGAGAAATGAAAGCATTAGTAATGGCTCAGGGAACAGATGGTTTGTTTTTTTGCATGCAAATTTGGATGTATGTGTCTCTTTTCAAAGGTGCCTCTCAGGAATTTGAGAGTTGTCCAGTTCTGGATCACTGGGTATGACTTTTTTTTTAAAGACTCCTCATCCCAGGACACTCTTTCATAAAGGGATTTGCGTATTTAAAAGCCAGGACTGGGACCAGGACTGTCCCAGGCCAATAATGAGATTCAGTGGGTGCCAGCTGGAAGCAACAGCACTGGTGTGGGCTCCCAGCAGGGGCAGTCATTGCCTCTGCAGCCCACATGGCCAAGCTCTGAGCCCCTCACCTGGAGGGATGCTGGCAAGAGTGGGCAGCAGGGCCATGGAAGGTCCACTCATCACCTGCTGTCCCTGCCCAAGGTGCTGGCCCCCTCTTACTGCCTCTTTCTTGTGGCTACAGTTGCCTTCACTAGAACTCCATCAGATGCCTTTTTCCCCAGGAGCTAAAAACAGCAGCAGCAGACAACATTCATTTCTCCCTCAGGAATTCTAGTCCCAGTTTATTTTATTTACCTCCCTTTCTGATAGATATCTTACTTCCTTAGCGGCAAATACAGTGAGGCAGGCATGATGCACCTGATCCTACTGATAAAACTCAAGTTTGCTCAAATTACACCTCAGTTTGCTCCCCTGTGTCTTAGAAGATTGGCTAAAAGTAACTTTATTCCTAAAACACGGTTCAGTTTGCAAGGGGCCAAAATAAGAAAGTCTGTGTAGGAGTCACAGATCTTTCAGTGAGTATCAGGGTGTGTGCATCGAAAATATTCAAAGGTGTACATGTGGAGTTTGTCAAGACCTGACAAAACATTTTTCAGGAGGTGCCAGAGGAAGAGCAGAGAGCTCACAGCTGCTGGTATGACTGTGTAATTTATCACTATAAATTATAAAAGTTTAAATGCATCATAAAACACTGATTATGAATCCCATCCAGGGAATGTGACAGTTTTAATAAACTCAATGGCTTATATGACATGGGACTTAAAAGAGATTAATCTCCAGAGTAATATTCACCACTTCTTGCATATTATCCTTTGTGATACCAAATGCTTAACCCATCCTACTATTTTTGCCCCACCAAACTCCCAAAAAATCAAGAAGCTAAATGCTGCAGATAGAGGACACAACTGTTAAAAAACCAGACATAGTATTCCTGTGGAAGAACAAAGTATAGTTTAACCACTTGCCATGTTTCCCATCTTCTCCCTGCACTGGTCAACTTCCCCAGGACACCTATCTTGTCACCTTTACAGAATAATCTGGTGATACCTGTTGTGGCTGTGGCATAGAATAATTAATTACCACTTAGACATCTGTATATTAATAGCTGAAACACATTTAAAAAATAAGAGAGATGAATAAATACCTTTCAAAGAATGAAAAAAATCCATGCTAAATTAATTTACATCACCACTGTTGTAGACAACTTACCTTAGAAACTGCAGTAGATATTGATTGAACAACTGCCCCAGTACAAAGAATAAAGGCCAATCCACTGCTTGCCAGAGAGCTAAAAGCAAGGACCATGATAAAGCCCTGAATATACTTACCAAAGAGAAGGTCTGTGTGTTATGGAAAGCAGGGATATCCCAGCAGCTTTTGCAGCTTGGAATATCTTTCCTTCAACATCAATGCTTACAGCACTCGTACATTCATCCAGCAATGCATATTTTGGCCTTTTAAAAGCAAATAAAGAACATTACTCTTCTAGGTTTTGGACAGTATTCCCATGTAGAAAGTTTAATTGAAAGAACAACAGGAAGTAGAGAGCTATTTTTGCCAGACAGCTGTCTCTTAGTTACAGCTGGAAGCTGGCTAGAAACAACATGAAGTTTCCATGCATTATTCAGGTGAAAAGACAACTTCCAGGAAAAATGGGGTTTATTTCCTGGCCCATTTGAATACACAGTGATCTAACTTCTATGTCCTAGTCTGACCTAGTATTATTTTGTGCTCTCATCAAGTTATGCAGCAGCTAAAGCCAACTCGAAGCTTCCTGTCCACTGCTATGTAAGGACTGGGCTGCCTTTGTGTGCTTGCAGTCTCCAAAATCAGAAGGTTAAGGAGCTTGGGTTTCAAACTCCAAGAACTTGCAACAGTCCATCACACTTTGGCAACACTTGTAGGAGGGCAGATGTTTGTGCCTGGGATGTTAATGAAAAATACCTGAAAAAGATAATGCTATGTTGCCAAAAGAAAAGCTTAAGAAGCATTATCCAAACCAAACGCAGAGCTTGTATGAATAAACAAGATTTATACAGGTCCTATACTAGACAGTGTTGCATATTGCATGCAGATTATAGTCTACTACTGCTCACATCGTGACACCACACCTCTGTTTTCTTTCTCATTTTCTCATTTTCAAATGCTTCGTAAGGAACGAATCATAACACTTACTTGTGGTAAAACATCCGGGCCATGCCCATCCTTTGTTTTTCTCCTCCTGATAAGACATCTTTCCAATCCATGACGGCATCCCAGCCTTTTAAAAAATGCAAACAAATGAGTCAGGACAATATAAGTTTATGAAGGAAATGCAAGCTTCACCTGCACCATCTCTGCAATCTGTAACCAAAATCATAAAGAGCATTTCAACAATAGAAGAGACAACTCAGGCTACTGAATCACATCTTCTGAAATACCTAATTGCCTATCCACTGGTAAACAACTGGAAAAATGTCCCTTATATTGTGACAATTTTGGAAGTGGAATTTAGACTTTTTGGTCATATAGACATTGTCAAAAAGCTACTCACCATCTCTTTGAAAAAATTATTTGACATGTATATAACTAGTAATTTTATTCTGTCATATTTGTTTTATGGAACAATTCTCTATTTTTTTCTTGAAAGGTATGAGTGGAAATTTAAAAGCAAATTAAAATAAATAAAGTATAAAAAATAAAGAGCAGTGTCAGACTGCCTTCTCTACCATAGGCAAAGAAAACTATTAGCAAACCCAACAGAAACACAACTGCAGACACAGGGATGTATCTGTGTGCACAGACAGGCAGCAAAACTCCAATCAGACAGAAGAATCTTCTATAAAAATGTCCTACTACCTTGTATTTAAAAATAACCCACAATTGCTATAACATGGGGTATCCTTATTTAATATTCTGCATGGTCTCTAACTGATTTATTTCTTTATCACTTTCAGGTACATGCAACAGGAGCGTGAGGCATTTTATCAGTGATCTTACAGCAGACCGGTGTTCTGTGAGTACTTGGGCATGATTCATTCCTCCTACTGAAAAAATTAAAGTAACAAATTACCTTACTGAAAATAAGTTTTCAGTTGAACAAGCCAGACGGATAGAGTAGCAAAATAGACAAGTTTTCAAAAGAAGAGTGTGGATGTAGCCAAAAATCTGATAAGACATTTTTCTCAACATCAATGAAACATCTGATGAGGAGCTGTGTGACCAAAAGCAGTAACTGATAATGACAGAGACTAAATTTCAAGAATTTGCTCTACATAAAATTAGAAAATATAATGTAATGATTTTTTAATAAATATTTATAAAGTTAGATTAAAAAACTAGGCATATGCAAGAAAGACATCACCTTTAGGGATCCTATAGTTTTTCCCTATTTTCCTTCAATTCTTGTTCAAGGATGCCAGTGGGTACCCTCCCAGGAGCACATACAGTGCTTTCTATCAGCTGGCTCTCAGCAATGATGGAGTTGTGTAGTGATTAACTGAATCACCATTTGGATATACTCTGGTAAAGGGAACTGATACACACAGGCTGCTATTGCTAAGCAGTCCCAGTGCTGGGACCTCACAGAGAGCTGGACTGCTGTTCCACCAGCACCCTGAGCTTCCACAAAGCACTGTAAAACACCTGGAGCACTCCCTTTTGGCAAAGGGTTTTAGCGAGGAATGGGAACAGTTCTTCACAAAAGCCACAGAAACAACTACGCTTCTGAAGACAACATTCAAGCTGCTGTTTATATTCTGTTATTTTTAAGCTGAGAATACAGATGAGCTTCAGGACCTGGATCTGATTTAGGGTGTGGGTAGGTGTGCATGTGTGTACATGTGCCTGGGGAAGCAGTTCCTGTGTTCATACAGTTTCTGCCTGATCAGCTGGTTTATAAAGGCTTATTAAAAGACAAAAAGGGAATGAAGTTCAAAAAGAAGCATCCTCTTGTCAGCAAAATAATTCTATTATTTTCCCTAAAGATGCAGGATTTAACCTCTGTTTACCAGGATGCAATGGTCATCTCTGTGGTTACTTCAACCTACATTTTAACTGAACATGACATGTGCATCTTGTCTCTTCCTGCCTAGCACCCTCCATGAACTCTCCTACTTTCCACTTGGAATGCCTCAAACAACAGATAAGGAAGTGTGCAATTTTATATTATCCCTTTAAAAAACTCTTTCCTAATGTCTAAATAATTTCATTGGAACAGTAAGGCATTGTAACTCACACTAAACTGACTCCCTCCTGTCTGTGAACAATAGTGCACCTACTTGTCTCCTGCTTCTTCCTGATGACATAGCACAGGTCAACAAAGGTACTTAAGTGTTTTGGAAATAGCGAAGTCAGTGGCTTTGGTCACCCATAACTACATCCACTTCAGAAATGAAGAAATGAAATGGCTCGCCCATGAATGCAGCACAAATCTCTCAGTAAGTGCAAACACAATCCTGGCTTTCAGAGTCCAAACTCCTTGCCCACCTTCTTGTAATGGCTTTTGCAGCCAGTAAGACAAAGAGCATGTTAATGTGCTGGGGCACAGTAACAGCAGCAGAAATACATACAGCTGCCAGCAAAAATTAGTGAGAGCCTCAGGATAGCAGCATTTCATTTTCTTGCATGGCTTCTTTTATAATTCCTTTAATCTCCATTTTCTGAAGGAAAATGCAAGCTGTATCTGCATAGCCCTCTATATCCTTCATCCTTGTGAATCCTTGCATTTTCATGTAAGACTGAGCATTCAGCTGCCATGAAAAGATAAGCTTAAAAGTTCCTTTTTCAGATCTACATTCCAATGCACCTTATCAGACATGGACTGAAGGACAGAAGAAAGGCTAACACAGCAGACCACAGCCAGAGAGTCCACCCTTGCTGAGTTTTTGGGCGTGGAAGCCTCTTTCACAGCGTATGTAAAGAACCCAGTGCTGTGCAGGATGAATATGCAAGGACAGCCTGGAGCTGAGCAAGGAACAAAGAGACCATCGATTGCATGAGCCCCAGCTCAGCACGACACTGCAGGGATTTGTGTCTCTGGATTTCAGAGCCACTGGAAAAGCTAGCAGAGCACTTCAGAGTTCCTGCCAGTACCAGTAACAAAAGCAAATCCAGGGCTAAAGCGATCAGATGAAATAATCTCAGAGAGAGGAAATGGACTTGTCCATCTGTTTATACATGGCCTAGAACAAAGGCTCCCTGGGCAAGACCCAAAGATATGACAAATGTGCAAAATAGTGAAGAATAATTATAAGCTGGGGCACTGAGAAACCATAAACAGGTTGAACTTGCTCAGTAATGTCATCAGCCCCAACCGGACAGGCCCCGTCACGCATGCACCACGCAGCTCCACAGCCTCATGGCTCCTCTCATGTGACAGGCTGTCGGCAGCCTAGGGCTGCATCTCCACTGACACTTGCTAAATATACACAGATTTTCAAAGCAGGTCAGAAGGAACTACTTTATGTATATGTACTGCATATCTCTGTGCTTTTAGCCCCTATTTCACCATGCTTTTTCACCACACGCACTGAATACAACCTTTATTTGGTATGAAATTATGGTTCCCGTAGAGCTAACAACTTTGCAGATGTTGATGGGGGCACATTACAGACGATAAAAAGGTAAGTAACAAAACAGCATTCATCTAATACCCAGCTGGTGAGAAAAACATTAGTGTGGGCCTCAGTGGAAAGGGAGCTCTGCCCCCGGCAGCAAGGGGGGCTACTGCCAACAGCCACTGCACTGGGTTTTTTGAGGGCTTGGGCTCAGGAACATCCAGAACAGTGGTGCTGGGGACAGGGATTGTTGTTTTGGTGGATTTGGTGTATTCTGTTGATATCGACTGAAAAATGTTTCATGAAGGTAACATGGAAGCTAAATGCCAAATTGGGCTATTTATTTTACTTAGTTCTAACTGGGTCAAACCTTAATGCTAGAAAAAGAGAGGAATTTCTGTCATTGGCAGCAACAGAAACAACATCAGACATAATACTTGGAATGCGGTGATCCTTGTACTGATGCAATATGGAACTAATTCAGCTAAAAACAATAACTTCATGTCAGAACAAATAATCTGTGTGTTGTGCACCTCTGGCTGCATCTGGCTTTTTCATAACTGCCCACAAGGAGCAGAACACAAAACTGCAAATTATACACACATGACATTTGTGATCAATTAAAGCACAAGAGGTTTACATGGGATTTTTCATCATTTCAGAAAGAAAAAAGTTCAATTTTTAATAAAAATATTTTTAGTTTAAAAACATGATTTTAACCTCAAGAATAAAATAAAAATTGGAATTAAAAAATATTAGTCTATGTATAAACAAAACATTTCAATTGTTCACTTTCAGAAAGTATTTCTCTGTCTTGCTGGTTCAAAAAAACCCAGAACACGAGTCTTTGTCCCAGACCAGGGCAGCTTTAAAAAATACCTAAGCATTTGAAATCCAGGTAACGTGTCAAATCATATGTCACAGATTTCCTCTCTGCTCCTACCTTGGCACTTGTCTCCTGTAAATGCCCAAGAAGAAAAAGGAACAAATAAGTATATTATGGTCCTAAAAACTTCCTGGTATGTGGTAATCTCTCTCCCTGTTTTCCAGTTTTGCCCACTTCTGTTGCTTTAGATCACAAAGCACCTAAGACACGTTTTTTCCCAACATTTGTTTGTGCAAACTTTTGCACAGTGTGCCCTTATCCTGAGCTTCAATATAGCACCAGTGAACATTAACAGTGTCCTCTAAACTTTGAAATAGATTGTGTGTGTTGTGCATGTGCAGTCAGACAGGCAGAAGAGCAAGAACAAAGTCAGCAATAAATACTTTCTTTGGCACAGAAAGCAGCATGACACTGATCCAAACCTGGGGTTTCAGTGACTGTAGCCAAGGCATCATGTGCATGGGGCACAGTGACTGCCCCATCACCAGTTACACGCTCCAGCTGCAGGGTCAGAAACCACAACCCTGTGCACGGCTGGGGGATGGTTTTGGTCGCCAAGGGGCACATGTTGTGCAGCCCAACCACAAGCACACAGTGAATGCGCACACTCCACACAGTGACTTCCTGCCACTGACAATTTAACTGCTCCTCCTTTTCCAGCTACTCATTCCAACATTCCTACTTGTTCTTATGCAATATGGACACCTCACTTAGTGAAGTGACTCAGGAATGCTAACAGGAATAGCTGTAGTGTCAATGTAGGAAGAAGAGGCCTTCTCTGCAATTGTTCTGGTCACTGAGTTTAGCTCTGCCTACTTTTTCTTGTGTTATAGGATCAGATTTGAATAATAACATGAATCAGAATGATGGCAGAGTCTTATTTTCTATTGCAACAGTCATTATTACATTCTTAACAAAGAAGCATTAACCCATGGTGGAGAAGTATCTTTAGGTATACAACTGCTGTTGATTACTACTTCCCAGTCTAAAAAATGCAGAAAAGACTGAAATATCCACACATTAAAAAAAAAAGACAGCTTCTGCCTCTTTAACAGAACAACAGGCTGCCATCCAGGAGTGGGAATTTAGATACTGTCTTGGGATTTCCAATGGCTGAAGCACTACTCTGTGTTGTCAGAAGGATCCTGAGAATCACCAAGCACACACATTACAAGGCAAAGTACCTGATCAAAATCAGCACTGACAGCTGGCAGAGAAAGGCAGGGTACATTCAGCACACCCCTTAAAGGGGTCTGAAGATCCTTTTTCTTCTTTCTAGTAGTCACACTAAGATATACATGCAAAGAATGGATTTTGTCAGGTTTTTAACAAAAATACACAATTTACCTCCTTCCCTTTGAACTATGTGGTACAGATGAACCATATGCAGAATAGACTCCAGATCTTGATCTTGGTAGCCTTTCTCATGCATGTCTTCCACTGAGTCAGGATAGATGACTTGATCTCGTAGTGTTCCAATGGACATGTAGGGCCTGAGGAACAATACCGGGAAACTGGTAATCTGAGGATGGTTTCAAATGAGCACATCTTGCTGATGCTCTGTGAAGAGTGTAAGACTTTAAACACTATATTGCTAAAACTGGATTTATCCAGTGGGTGCATTGTGGGTGAACATTTTTCTAAACTTACCTTCGGGACAATGTATTGTTTCCATAACAGTTGATTACAGGGTAACAACAAGGGTAGTGTTAGCATGGAAACACAATGACAGATCAGGTAAAATAAATATCCACTTCATAGCCCATTTTGAATGCTTTCACTTGGAATCAGCAGAGCTATCCTGTATTCAAGGTTTGGTACTCTTAAGAGGTTTAGAAGTTGATTTAAACACACAGAGGTTAAAATCAAGTTGTAACAAAAACATTGCAGCTCAAATTGGTAAAGAATCCCATGGTGCAGCAGGAGAAACACAAGTCAGACAGAAGAGCACTGAAAACTTCCTTTGCACTGAAAACCTTCTTTCTGTACTATTCTGGAGTGCAGAATTTGGACCAGGCATAACTCAGCTGGCTCTAAAAGCTAGTGTACCACCTCTGAATTGCAAAGTAGCACACATTAAAGGGGCTGGTCACCTTAAACTTCCCAGCACTAGCCTCCCTTTGCCAAGTACAAGGCTGTGCTGTATGTGAAGCAGCTTGTTAGTCACCCTATTTCCAGACCAGGTAATACCACCTATCTTACAAGCTGTCTCCAATCTGAAGCCAGAGTCCCCAGCCATGGTTGGGGAATGGTAATGGACAATTGCCACAATGTCATGAGCTGTGCCCAGCCTCTGGTACAGCCCAGGCCCCAAAAATCCTCCTAGTCTCAAAACAAAACTGAAAGAATAGTTTCGCAGCTCTCTAAAAGGTATCAGGCCCGTCAGGTTAAGACAGTAAAGGCAACCTAAGACACATCTATTTGACCATTTCCTTTACTGGTCTAAGGATTTCTTGTGAAGCACAAATATCCATCCTGTCTCACAGACCCTGCTGATGCCTCTTGGAAACTGGAAACACCACAGGAACAGTCTGTGGGATTTTGAGTTTGGAAGGGAAAGTCAGAGCCAAAGAACAGTCAGGCTCTGTCCTGTTTTCTGTGCCAAGAGTTCCACTAACTCCCTCTGGGTTCACCTGCTAAAGGAATACTAGTCTTATTAAAGCTGTAGTGCCAGGGGATGATGATAGAGAGGAGCAGTCAAAACTGGGCCAGCAATGAGGAGGCTTCCAGGCAGCTTGGCCTTGCTACCAAGAACTGCGGCCAACAACTTCACAGTGTGTTAAAAAGCGGTCAGTTTTCTTCCCTAAAAAGTTCTGGACCTGCATGGTGGGAAGGTCTCAGCCATGCAGAGGCTTTCGCTGGCAGAGATGTGTAATATCTCAGCAGATTTCTTCCCTTCTCTTGGAGGTGTCTGCAGAAGGGTGGATCTACCCATTGTTATTCTGAGAGTCCCTAAAACACACCATAGAGTAATGTGAAGGAACTCGCAGTGCAACAAATGAAGAATTACAGAACTAAAGCTGCCATATAAACTAAAATTCACATGCAAGCTGGCATCAGCTGCATTGGTTTTAGTACTGCAACCATCCATGGTGAACTGTCTGTACGTAACTCTGGTTAAACTACTTTCACCACCAACAGGGTGAGGATGGGAAGGGCAGGGGATCTGAACTCTTTGCAAATATTTGGTCATCTCTGTGTTGTGGCAAGCACCCAGATGGAGCAAAACCAGAATCACAAGTCAAATACAAGCACGGCTTGCTCTTCTTTGCTCATTGTTCTGCTCTCTCCTTATTGTGGCAACAGTACTGCTCTGGGCTGGTGCAAGAAAACTAGCACCCAGTGCAGTGAACCACTTACATTAATTGTGATATTGCAAAATCTCAACTCTAAACATTAAGTAATTTCATGAAGTAATGGATATTACATATCCACAATGCTCTCCATCTGAAATTCCAAAGGGCTTGACTTCTTGCACATATAGAAATCACTTCACTTGCTCCAGACTGCTGCCACCTCTGGGACAGAAGAGCAACTCCATCTAGATTCAGAAAGGCTTAAATCAGCGGGTAAGACTGTGTAATTTAGGTGAAGCTGCAGGTAAGGGCATGGAGGACAAAGTTATCTATCATATAATTTGTCTGGGGTTTAATACCTTACTCTTGTGAAGTATGATCCTGTAATGACTAGCAGCTCTGAGATTTAACCTATGGCAAAACAGGGAAAGCAATGCTCAAATGCACTGTGCCAGGACACTTGGTGCCATGCTGTTTACTGAGTCACCAGCACTGCTTCCTGGCACAGCTGGATTTTCCTTGTGGCCTCCCAGATAAACGCATCAGTACTACCAAGCATGCCTCTCCCCATCTAGTTTGTAAAAAATACAGAAAAGCCCAGCTTGCAGTGGAGTAACAAACCCCATTAGTTACTAACAAACAAGAAAATAAGAATGCCTTATGGTTACAGGTCTGTTCCAGGAGGTGAGAGAGCATGTTCTGCTCCCCCCTCTCTCATAAAAAGCCACTCATGTCCCTGAGGGGACACTTCAACTTTCTTGGCATGGGATATCTCATTTGGGGCTCCAAATCTTGACAACAAAGAGAGGCACCTCTATAGTTGATTATTCTGTTCATTTAAGGGCAGGGATGGGTTCCTACCTGGGCATCTTTTCCCTTGATGGGGGCACAACTCAGGCAACTAAAATAACCAATTTCTAAAGTGCTAAAGTTAGATGAGATTTTATCTAACTCATACTCTCATAATCTTATACTACACCAGAATTTTCTAGCGCCACGCCTCGAAGACAATAACTGCCTTATGCACCATGGGTGCCACAAAGTTAAACACATTAAAACCTGTTAAACAGCAGATGTTCTTGTAACTGGGGTTACATGGACTTAGGAGGTCACTAAGCAGTAAGAAGCATGGGTAACTGGATACAGCAACAGTGAAATTTTGGCTTTGCCAGTAAGCTGCTTGTTAAAATACTGTTGTCATTAATTTTTTAGCAGTTTGAGCAACAAAAACAGTTTTTTTGTCCTAAAGAAATACTTGAATTTAACTGGACTGAATTGATTTCTGATGGAGTTTTTCCCTTCAGCGACAGTGTCTGGGTTCCAGCCTCCAAGAAAGCACTCTTACAGACTTTGAAAGCAGCTCCTTTGCCATGCTGAGGCTATGTCTTCAGTGGTAATAGCTCTACAATTGTTTTCTTCTTCCTCTGCTTTCTGAAAAAAGATTTCTATGCTGTTTTTGAGATACAGGATTTAAGACCAGTAATCCTTTTTTAAAGATTTGGTATCAAGCCTCCACAAAACTAAGAAAACTTATTCATTCTTGCCTGTTTTTCTGGAATATTAAGGCATTTATTGGAAGACACACTTCCAGTTCTCATAAATTGTCAGTTTTTCAGTCAGTTTGACAACTTTATTGCATGACCAATTTTAGTTTGGTGCACTTAGCACTTCACCTTGCAGCACTGTAACTTCATTCTCTAGAAACAAGCCCTAAAGTTTATGGCTTCCTCCTTCCAGTGAAGGCTTTAAAGAAAGATAGTATGAAGACATGCTGCCTGTGGTATGGGCAATTCCCTAGGGTCCTGCTGACACATGACATTGTGCACAATCCTGGCATAATAATTGAGAAAACACAGAGGGAGGAAGAGCAAGTGCTGCAGTCAGCTCTGGGAAGGGAAAAGGGGGCAGCTGCTACAAAACATTCTGCAGGATATACCAGCCCCTTGCCTTTCCAAACAGAGGACTTAAGGAGCTGTTAGCATGATGCAATTCAAAGGGACTGTAGATTATTGCACATGATAGCCAGGCTGTACTAATATCTAGTAATTCTCTGATGTCTTGAAGAGTAGAGGACTTCACACTTTGGGGTAGCAAGTTAAGTGAGACAACTTGCTCAGGTGTCAAGAAATTTCTGTTCCAAAACCAGAACAAGCCATATCCACTGGAAATGTTTTCAGTACTTCCTGAATGTATTCAAAGATGTTTTCATCTTCTGTGCAAAATAAATTGTGCTGACAGAACTGATAACCTGTCCTGACATCCATAATTTTATTTTAAAGAATTACAACAAGTAATCAATATGGACTTGGAGAGTCTGTAAAGCAATCTGAATGGTCAGAGTCTCAACTACAAGCACCCTGTAATAAGAAAGTGACCAAAAATAAAATTTAATTACATGTCTGGCATCAGAAGTTCAAGGATATGAATCCAATATAAGTGCCCAAGGAACTGCTTTCAGGTACAGTTTAAAGCCCACCTTGCCTTCCTTGACACAGGCTGGGATTAACATTTCCTCCATGTAAGGAAAAGTCTAAAAATGTGTGGCTTGTGGCTCTGAGACCCATCTGCATGATCCCGACTGAACAATCAATACCTGATTTGCCATTTGCTGTCCAAGTGTGTTTGCAGTTATTATTGCAACATTATTCTCACAGATATGCAAAGTTACGTGGGGAAATTATGTACAATGCAATTATAAACAGTTGGCTGGCAGATGCAAGTCTAATACATCCAATTGGGAGAGAAAAAGGGGAACACTACATCTGGGATTCTCCTTTTCAGATAAATTGCAGCTTGAATTTTCAAAGGAGATTGGATAGCTTTAGAGTGTAATTAAGAGTGCTTGATTTGACAAGTAAAATAAAATGTATTCCAAATTTAGGCATCTCTATTTAAAAAGGGGACACTAGAGTCCAAGCCCCAGCCATGGAGGTATCTTCCTAGGAAACTTGAGAGATCTTAAGGAGTCAGTGCACTGAAGAATCTCCAGTCCAGAAAGCCAAATGTTGTCTAATTCCTTAGAAGGTTCAGCACAGCATGGAATATGAGAGCAACAGTTTTAAGTCCAGCACAAAACCCTGCAGCTACTAGAGATGCAAGAAGAGGGGCTGTATGACAAGTTTATGGTTAGCAACTCTCTGCCAAGAACTGGGTTCAGGCTTAGTTCTTCTCAACTTGCAGGGCATCAGATTGCTATTTTTCTAGGCTAGTGTCCCAGCCAAAAAGGAGTCAAAGGAAGGGCACCTTCTGATCTTCCCACTGATGCAAGGAAACTACTGTTAAGAGGCAAGATCCATGTGTCCAAAGAGAGAGTTACTGGAAAGAGCCTAATTATATACTATACCAGTCAAAGTCCTCAACTGGAAGGAGGGAGACTTTAGTACCAGTCTTTTTTTCCCCAAAGCTCTTTAAGATAAAATCTAGCAACTACCCTAACCCTTCAGAAGCATTGTAAAAACATTGAAAGGGGATTCAAATCTCATTTAGGTGGCTGCTCTCAGGAGAGATAAATGAGTTTAACTTTTAGCTCTCAGTTTGGTACCTAAGCTGCAGTAAGTGGCAGAAGATCAGACATACGTAGAGATTCCTATAGGTTAACTCTAGGTGGCTCCCTTTATCTACTACATAGATATTTTGGACCATTTTCCAAAAGCTTGAAATCTCTGCCTGACCATCTAGGGCATCCCCCCATATTTGAATTTTCTATCAACTTGCTTGCCAAGATCATAATTTTAGGAGCTGCTATATTTTGTCTGGAATCACCTGAGCAAAATTCCAGCTATTGCAATGCTCCTGATTTAGATTAATTGTAAAAATTCCAGTTTTCACCAACAGCGAAGCTTGATCAACAGTGATCAACAAGAAACAACTGCCTCCACTAATTAAAGTAACTGAATTCTTACTAATTCTTCGATGATATTAATAAAATATTTATTTGAGAAAATAAAATGTCTTGAATGAATGTGAATTATGTTATTTTCGAGTAGTGTTCTATTCACTGCTCTCAAGCAGAAAGTGCTACCACCAAAGATTTTAAAAATAATAAATAATATTTATCAAAATTTTAAGAAACACAACAGGCTGTTTGTTTATCACACTGTGTCTAGTTCAAGGATTTTAGGACCAGCTAAAGTTTCAGCAACTGTTCTAAATATATAAATAATTTATCTGTCTTTAAACTACCCTACACTGATCTTTGCTGTCCACTCATACAGAACTGGCCACAAACATCCTCTAAATATTTCAGATAGATCAGTTACCTAGGGGAAAATCCTACCAGAGTGCTAAGGACCATAATGCCGAGGAATGCAGTTAACAGGAAATGCAATGCACAGTATGAAAGGCTGGATTCTCAATGCATATAATTAGAATCTGATATCCAAGGCTGAAAAAAATCACATTAATCACTCTGTGGCTATTTTTTTTTTTGCAAAAAAGCCATGCACATTTCTGCAAGAAAACAATCTAGGAGCAAATATAACCAGAAAGGTAAAAGAAGCCTTTAAAGTGCTATTCATACTCAGGTATCATCTCATCTTGTGATTTTTCACTATTACCAAAATCATAGACAGATAGAACTGCTCAGATGGCAAAAAATGTTTAAGGCGAACAATTCACATAATTATTCAGTTCAGTCTGTTTGTATCTTGTGATAGGCAAAGAAAACACAGAAACACATGTATAATTAAAATCAAACCCCAGACAATTTCTACAAAATTTTAGCACCTAATGCATTCTGAAATAATTATACCACCTGCAATGAATCAATCAAATGAAGAGAAAATACTCTCCTTTTCTTAAACTACCTCTGGCAGTACTGATGATAAAAGGATTATCTGGATGGATGATCATGAAGATCAATGAATTGAAGAAAGAACAATGAGCTGTTCTGGACAAAGTTCTAGCCTGCCAGTCCCACCAGGCATACTCCAGCCTAAGAGGTGTTTCTGAGGTTTATCACAGCAGTGTAACACACTGAGCAAGGTACTTGCCCTCTTTTAGAATGATCCCAAATTATTCACAGTTTTGTAGATGAGAAGTGACGCCTTATTTCACAGGGAAGAAGAAGTGTAGACAGCCAAGCCTCTACAGCAAAGGCTGTTTTGGCTCTGGGTTTCTACAGTGTTTAGTTGTACATGGCGTAAGCTTTTCCATGCACTGTGATATGAATACACGAGTAATTACAGAGCAATAGTGTGTCTGCAGCAAAACACCTGCCAACAAGTGAGAAGCTGCACACTGCACTGACTTCTTTCTCTTATCTGCTGTGAAACACTGCATTACACAGGACAGAACATGACAGACAGAATAAAGACACAGCATGCATATGGATACATGGAATATTATTATAGACATTTTATATGCATTATTGGTATGTGATGTGGCTCTTCAAGGGAGCTGTAGTAATAAGCAGAAACTAAGATTGATAGGGTATAATTAATGCAAAATATTAGGCACATAACCAAGACTGGAAAAGTCTTCCCTCTTGGGAAAGCGACACTCCCATCTAAAATAGGTAGGTGCACACATGATGAACTGAATTAAAAATCCCACCTGCTACATTCTCCCATGAGACCATGACATAATTAATGGCTAAAGAACAATGAAGTGAAAACTCAGTGTTGTGGGGACCACTCAGCATTGTCAGCAGAAGAGACTCATCTCACCTAGGAGTTACACATGTAAGACTGAGTTAGTTACCCCTGGCCCTCTTTGTAGTCAATGGTGTCCTCTAGTGAACTGGTCCTAGGACATTGGCCAAGCACCTGCAGTGATCCCAGCTGGAAGACTGTTGTGCATTATGGGGTTGGTGATCTGTGCAACAGTTGCCTTGAGTGGCCACGGGCTTGTGCTGTACTTAGCTGCACTGTGTTGGGTTGTGCTGCACATACAGCTTGGCCTTCAGGCCTGCGCTGCACTGCACTTATCTCCTGGGTGCAGGATAAACTTCGTCAGCTAATCTTCATAGAGGAGCCTGCAAGCAGCTCCCACTTGGCACCAGCAATTACTCTGCCAGCATGTCCTTGTCTTTATCTTGAAGTGAAGCAGCATGTTCTCATGGTAACATCCTTTGGTCTGACAGCAGAAGTGACAAATGACATTGTTTACTCCTAAGAAAATCCTACCAGAGTGCTCAAGACCATAGAGCCAATGAACCTTAGCACAGATTGGCCCAAGCACAGCATATGCTGTGCTATGAGTAGAGGTCCATTTGATGCTGCAACAATGCTGGGCTCCTGGCACCTGATGGGATTCAAGTACCACAGAACTGGTGAAGGGTCTGGACCATCTCTCCTGTGAGGAAAGAGACCTGGGGATGTTCAGCCTGGAAGAGTTTCAACGGGATCCTACCAACTTACATAAATACCTGAAGGAAGGGTGCAAAGAGGACAGAGCTGGGCTCTTCTTGCTGGTGTCAAGTAACAGGATCAGAGCTAATGAACACAAAGCGAAACAGGAGTTGCCATATAAGTATCTGGAAACAATATTTCACTGTGAGGGCGATCAAGGACTGAAGCGAGTTTTCCAGAGATGCTGGGGAGTCTCCATCCTGGCGATAGTCAAAAGACAGCTGGACATGGTCTTGGGCAAAGAGGTTTAGCCTGCAGGCAGTCAAACACAGAGCTAGAACCTAAGAAACGTGTCAGAGTGAGCAGACCATGGAGAAGCCGTGAGAAGGCTGAATGGCCTTGGAGCTGGGACACAGTTCTGGAGTTCTGGAGTCCAGGACACAGGCACAGGAAAATGGCAAAGCCTAAAGGGCATGAGAAGAACTACTATCTTCTCTTCAAGAAGGAGGTGTTGGCTATGTCTACTACTTGGATTTTTAAAAGCATAGGCCACTGTAATGGAGTTTCTGATTGAAAAATATAGTAGGAAGGAGGAGAAAGGACTTCTTCCCGGGGAAGTTCATACCAGTTGTTATTAGAGCTTTCAGCTGTCCTTCCCTTACAAAGTCCAGCACCCTTTTAGTTTTTTCATATTAAGCTTTTTATGTCAGGCAGATTTTGTAGTTTATGTTTCCCAGTGCTTCCCATTGTTATGTAACCAAATAGTTTCTCATTACCTATATACATAAGGCATTTGAAGCATGCTTTATGATGCTCCTAGGTAAAATATTATTGGAATAGTAAACAGCTGCCATTCTGTTCATCTGTCAAAGATCCTTTGTTGCACAGTTGCAGTGCAGGTACATTAAGCTGGATGTAACTGCTCAAGCTGGACAGAGTAATGGGAGCTTAGTGCAGAACCTAGGTCATGTAAACACAACCACCAGATTACTCCCTAATATGCAACTTTGTCTGTACCACTGCTAAGCTACACAGAATTCTCAGTTAACCTCAAGGTGAATGTTACCCTGGCACTGCTATCAAAACTAAATTTTAAAGGCAAAAGAAGTTGTGGATACCCCATCACTCTAAATGTTCAAGGCCAGGCTGGACAGGCCTTTGCACAACCTGGTCTAGTGGAAGGTGTCCCTGCCCGTGCCAGAACTGGATTGTCTTAAAGGTCCCTTTTAACCCAAGGCACGCTATGATTCTATTAGCTGCTTGTATCAGCAAAATTAACCTAACACAGATTAAATAGATTGTCATTGTTTTGCAGGATAGGTCCTATAAACACCAGACATGCATTCAGTTCTTACAATCTATTAATGACTTTGTAACCATAAAATGTTTGTCAAACTTAATCTATGTACTTAAAAGAAGTTCAAAGCTTATTTTTCCTAGCTTTTAAATGGAGTTTCATAAACTCCATTTAAAGTCTGGCACATATATAGATGACTGGAGTAAAAGTTGAGTATGTATCAACACACCTCAATTCCTCACCCACATTTGGTCCTCTTGGTATCTCCCATAGCCACAGCTTGCTCCAGATATGGCCCCAGTCTGAAGGCACTGAGGGACCAAAACCCTGGAGAATACTGAAGTCCTCCATAACCATCAGTTTAGCAGTAGCCCTTGAATGTTGGATTTATATAAATACATTTAAACTTAAGGTAAACCCCAGTGCAGCAATTTGACTATATAGTTCAGTCTGGAATTTATGCAACACTTTCCTTAATAACAGAAAATACCTGTAAACCATGCTTTAATCAGCTGAGTCTTGTGTCTGGGCAGTAGAGAAGACACCTGGCATGGCTTGAGGGGGAGTAGCAGCTAATCCACAAAACCATTTCCCACCTCTGACTATCAGTGTCGGTGAATTCTGTAAACAATGTCCTACCAAAAGGTGTGAGCAGTCAGCATACAGACCTAATAAATATACATTCAAAATTTACAGCTCTGAGTAAGCCTTCAGTGGAAATGGAGAGGTTTCACAGAGATCCTGGCAGGCAAAGCTTCAGCCAACCTACAGGGCAGCAAGGCAAGAACTTTTCTGTTCTAGATGAGGCAAGATGGAACTTCCACCCATCAGGAATGATAATTGCAAGCATTTCTATAGGAATGCCAAAAAGATGAAATGGAAGAAGCTGTACCCTGCCCAAGGGGAGAGCCTGACAGCCCTCTCATATGCAAGGCCACAGTTTCCCACAAACAGCAGAACTGAGGCAAGCTGTCTGGAACTGATTAATCTCAAAAGAGGAAAAATAAAATCGAAAGTAGCAGGCAATTTTAAAAACATATCTATATCAAAATAGTATGCAAACTATTGCATACAGCATGAAGTGTGTTTTGGTTTTTGTTAACGCTTATCTACCAAAGACCTTTGTCTCATCTGTCAGGTAAGTGGTGAACTTTGGAAATAAACACATTGAAAAGGAGCATCATGAGCTTGATAACAGCAAGTCCAACAGACAGACCCAGTGTGCCAGGGATCAGGTATCTGTACAGCATGACATGAACTGATGGCAAACTATCGAAGGAACAAATCGATGTGATGGTGCACTATCAGCAAAATGCTGAAGGGCAATGACAATCGCTGGTGCAGTGTTGGCATGTGCAGAGAACAGCTTAACTCCAGCTGACTCAACTGAAAAGATCATAGTTAAAGACAGAGCCATATTAGCTGACAACAAATTAGGATGTGCAAAATACAACATAGGACAGAGACATCTGAGCCAATCTAAACAAGATGAGGCAACAGAACTCGTATAGGTGTATTTGCACAGCAGTTCATTCATGCTACTTCTCCAGCAGACCACAAACTAATGAGAAAGTACAGATAGATACAGAAGAACCATATAGATACATATATACTCTATTTGCACAAACTTCCATATGTCATATAGGGTATTTGAAAGTGAAACACAGCAATTTTGCAAGATTAAACTGTTTACATAATGAAGAACTGTTTCAGGACAAGAGTGGCCACTACTAATTACTCCATGCTTAAGACAACATTTGAGTTGCACTATAATCTTCAAATTTTCATGTGCTTATAATGTAAAAATTACTTTTATTTTATCACTTTATGATTTATATCACTTAGAACTGAAACATTCTTGCTTGGTTTCATCCATGTGATGAATATCCTTGGACTACCTGAGGCAAATCACATCAGACATTTGCATTACTCAGTAGAGCTAAGGAGAGGAAAAATATCTCTGTGGCTGACGTAATTTTGTTTAGTATCCAAGGATATTTTTAGAATACAGAAGGAAAAATGCCAGACAGGAAAAGACTTGTAAATGAACCCCAAATAAAATACCAGAAACAGAGCAGATGTATGTAAAACCAAACAGCTTAGGAGGGCCAGATAAACCTTTAAACTGTTCCGTTCCATACCGTCCTAGCATTATTAAGAAGGCAGCAAGATATAGGTATATAAATTTTAAATTACAAAAAACAAACAACATTTGATACTAGTTTATCTTTGGTTGCCTCTCTTTTAGCATTTGATAACCCTGGTGTTGAAAGAAAGGAATGTCAGATATCTACTTGAATGAGCAATAGCAAGAGAGAGAATACAGAACTGGACCATTGCTGTGACTGCTGAGAAAGTGGGTAGGTCTTCTACTAGAATGGCACACAGAATAACAAAGAAACTATGCATGCTACTGGAGAAACACACCTCTCACAAATTACAGTAAAAGCAAGCTAGAGAGAAAGAAGAGAGGCAATGGATGAGGAGAAAGAAGTACAATGTAGTACTCCAGGCTCTATGTGAATGAGTCCTCAAGAAAGACAGACAAAATACTGATGGACATTTTAGAAATGTGCTAGGAAGACTCAAGAGTTGTGATCAAAGGTTATGGAACAAACAGAGACTGCATGAGACATTCCTGCATGCAAATAAGACAATATGACACAGCAGGCAAAAAATGATTAACAATTTATATCAATAATCCAGTGGTAATTAGAGCTTTACTGCAATTTACAGGGCAGAGATATTGAGAAATATTCCTGTGCTGTTGTTAAGGTAACCTGCAAGGATGTAGGAGTGCAATTTTGCTGGCATTTATATCAAACTAAGGAAATGAGAGCCAAGATGTGCACAATACGTTTCCTCACAACTGAAAAAGTTGAGACTTTTAGCTGGAGAGCAAGAAAAGCTGGAGTAAATGCTAGGAGGAGTTGTGTGCTAGAGCTCTCTAATTCCATGAAGATGGAGTCTCCTCCCAAGTATAAGACCAACAGAGTAGAAACAGGGCACAGTCTGGAGAAATAGGCTACTTTCAGGTAAGTTGTGAAAGGCTAATTCCCTGAGTGCTTCAGATACACCTTGTGGTATATCTTTAGTATCAGTACTCATGTTACCCACTACATACTTTTGTTAATTATTTATTATTTAAAATTATGTTTCTAGATTCTGATTTGAACTGTGATTCCTTACCCACTACAGTGCCACAAGTATTTATTTTTCCATTCGTGCTACACTCTTGGCTAGTTGATTCAAAGAAGAATGCAAAGAGGTGGTTAACACAAATGAATTTACTTTGCAAGAGGGACAGAGAGAAGGAGCAGAAGGGGTAAGAACATGCAATCTGCCAGTTACTGAGTCTCCAATGAGATCTGACAACTTGCTGAGGTGTGATCAGTTCCTAGCACTGATACAACAAGCTGCTTCAGGCACCAAATGATGCTGGACTGCTTAAAGGCTCTTCAAGCCTCCCTCTCTTCTGCCTGCTCCCTCTTCAGCCCACTCTCCTCTTGGACAGGCCTGTCAGGGACAGTGGCAGAGCCCCTGAAATTCCTGGGCTGTTCTCACCCTGCCCCCAAAAGGGCAATTTGTCCCATCAGCATCCACCAGAACTGTGACTGACTATAGATAAATTCTGCAATGTCTACCCCTGTATAATGGGGGGAAAAAAGCCCTCACAGTGATTCACAACAAAATATTAAAAAAGCAATATAATTATGCTGAGTAATCTAAAAACCCAAAAAGACAGGGATTTTTAAGGCTCTGTTTTAAAGCCTACAAACCACTAAGTCATGCTAACTACAATGTGCTTGCAGTGTGGATGAAATTTGGAGTATACAATGAGCTAATTCATATTTTAATAAATCATAGTTTTGTGTGTAGCTCTTGAATTCAACAAAGACACATGATTTCCCACACATTTCTGCAATACTATGCTGGAACATTAAGAAACAGAAACGAAAAAGTAATCTTTTCAGTAAGCTCCTATTTACTGTTGAGTATTTTGTTACTCAGTAATCACTGTATTCTCCACCATTCATGTGTGCTGACGAGGTTTCTCACACTTGACTCAGAATGGGCTGATGCAGAATTAAACTCAGCCACAGGAACGCAGACGCTTCAATGGTAACTGTGTCCACTAATGGAAAGGCATCTGCTATGTCTTAGACCAGAGATGTAATGTATATACATAAACACAGGGATGTCATCCTAACTTGCTGCTCTGATGGACACCCACCAATTCAAGAGCTTCCTGCTGTACCACAGTTTCACCTACCCACCAAAAAAACCAGTGAGGTAGGCTGATGCCAGGTTGATCCCATCCTACCACCTCCCAGACCCTGGCAGTCTGCAACATTTTCTGGAACATTTTCCAGAACATTTTCCAGATTGACAGGAACAATTTTCCCTAAAATTATGATGAAATACAAACATGATGAAATGTAGGCAGGGCACTCTATTCTTCAGTCTAGAATTCATAAAATTATGCCTAGCAAAAACAAACAAACAGAAGGTAATCTGATAAAGCAGCAATTTCCACAGGGTTAACAAGCAAAATGGTTGCACAGCAGATTCTTACAAAACAAACCTTTTTTATTTGGGGACTTCAGGACAGTTTATAAACCAATACCAAAATTCTAAATGTATACTAGAGCCAGGGACAGACAAAAAAACCCAAGTGAACGTGCGATTTATTCAGGCCACAAATGAAAGAACTGTTAAAAACACTCACCGATTACAGGCAAAAAAAAGAAAAGCCTGGACCACATAAGGCAATCCACCCAAAAGCCTTAAAAGCCCAGAAGATCTGTTGCAAATCTTGTCCTGAAATGTACAAACTTCAATGTAAAACTGGATACCCTTCAAGTAAGTCTTAGTATCTCAGATATTCATCTAAGACTCTGTATGCTCAAACAACAAATACATTGGGCAAAAACACCATCTGAGATCCTCAAGGATGGCCAAACAAACGGCTCTTTTATCAGCTTCTTCAGCCACATTCACTCAGAAATCCCTAGAAGATTCAGTCTCAGTGCCTGTCCAAATACAAGACACTTATGAGTGACAGGCCACATTTATGAGTGTACAAAACACACTCTGACAGAACTGAATTGTACTCCAGACTTCAGAATCTTCAGCCACAGTCAAGGTGTAGCACTATTAGAGGAGAGCCCTCTCTGTCACTCACTGTTGCCTCATTACCCAGTCACTGCTCTGTCCCTTGGGATGGGAAGCACAGAGCTCACCAGAGCCACAGAGCTGAGCTAAGACAATGTCCCTTGGATGCTGCAAGGACATCACAGCAGGATCCTTCCTGTTGGGCATCCTACTAGGATGGACTGCGTATGCCAATCCCTACATGGCTTTGGTCACAGAGGGCTGCAAAGACATTGGGTAAATTCTCACTAAAAGTTTTTGAAATGTTTCATAGAAGAGGTCTGCTGGACAAACTCTTCCAGCACTGCAAAGTTAGGGGAAGCAGCTAACAACGAACCATGTTTATGGAAATGAAAACCCAGCAGATGTGATGTAATCCCCTCAACCAGCACTTAAGCAAATCTGCCTGAATGCAAGGTGAGTCTGTTTGCTTTCACAGAATACAGGGAATATAAGTAAAGGGAAAGGGGCGTAAGCAAGCCAGCCACTGATGCTGATGTGGGTAGGGGCTGGGATCACACAGAGGAAGGAAGTAGCTGAAACTCAAGATTTTCTTCAAGAAAAAAATCGAGATTAGCTTTTGTTCTGAGTAAACCAGTTTTAACAATGTTATGCACAACGGGTATTCTGAAATAATGTTTTGAAAAACATTTAATAAAGCATTTTGCTCCAAACTCCTGAATAAAAGTCTTGAGTGAATCAGAAAAATTACAATGGCTAGCAATAAATTACACAGATATTAAAAAAATTATAAAGCAGTGTTCTTTGCTACCTTAACCTGCAGCAAGGAAAATCTACTGATCAGTTCAGTCGATTCCATTCATGTAATATCTTGTACTTTTTAAACAAGGCTACAAACTGTTATCATGAATACTTCTTTTGCCTGTGGGAAGAAATGAACTACAGGAAGCAAAGATTCGGTGTTTGACTTTGCTTTTGCAAAACAACATAGTTAGAGGTCTCTAAGGAGTTATTCTAGAACTAACTGCATAACAGTATGTACTGAGAGTCCAACAGCATGTCAGAGTACGAAGAAAGCACAACAAAGCCAAGCATTCATTAGTGAAACGAGCACATATTATTAAAAAGGCAATCTGCAGTTACCGTTGGATTGGATTGTGGTCTTGCAGTGTGAAAGTTAAGTTTTGGTTACTTCAACACTTAAGAATCAAAGTATTCTCAATTGTTTTGATCCTTGGTTTTAAAAGAAATCAGATTTGAGACATACAAGGTCTATTACAAATTTCTTTCAGACTCTAGCCTGTTCCCATGATCCAGGGACTTATCCAGGACTTTAGCCATCTGAGGAACACAGGCTTCAACACAAGTGTATGTGATCCCCTTCCAATGACTAATGATGTTGCATCACTGGTGATGCAACACTTCACACAGCTGAAGTTGTGCTTACCACCTTTTAACTGGATGTACACATCACAGATTAGATATGTGAGAAGAAGGGTCAAAATTAATGTAACCAGATAAGAGGCATCACCTTCAGCAAGATACATACCTTTGTGGTATATAAAACATGTGTTGTGGAGGGGGCTTGTAGAGAACTCCTTCATACACAGGCCACAAACCACTTAAAATTCTGAAGAGCGAACTCTTTCCACAGCCATTGGGTCCAGTGATTAAAAGATTCATCCCCTCCTCGACCTGCAAGGGGGATGAAAATGTAAAGATGTTACTACACAGTGTAAGTGGCACAAGAGAGTCTAAGATCCCTAAGAGGGGTTACGTAAGCATTTATATAAAATTATCAACCAATTTCATTGATTAGCTGCATGTATTCATGCAACTATTCTGGAATCAGTGGCATTAGATAAAATATATGGGCTGAGATAATGAAAATAATTTCTATTATATCTGAGTATCTCAATTAATGTTCACAATAATATATAGTAGCAATATTCACGGTAATATATTATATTATTATATACATGTAATGTAATATGTAATATGATTATATTACAGCATCAATACATCACAGTCAGAATCAATTGTTCTAATGCAGATTAGGTCTGAAGTGTTGTATTGAGATGAGGCAGTATTGTGCCTATCTGCGATATTAACAGCAGGTATGGGAGGCCAGTCAAGTGATTTGGAAAATTTATTTCACATTGCCCTTTCCCACTTAATTACCTATGTTAACTTGGCTGTGATGCCAAGTGATTTTTTAATTCATTTGACTATTATCCTGTGTATATATGACTGTATATAATCACAATGTCATTATCTATGTTTTACATAAATATGCTGACCTCTCTATTTTCTTGGTTTCTGTCTCATGAGACGAATAAATAGAAATGTCTGCTTGATCACAGTTGTAATTTTACAAATCTGAAATTCCTACACTGAAGTTGTTGCTAGTTTTGCCATAGCTAGGACCCTTTCCTCCTAGCTCCTAATTCAGAGGAAAAGGAACATCCTGCTTTAGCTAAATTAAAAGATCTGCTGGAATTGTTAAATTTATTTCTGATAACTTCAACTCGTTTTAAAAAGAACAACATCTGCACTAGAACATCAGATCAAGATACATATGGGAGTAATTCAGT
Organism: Picathartes gymnocephalus; assembly: GCA_013390045.1. Taxonomy (NCBI): domain Eukaryota; kingdom Metazoa; phylum Chordata; class Aves; order Passeriformes; family Picathartidae; genus Picathartes; species Picathartes gymnocephalus. Next base: position 108,518 of record WEKY01055289.1, read on the forward strand.
AAAGGTCACTCATTAAAATTGTGAGCAGATACCGAGAGGTGTCTGGAACAGGTTTTTAAAAACAATGCAAGTTTCTACTGAGTAAATGCTCCCCAACTGGGCTTGCGAACTATCCTGTCAGCTCTTAGCACTGCTCTTTGTGGTGATTAAGAAAAACTACGGACTTGATTTATTCACTGTTGCTGTGACCTCACACTTTTAAAGGAGCCTTTGTGAGTAAAGCATCCCAATTTGATTGAAATGAACTAAGGATGGATGCATACTCCCATACACACCTTTGAAAATCTCAGGTTGATTTTTCACCTGGCAACAGTAACAGAAATCCTCCCTTCTCTTTCTCTGAGCAGGATAAACTACGTATGTCTGCCTCTATTGAGCTACTATGCCTACCTTTCTGGACTTGCCCTTTTATCCATATGCTCCTCCAAGTACTTAACATAAGGTATATGAATTCTGTGCTGTTTATGTTAATGTGATGGCAACAATCAGAAGATTCTTGCATATCATCTTACTTTGAAGTTTAGTCTGGAAACCACCACATCGCCATTTGGAGTAATTATAGGAACATTTTCACAAATAATTCCTTGATCAACATCAATTACTTTCCCTAGAAAGAAAAAAAAGAAAAACTAGAGTTTGTGAAACCCTACATGAAGCAATCACTTGTGACAGCCTCTGTGCACAACTGAGTATATTTTCAAGTAAGGACTGCTGTTTGAAACAGCTCTTTTATGTGCTCCAGGTTCCCCTAATGGAAAATCTGGATAATAAATCTTAGCTAGTCCAAAAGACACTGTCAAACAGTAGCCAAGAATGTGCAACAAATCCTAAATTTGATCCTAAACACAATGCACATAAACACACACGCATTATAAATATGTGATGCACTATAAAGATGTGTTCATTCAAATTCTACCTGCATTCTATTTTAAATAGCTGTTTAGTACCAAGCAGTAAAAAAGCTCAAGGACAGCCTTAGCCACAGGCTGACCAGTTAACCTTCTTTTGAGGATTTAATTAGGAATCACTACCAGCTCAGAAAGTCAGAGCACCTTTCAGTCTCCTCCAGCAACGAGAGCAAAGGAGAAAACATTTAATGGCTTGCTTCCATCTCTTTTTGATGCCACAGACACTGTAAATGTGACTTGTAAGTATTTGCAGAAACTCATGTAACATTTCAGTCAGGTAGATACACTCGGCATTTGGATTTCTGGCAAATTAAACAGACAATCTCTGTTAGACATCTGGATACTCTGTAATACAAGGACTTTGATATTAACTGTCCTGGAAACAGTAGAAGAATGAAACTAACTTCTGAGTCACCTGTTAATGGTCTTGTCTAACAGAACCCAACCAGCTGGATTCCTAGAAAAATATTAGAAATTACCTTTATAGACAAGATGCAAAGGAAAGACAATTCTCTTTGTATTAGAAAGCTGTTTATTTATAATTTAAACTAATCTGAAAAAAGAAAAATGTAACAAAGGACAAGTTAAGTTAGTTAATTATAAAGGGCTCTGATAGCACTTTGTTCAGCTAAGTTTAGTCTTACATTTTTCATTTAGAGGCTCTTTGTTCAATTGCGTTCAACTTTGCCAAACTATAACAACCTGGGCAGAAATTTTTATGCCATGTGTCTGTCCAAGCATTCTTTTTTCCTAAAATAAATTTCACTTAAAACAGCCTGAGATTATGGCGAAAAAAGTGGTTTTCTGTTAAAAAGAAATTACTTTGATACAGTGGAGACACTATACTTAAAATAAATCTATGATAAAATATAGTCAGCTAGTAAGAATTAAGTAAATTTAATTCTCATTTCCTAATCCTAACTTCATAGCATTTGATTGCAACTTCAGCATGCTTTTGAAGTATATTTATGTGTAATCAGAAATACAATTTGACAGTATTTGTACAAAATGTACAAAATTCTATTAATTTTTAAAATTCTGAATTATTAAATATGTTATAGGGCAATATTATTATCTGTAAAATATTATTATAATTTTCATTTTTTCACACTCTTACTGACAATAGTAAATGCAAGGCACAAAACAGACATTGCTTAGTTACAAAGACTTATACTGGACTATTCAAAAGGAAATAAGTATTATGTGTTCAAAGAGCTATTGGGGAAGCTGAATATTAAGATTTCTCTAACAATGCAGACACAAGTATGTGAGCACATGTACTTTTATCCATGCACAATCCACTCTTCAGGGATTTCTGAAGTATCGTGACGGAAAGAAAGGAGGAAAACCAGTATTACAATGGCACTTGTCATAAAAAATGTGGAGCCTGTGGCCTAGATTCATCTGGCCTAAATTCTTCCTAAATCCTTGTGCACAATGCTTGGTCTTGGCTAGCTGCCTCTGAGAGCTACAACTACGCAATAGTAAATGCTAGTCACCATGGCTTAGGAGGAATTCAGACTGGATGAAAAGTGACTGTAGTGGAACAAAATGCTGGCAAAAGGTTGCAGAGAAAAGAGGAATGGGGTTTAGATATAGCAGACCTAAAGGGAACATGAAGAACACACTTGCATATCTGAATTGTATTTGCTCTTGGTTTTAAACACACTTATCTAAAAAGAGCCCCCAAATTACTTCGCTGCTCCAGGAACTACAAACCTTTTCTCATGTACATGACAAAATGCAACAGTTATAAAATGTCTTTTTTTTAAACGTTAGCCAAGTATTACCCAGATCTACAAGATTAAGACATTAGCTATTTCCACACCTATCCACCATGCTGCATCACACTTTGTTATGATGAACCTTGTCAAAGGACCTTGGAGAAATATCAGCTGAAGGACAGAACTGTTGAAATCACTGCAAGAAGTCATTTCACAAAGAGCCCTTTGGGGCGTATAACTCTACTGAGGCTTAACTTTTCAAAAGCTAAAGTAAGAGAATGAGGATTTTCAACACCACAGAGGGCAGCAGAAATGGTATGTTGGGAAAAAGAGGAAAAACCCATTGCAAAAGCTGCCTTTAAGCGCCTCAGAGAGAAGCTGGATGCAAGAGGCAGAGAGAGTTGACACATAATGGAGCACAATAAGAAATGGATGTACACAGAAAATGCTCCAGGGAGGGTGGAGACAGAAAGACAGTAGCACCAGAAAGACACAGGATGAGTTCAGGAAGGAAAAAGTACATACTGATCAGATCATTTGGGAGGTGAGAAGGGTAAAGTTGTCATTTTCAATTGATTCCCACTAAATTATAGAAAAATGAGCACAGGCTGATCTTTAATCATGGAAAACAGTATTTTTGGGAAAAACTACTGAACCAATCTGTCTTTTTCCTCCTACCTCGAACAAAATAATGTGATGGTTGAAGATGAAAATGTTACAGTCTCAGCTTTCTGAAAAAAATGAACTGTCTGAGGAAAACAGGCACTGTCACTGTAAGAATACTAGCATCACCATCACATATAATAGTACAGCTGAAATGCCTTTTCATTGAAAGCTTTTACAGAAGACATTTGAGCCATTTTGTGTATTAGAGAAGTACACCATAAGGACAGGGTTATAAGGTAGCAAGGGGTTAAAATGAAAGGCAACATGGTCTCTGGTGCATTAAGGCTGAGAGGCTGATTAGTTATAGAAGAAAATCCTCTGTTCACCTCCTGTCCCACTGCTCCATGCCTCCCCCACCAATCCTGAGAAATTCATACAAATATGAATTAATTACCTTTGATTTCTAAGGGCCCATCAATGTGTAACTCTGCTTTATCTTCACTCCTGCTGTTGTTTACAGACCCTTGAATAACAGCAGTTCTTTTGTAGATGCCTCTCTTCACCTCATCAAAGACTGAAAACATGTTGTAGACACGGGCAGTGTAGCCTGCTAGCTCAGTGACCTGAGAAACAACAAACACCTCATTTCAGTTATACTTCACAAATTCTACAAATTAAATATTTAGCCAAAGAGCAACATGAGCAAAAATGTATCCTTCAATACCTATCGATTTTCATTCCTCGAAATTCTGTGCTACCTCATATGCTACCTGTAGCTCCTAACCAACCAGCAGAAAGGACAGTTTGAGTTAAGCCCATGTAAGCTATGATAGCTCCAATAAATGAAAAGGTTGTAGAGACCACTCATTTCTGTAGTCTTCAAAGAACAGCTACTAACATATCTGAAAACAAAGAGGCTGATACACAAGAGAAAAACAATATCTCTGCATTTTCCAGCAGAAACAGAAGTCCACAGAAGTGAGAAAAAAATGGCACCCATAATTACTTATGTTTACTTGCTTGTATTCCTGAAACCTCCTGTGGGAGAAGTGTGCTTTTCTGTAGCGCATCCTGATCTAAAATACAGTACAAACCAGAAATAAGTCTTCTATAAACTGCATGCTAAATCTGACACCTTAGAATAGAACTGGGCATTTTTAAGATAGTGAGGTCTCTTAAAAGGCTTTCTCAATATTTTTTTTGGTCCATTTGTCACAATTTTCACCTGGTGAAGACAGAAACAACAGATCTCCGGACCTTTTAACTTCCTATTCATGGGCTATTCAAGTGCTCCTGTTTAAGAGTTCCCAAAAACTGCCTCCATCTGCTGGCAGCAAAGAATTAAACCAAGGCCTTTTATTTTAAATGTATTATTAGATTGTATTAAAAGGATACATTTCTATATAAAATGCAGAGAGGACAAGAACAGCAACAAAATTAGATCAAGATTATAAAACCCTTGGCTTGCTGTGGTTAAATGCATATACCCCATGACTGAGTTCACCCACTATGGTGTACATAATTCCAAGATTATTTGAAACAACTGGAAATAATTCCATAATTCTTCTGTAAATTTCACTACTTGTGCCAGACTCAGAAGTGAGAGCTAGTTCTGGCCACATGGCCATCATTTCACTGGAGGATGATGGAGAGAATCCTGCATGTGATAAATGAAGCTCATACAAACTGTGCCCCAGGAGAACCATAACTTGAATAAAAGCTTCTATACCATAACTGTAGAAACTCACTTTGTTCAAACACTAAATACTACCACTTAAACTACTGACTGCAAAGAAAAGTTGAGCCTGCCTCATCTGCACAGTGATTTACATTGACTTGAAGGAGGCTGCCTTGGTGGAGGAAGTGGGCAAGAACTGGAACTGCACAACCACTTGACGTGGGTCAAACTACACTGTCCTTTGGAAACTGCCTGAATCACGAAATGGGAATTCAATGTGGTTGAAGTACTGTAGTTGTCTCTTGAAGAGAAGCATAAATGTAAAATTAAGATGGAAATTCATAGAACCGCTATTTGGTCTCATGCTATCTAGATTAGTATCCTACCATGTTATAAACAAAGTGAGTTTGTTCAGTTCTGCCTCTACTGTTTTGTGGGTACTTTTTTGCCAAAAAATAAAACCACAGTTTTTCTAAGTCCTCATGTACATTATATAAATGACTTAAATGCTGAAAACAAAACAGATGCTACATCAGTGTATAACAGGCTCTCTGGCAGTATCTTGAGAGCAGAGACCAAGCAGGGGAGCAGCTAAAAGAGAATAGGTCAAAAATCACAGCCCATTAGAAGGACTTCTGAAAACAGCACAGACTCTGGCTTTGTCAAAGTCTGTATCTGAAGGCGCCAAACTACCCCTCCTCTTCCAATTTACAAAGCTGTAGCTGTTATGGCTGGATTCCAAATAACAGAATACATAGTCTTTGATTAGCTGCCTAATCAGGAGGGAAGCTAATGTGTCCCTCCTCACACTGCACAGGGAAAAGGCGCTCCCACCGAAGGGATGAGCAAACACCAATTAAAATATGAAGAACAAACATTCAGAAGGAAATGTTGAGGAGATTAACAGCACTGCCTCACTTTTCTTTGGCTTAACTGCTGGCATTTAAAGAAATTCACAAGAAAGACAACAGATCAAAGCCCAGTTCTACTGGAATTTGGGTAAAGACCTGAAACAGCATCCCTGATCTTCCAGGTGAACATTCTGTACTTCTACACTACTTGTACTCCCAAGGTGAAATTTTTCCTGCTCAAATTTCTCTATTTTGAAAATTTACTTACAATTTAACAGGTTCACAAGATACTGAAAACAGCCTTACAGTTTAAGCGGCCCAGAAATAAGTATTCAATTCTTGTTTTTCATACAGGCACAGGTTGCCCAGTGAGGGGGAGATACCCCCTCTCTGGAAACATTCAAGGTCAGGCTGGATAGGACTCTGAGCAATCCAATAATAGTTGAAGACGTCCCTGCTCATGGTGGGGAAGTTGGGACTAGAAGACCTTTAAAGACTCATACAATTAAACTATTATATGATTTTATGACACTTCCAACAGAAGAATCCCAGTACACTGAAGCCAGACAGCCCGAATTCAGATCTGTGCTCCAAAAAGAGGAATTTGAACCTTTATCACTGACATTCCAGGAACTTCTATCGCTCTCTGATGACACCTGAACACAAGTATTAAAAATGACATCTACATGTTGCACCACACAGGCAACTGTGCACTTAGACTCTTTGTCGACTTAACCCTAAAGATCAAACTACCCGTTCAAAGATCTCCACAGCTTTAGTTGCAATAGAATTTGCCTTTAAAAGCTGCACTACTTTTTTTTATATTTTCTATTAAATGTAAATAGCTTTTTTTTACTCTTCTGTTTCATGCATGCAGGATGTATAGTACCTCTTTGTATGAAGACATAATCCTTTCAATAGCATCTGCTCCAGAGATCAGCAAGTTTCGTGATGTAGTAAAAGCTTCTGTTCTTTCACTAACCATTGCCTGTTTCTGGCCATCTTCCAACTCTGAATGTAAAAAAAAAAAGTTTCATTAAAATATTCTGCTGAAAATTATCTCTACAAACTAAATTATTATTGGAATGTGAGCTATTATAGAGCAGCTCTTTTCTTTTTTTAAGAAAAAGTTAACTCTATGAAGACAACCTTTCAAAAAGAACTGTTGAATGTAACTACCATAGCTTGGTCAAAAAGAATAAGTGGAAACATACGGAATTCATGTTGTTAGGCAAAACATCTTATTATTTTATCTATTTGTCCACATGGATCATTTTCCTTTTAATATATGATCATACAACATATACTTTTCAAAATATGAAAAAATGAAACCTAAGCAATGATCTGAAAGACTTTTAACATAATTTTTAACATTTTTACAATTATTAATTTTCAGTCTTACTTATTTACTATCTTCATGTAAAAGGAATCATTCAGATTTGTGTAAATCTGTCAACAGGATTATATTTCTGTAAGAAAGCAATAAATTCTTTTGGTATCACAGGCATGGTTTCAGTAGGATAACTCTCCCTCATAATTAAGTTTCTCTCTTCATCTGACCTCAGAACAAAGTTGTGAGGGTTTATTTATGACACTGCATCGTGTTAACAAGAATGCTCTTGCTCCAAAGAAAGGACTTGTGTCATAAGAATGCCAGCAGCATCAGGCAAGGAGAAAACAGCAGCAGAATTTATAGAAGATATGTGAGAAGTAAGTGTATTTAACATATGTACATATACCATCTTGCTAACATGGGTCCTACAGATTCAACTTGCAAGGTTTGTTTCTTGAAGGAAACAGGATTTAAAAAGAAGTGGCTGACTATTTTGAGGCTAAATGTTGTTTCAATGTTTATAATTGCAATTACAAATCATTGGTGTAGTAAACCAGTGGTGTAGTAAACCATTCTTAAAGATTTTCCACATAAAAGATTTACAATGAAAGATCTCAAAGGTTTTCTGCATCACACAATTTTATATGTATCTCCATATATTGCTGAAATCTTTTGCAGAATGGGATCTGGATACTATTTTTTTTCCTGAAGTTTGTAAAGTTTTTTTTAAAGTTTATTTTATAAACTAAGCTGATGGTAGAAATCACACTAGGCAGTGTAATAGGTGGATGCACTGCGGCAACTCCTGTACTAGCAATTGTTACCTAACATCCACGTTTCCACAGTGCTCATGATCAAGAAAATCTAGGAGGAATTCCTTGCAGGTGTAATGCAACCATAAATTTCATGGGCTAAGTCAAGGCAATACAAGGGTAGAGCAAACAGCATTTTCTTACTCTCACATCGCCAACAAGATCAGATTCTAGAAATGTGGTGCCTGAGAATCAACAGGCAGTACCAAAGCCAGATGTATCTTTCTGTCTTCATTAGCTAAATCTAAATGTTATTTTGTTTTCATTCACATATCCATAAAAGTATTCCTACATAACGAGATCATTGAAATACACTGTATTACAGAGAAATACACTGGGTAATTAATGAAAAACTTTTAAAAATTGTTACATCATAACTTTTCATATATACGTGTCTTTGTATACATATACATATACATATACATATACATACATACATATATATATATATATATACACATATATATATACATATACACACACACACAGAGAACATCTATGTTGTTTTTCCTGGTTTTAATTATGATGTTTTTTCACTTCAGTTCTACATCAGCACACTGTCAACGAATTGTATGCAATCTTGCTGAGACATGAGAGACATGCTTTTAAAAAAATACAGACAAAGCTCTCACAAAGGAGAGATTACAAAATTCTTACTGATGTAGCTCTCACTTTAAAAAAAAATTTTCACTCCAAGAAGAATAAATCTAGTGAATAGGAAGAGTTCAGTTAATTCATTAATAAAAGAGCACTTGAAATTTGTTTACTTCTGACACAACCAATTTTTGCTGATCTTGTTGGGATTATAGAACACGCAGCCCATGCTATGTAGAACCACCACAATTAAATAATCTAGGAATCAGGTATGGTTTAACTACATTGATGCAGCATTCCTCCTTAATGGAAATACCAAATTTACTGATGGTTGCTTCCAGCACCCAGGCCAGCTCATCTAGCAAGAGCTTAAGGATCTCTACAAGCCACTGCATCAGTCAATTTCAGGGTATTTAAAAAATTGAAATCATATAGAATTTATGAGCATTTCACAGCCCCAAAAGACAAGCTCTTCTACTGTAAAACCCACTGATATAATTTTTCTTGAACTTTTTGTCCAAAACATTTTTCATATGGCTGGCCTCCTGTGTTTGAAAGCGTCACATTTTAACAGACAGACAGACTGTCTCTGTTTCATACACCAACTAGCATTTCCATATTCCTCTTCATTTATTTAAGTGATAGTCACACTTGCTTTATAAAGAGAAATAAGTGTTCACTGTGTCTAGAGAAATCAGTCTTGCTTTAAAAAATAGTTACTCTCCATAAACTGAGACACAACATTTGTATGTGAATTATTTAATACAAAAAGAATGACAAATGTTATCAAACAGAAATCTTGTCTTTGCCAGCTAATTTCTTCTTTGAAATATGTAGCAAAATTTTAAAATTTCAGTCAGAAATATCACTATCAAAGAAGGTTCTTTTTTCTTATTGTTGAAGAATTATTTTTTTACTTTTTCTTTCTCCTCCCTGAAGAAGTGTACAAAATCTATGGATTTACACCTGCAGTCTCAAGTCTGGCCATGGTACTAGTTTTGTACATATCCCTGACTCTTTTGATTCATCTTAAAGCAATAAATCGACTACCCCTTCCTTCAGATGTAAACAAACTTGCGTCTGATCTGCTGAGGCACAAAGCACTGTTTTCCCAAGCAGGTCAATGGTAATTTCAGCTGTGCTTGATTCTTTGAATACCTGTAATATTTGAATACCTCAAACTGGTCTTGACAGTGCTGCCAGTATTATGTTTGTGAGCCACCATTATAGCAAGCTCCAGGACTCAATAATCAACCCCACGTTTAAATAGTTTAGGTTGCTGTAGCAAATACAATTCTGCTTTACAACGTGAGTCACTGCTGCATCTTTGTTTTTTCCCACATTTGAAATGTATTTAACAAAAGAACAAACGTGAGTAACAGGAATGTTATTTAGTTTACCATGAATACAAGTCCTTTTTTAATCATGCTCTAATAACAAGGAGATATTTACAACATGTGGTTAAATGCTCCTTTTCTTGATTTTACCCATTCCCATCTTAGCAGAAAGACTCATCACTTTTTCTGTTGTGCTGATAACCTTCACTGCGAGGTGGAATGACTTTGTACAGCCTCTTCTGTTTGGAACACGGCATCCTGGTATTTTTGAAGCTGCTCCCAGGATGCCAGCCAGGGTGCTGATGTAGTGCCCTCCTGAGCGACATGATGGGCAGCAGCTCTGGGAGCTGAGCACCCAGCCGGGCACCGGCACAACTTTTCAGCAAGACAGCTAAACCACGTGGGCACTGCACGAAGCCATCCTACAGCTCACACCAAACTTATCCACTTGGACAGTCCTGCTTTGGAATATAACTACCAAGAAAGAAACAGAACTACTGCACAGAATACCAAGAAAGAAACAGAACTACTGCACAGAAAAGAATTCACTCATTCCTCATTCAAAGTACACAATTTAGAACTGATCCTTCTGAAGACTTTGTACGATTCATGTTTAAGGAATCCTATGAAATTTGTAATATATTAAGTTCTAATTGTGCATGAGGAAGCCTGTTAAACCAAATTAACCAATAGCCCCCCTTAATACTTTCTTTTTGCTCTCTCTTATTTTATTTTTCTTTCTTTTTTTTTTTTTTTTCAATAGCAGCTGCGGTAGTAGCACTATTTGAGTCTCATTTCACTTCCAGGAAAGTTGTGATAAGATATCAAAAATGATACCATCCTAGACTGCAATCTCAATTTTACCTTCTCCTAGGGAGTCAGGGAAAATTAGCTGTTCCCAACAGGTCAACAATAGGAGAAAAATTACCTATAATTACCTGTAATTACACTGTGGTTTATGGGAGGAGAAGATAAGCACTCTAGGAAAGTTCATAGTATCATTTTGCAAAAGGAGATACTGCAAAAATCAGCCTGCCATTCCAACAGTGACTAGTGAAAAAGAAGACTGCAATAATCATTACAATCTTGTGTGATACAAGGATACTCTAAGTCCTTCATACTATTTATCACACTTACACTCCAAGTTGGATCATTTGTGTTGCTCTCTGCTCAGCTGACTTGCTATGCTTGCAAGTTATACATAAGACACAGAAGTTGTAAGAAAGTCCGTGAAAAATAAATCAATGTGAACAGCATTCAAGGGAACGACAGTCTTTTGAGGACATAACTTTAAAAAAAACATTTAGAAATTAGGTAAAAGATGGTATTACCGCCATCTGCAAATCCCGTTGCAGTGATGATGGGCACGGCAACCATGATCATACCACAGCTACTCCAGACATACTTCATCAGGAACTGCTCTATCATGATGTACCATAAACGTTTGGACAAAATGAGATTCATTTGTTCTGTCAAATCCTTGTAGCTTTTTTGCAGTTGTTTCAATTCTACCTACAGTTAAAACAATAAAATAATTTATACAATGAAACAAAGATGCACATGTAGTACAAGATACATTCACACGTGTACATGAAATAATCGGGTACCCAGAGCTGTCACTTCTGAGTCACATCTGCCATGTTGTACTTTATGCTCACTGTGCTGCACTCTCACAGAAAACGTGCAAAGCTTTATGGAAGTCAGTGGACCTGGTTCTTATTTACGCCATTGTCCCTCGACAGAACGTTGGCAGGTTTTCATAGCAGTCACAACAGTTGATTATAACAATCAAAATAAAATTGATTTCACATCCTTTTAATAAAGCTGCAGCTGTAGAGTTTCACAGCAACTGAAAATTATATTGGAAAGCATTTGGGGATCAATTATCTCCAGTGACTTAAAGTTGCAGAGTTGATTCCTGAAATGCTGCTTGTTTTTGCAAGCAGCCTGGGGAAAGAGAGAACTATCCCAGGAGGTTTAACAAGTCAAAGACAGTTTGAAGTCAATACAATACGTGTTCAGTTCAAGCCCATATATATGAGAATTGAAAAAATGTTTAATTTAGCTGCACTTAAAACATTATTACAGGCAGCTTTTGAGAACGATTGTGTCTACAAAAATAAACTATTAACGTTATATAATCACTGCTTGAACTGAAAGAGTAATACTTCAGGCCGGTTTCCAGCTTTCATTTTCACCTTGCATAAAACAATTTTTTTCCCAATTGTGTTTGAAAGGTATTACAGCCAAAATTCACTTCTAATAAAAATATGAAGAGTCCCTTAATAAGGTGGCTTTAAAACAAGCTAGTTTATGTAACTGTGATTGCAGAAGTACTGTACTTAAGCTATTTTAAGACTGGTGACTACATCTTTGCTTAGCTATGTGAAAGAGTGTCAAAGGTTGTAGTGTGCTCTGAGCCATCCCAGTTTCCCCCTAGACTTTCTGGTGTGCCGTGGTTGCTATTTCTGCTGAATTAAATATGGTGGTTTCGTACACATGGCTGGAAAAAAATAAGTCTGGAAAAGTTAATCAGAATAGACTGGGTGGGGGAAAAACAGTAATGTAGATTAGTTTTCTAGATAAGTATAAGATCCATCTGCAAAACCACTACATCGCCAGAGTTCAAAGGAACTGTGATCTCCCCCCAGACACTGCTTGTGAGACGGCATTTCCTAAGAAATGGGAAGTGCCAAGCTGTAAACAAGTTTAAATATCAGAGGAACCTAAAGTGTCCAAGAAGGGCACCAGGGGAAGCATGGGTCCACTCCGGCACTGTAGGAACGACACCAGTGTTCCAATTTCTCTCCTCCTTACCTTGTGCCCTCGGTAAAAGGCAATCTCTTCCACGTTGGCAATGATGCGTGAATGTATGAAGCGCAAATAGCCCTTCTTGTGAGCCTCCTCAGCCACCAGTTTGCCAAACTTGGGTGAGCAGGCTTTGAGCACGCGAGCCGTGGCATAGACAACGAGACCAGCCAGGACTGTGGGCCCAGTGGGGTTGGCCCCCCGGGACCGTGCTGTGCGGATGAGGGTGTAGGAGGTGAGCACAACATCCAGGATGGGTTTGGTGAGGTTGGAGTAGAGATGGGCCACGGACTGCGAGAACACCATGATGTCCTCGGTGAGGGACTGGTCAGGGTTGGCCAGCCGCCCGTCCATGCTGATCACTTTGTAGTAAGTTTGGTTGGCAAAGTACGTCTCATAGGCGTGATCCACCAAGCGCGTGCGGAAGGCGAGGGCCAGCTTGCACTCCAGGTACCGTATGGTGCTGTTCACGAAAGTGGCTGGGATTGCAATCATCAGCCACTTGATTAACTTGAAGACAAAGCTCCTGGGCTTTTTCTCCACAATGCTCTTCACAATTTTTCCATCGAGGGCGGCCACATAGATGGAGAGGAAGGTCCTGGACACCAGAGCAAACGAGTGGAGGCAGAGCAAGCCCAGCTCAGCACTCACCAGCTTCGGGAAGAACAGTTTGCGGAGTTCCAGCAGCTGCTTGAAAAATTCCGCGTCCACGGCCGGGGAAGCTCTGCCCCGGCTGCCCGTGCCGTGCGGAGCCGCCTGGCCCCTGTCATTTTGCGCGCTGCCTCTGCCGCTAGCCCGCTTCACACGCCCGCGGATAATGGGGTAGAGGATTTTGAGCCCGTACGCCGCGGCCAGCAGGCACGCAGCCCTCTTCACGGCGCCCGCCCTGCTCCACTGCACCCGCCGGGCCGCCGCATGCAGCATGTGGGCCATCCTGCCCGCCGGGGCACCGCTACGCGCCACTCCTAGCGCGGGTGGCTCATGCCCGCTGGGAAGGCCGGTCCCGCCGGGTCCTCATCGCGGCGCTGGGCCCGGCCCGCCGCCGGCCGCCCTGCCGTGACAGATGCCGAGTAAGCGCTGCCTCCCAGGGGTGACGGTGCCTTCAAAGCGCGGCGCGTTGCACAACGCAGCCCGGCGCGGCGCAGCCCGCCCCGCCGACCACCATTGGCTGCGCGGCGCGGGGCGGCACCGGCACCGGCCGCGGCCC